>CM054057.1:468391283-468651484 GCA_028641055.1 Alopecurus myosuroides | reverse complement strand
GGGATCAACCACGACGTACTTCAAACAATGCGCGCCAACTCGAAGTGGACGACAGATCCGGAACTTGTCAAACATCTCTAGGAGAGAGCACACTCCTTCATTAAATGCGCCTATGTCCATAACTTTGTCGAGGGTCCACAGGACTCCGACGATCATGAATAAGATGAAGAGGAGGTTGACAAGGACATCCAGGCCGACACTGCTCCCAATAAAACCGCCGACACTGCTACCGCGACTGATGCCGACATTGCTGCCGCGTCTACTGCTGCCGACGCTCGCGCTCCTCCTAGTGATCCCATCATTTCTGGCGCTGCTTCCTAAACTCATCATACAAAACTCAAATCGTTGAATCTCCGGGAGGTCGAGTGCAGACGTAATATAAACCTTTAATTCTACTAACGCTACTCCACTATGCAAGCCTAATGAGACAGGCCAAATGTCGGATCGCTTTGGACCAAGTCCCCAAGTTTATTTTCTTGTCTACTAAGCTTTGCAATCTTAGGTATCTTCTACCATTTTGGTTTCTGACAGTCGAGTCACAAAGTCACAAAAACATAGCTTACAATACTCAAAACTTTGAGATATGGCTTAGAGCCATTCGACACAGGGATAAAAGAACGACACACATATGTTGGCTCACTAGTTTTTCCTTTCCTTAGCCGTATTTCATGTGTATAGAGACCTCTAGATTTTGCTCTTGCTATCCATGAAGTCGGGTTGCAGACATCAACTGAGTCGAAGAGTGGGCTTTTGGTACCGACACACTACTACGCCAACATAGGAAATTCAGGCTTAGCCAACGACATACAGAAAACAGAAATAAACATAGATATTAGGCAAAATCAGTCCCTGATTTTCTCTTCGGGGTGCCGAGATTTCACTCCAGGATATAGAAATACATACATTATGCCCTTAAGAGTAAAAAGGACGAAGCAAAGCTACATTTCCAAGGTCGTTTGGTTTATTCTCCGGACCTGTCGATATTGTATTTCACCTGCTTCTGAGCATCTATAAGATAATATGCGTCATTGTGTAGAGCCTTGCTCACAATTAATGACCCTTCCCATGGAGGTGACAGCTTGTGCATGCCGATGGTGCAGTGCGCAAGCCTAAGCATCAGATCTCCCTAGCGGAACACGTGAGGATTCACCTTCCGGCTATGATAGCGTCGGAGATTCTGCTGATATATTGCTGACATGGACAATACCATATCTTGTGCTTCTTCGAGCAAATTAATATCATTCTCATGAGCTTCCTTTACCTCGGATTCTGTATACAGTGTGACTCGTGGCGAGTCATATTGTATGTCGGTCGGCAGGACCACTTCTTCCCCATAGACAAGAAAGAATGACGTGTAGCCAGTAGAGCAGTTTGGTGTAGTCCTGAGGCTTCACAATGCTGCTGGTATCTCATCCAGCCAACAACCCGGAGCACGTTGCAGTAACTCAATTAGACGTGGTTTTATGCCAGACAAAATCAATGCTTTTTCTCTTTCAACTTGTCCATTGGACTCCGGATGCGCGACCGATGCTAGGTCTAGCCCGATCCTGTTTTTCCTACAGAACCAAGCAAAGGCTCCTTCATAGAAGTTGGTACCATTATTCGAGATAATGCTATGCGGATAACCATATCTCAGAATAATGTCTTTCGGGAAAGATATGGCCGTGTGGCCGTCACACTTCCTTATTGGCTTCACTTCTATCCACTTGGTGAACTTGTCCGCCATCACCATCATATGGGTTATGTTGCCTCGAGCAGGCTTAAATGGCCCCACCATGTCCAGACACCAAACAACGAATGGCCATGTAATGGGAATAGTTTTGAGTGCTAAAGCCGTCATGTGAATTTTGCTGGCGTACCTCTGACATCCATTGCATTTCCGGACGATACCCTCTGCTTCTTGCAAAGCACTCGGCCAATAGAACCCATGCCGGAATGGCTTGGAAACCAGGGCTCTTGAAGAGGCATGATGACCACATTCTCCTTGATGAATATCCCGAAGAATTTCTTGCCCTTCTTCTGGTTCGACACAATACTGAAGCACTCTGGTGATACTTCTCTTGTACATCTCACCATTTATGATGGTAAAATCCTTAGATATCCTTTGTATCTTCCTAGCCAAGACATCTTCACTTGGAAACTTCCGTCCATCATATATGACATCATAGGCTGTGCCCACGATGGCACATCACGAACCGTGAAGACAGGCTCGCGATCTCCATTGGTTCAACCGACATTGTCTCATCCTACATAGGCTAATAAGTCCCCGAGTTCTCCCGAGCAGTCCATGGGTTCACCAAAATGTAGCCGACATCCACGTCCATCGGGATGACATCGGGTTCAGGATTTTTCGGGACAAATATTGACTCGGATTAAGGTGATGGCTTGATGGATGGTTTCCGGAGATGCTCAAGTGATACACCGAATGGAATGGCCTGCCGGGATGAACCTATCTTGGACAGTATGTTGGCAGCTTCATTTTTTGTCCGATGTACATGATGGAACTCAAAGTACCCCGAGATCTTCTGGACATGAAACAGATATGATGCCATGTTGGCATCCAAGGCATCCCAATTGCCAGAAGCTTGCTGGACCACAAGATCCGAATCACCGTAACACATTATCCAGCGAATACCGGTTTCCTTGGCCACTCTGAGCCCATGGACCAATGCTTCATACTCGGCCACATTATTAGATGGTGCAAAATGAATTTACAACACATACTCCAGCAGATCTTGTTTGGGCAAGGGAAGAACTACGCCGGCACCCAGACCATTTCTCATTTTGGACCCATCAAAATGCATCTTCTAGTAGTTGGAGTCAGACACGGTGGCTCATATTGCATCTCGGCCCAATCGACGAGGAAGTCAGTCAAAACCTAGTATTTGATGGCATCTCTCCTTGCATATTGTGGCGTGTAAGAGGCTAGCTTAATGGCCCACTTGGCTACTCGGCCACGTGCATCTTTATTGCCAATATTTCCGAGATAGGAGCTGCACACACCATCGTCATAGGGTGCTCTTGGAAGTAATGTTTGAGTTTCTTGGCCGCCATATAAACACCATATATCATCTTTTGTTAGTGCGGATAATTTTTCTTCGACAAGGAGGTCACCTCGCTCAAATAATATACCGGTCTCTGCACCGTTTTTCCTTCTTCTTCTCGTTCTACCACCACCGCGGCACTAACAACCCGGTTAGTGGCTGCGATATAGAGCAACATCGACTCTTTGGACAGTGGCGGGGTTAATATCGGCGCTGAAACCAACATCTTCTTTAGTTCATGAAATGTTGCATCCTCCTGCAGTGTCCATACGAATTTGTCTGCTTTCTTCATCAGTTGGTACAAAGACAATGCCTTCTCCCCCAACCGACCAATGAAGCGACTCAAGGATGCTAGGCAACCAGTGAACCTCTGGACGTCCTTGAGACACCTCGGTAGCTTCATGCTTTCTATAGCACTGATCTTTGGCGGATTTTCTTCGATACCTCTGCTTGACACAAGGAAGCCAAGTAACTTGCCTACCGGCACACCAAATGTACATTTGGCCGGGTTAAGCTTTAACCAGAATCTTCTTACGTTTGCGAATGTCTCTCTGAGATCATCCAACAGAGTATGCTTCTCCTTGGTCTTGACGATGATATCGTCGACATACACCTGCACATTTTTGCCAATTTGATCATGCAAGCATTTTTGCAAGCTTCTCTGATAAGTGGCACCGGCATTTCTTAAACCAAAAGTCATAACACGATAGCAATAAGCTCCGTACGGGGTAATAAAGGATGTATTTATTTGATCAATCGGGTTCAAAGGTATCTGGTGGAAACCAGAATACGCATCTACAAAAGATAATAGTTCACACCCGGCTGTGGAATCGATCACTTGAACAATCCGAGGTAACGGGAATGGATCCTTAGGGCATGCCATGTTCAAGTTCGTGTAATCAATACACGTGTGCCACACTATGGCCACATTCGGATCATCTTTCTTCCATTCCACCAGGACCGGATTAGCCAACCAGTCCGAGTGCAGTACCTCCATGATAAAACCAGCTGCAAGCAGGCTAGCTATATCGTCAACAATAAATTTTCTCCTATCTGCAACGAGGCGTCGGATAGGTTGCTTCACCGGCTTTGCATCCAGTCTGACATGCAATGAGTGCTCAGCCAAGTCCCTCGGCACACCAGGCAAGTCCTGATTTGAGCATGCAAAGATGTCCCGATTCTCATGGAGGAAATGGATGAGCTCGCCTTCCTATTTGTCAGTCAACCCGACATCGATAATGACAGCATGATCCGGGAACACCTCGACCGTGATCTTCTTTGTTTCCTTTGACGCCTGAAATGTCGCACTCTGATGCGGGTTACTCATACCCGGCATACCGAGTTGAGATGACTGTGTCAGTGCCACCACCTCATGTATCCTCTTCTTTTCCGCAGCAATAACCAGTGGCTCGGCTAAGCGGGAACCAACCGAGGCACACGGACCGCCTATAATCTCCCTAGATGGTGATGACACCATTTGGTCCCGACACCTTCATCTTGAGGTAGGTGATATGAGTGGATGCCATGAACTTTGGCCAATGTCGACATGGCGAGTAAGGCGTGGTATGAACTTTCGAGGTCAACCACCTCAAATTGAAGGCTCTCAGTTCTGCAGTTCTCTCTGGTGGCGAATAAGACGTCGACTCAGACTTTGACCATGGGTGCACAAGAGACACCTGGCACAATACCATGGAAGGTGGCCCGACTTGGCTGCATCATGTTTTCGGTGATGCCCAACTTCAGCATGGTATTCCGGTACAGGATGTTGATACTGCTCCCATTATCAATGGGATCTCAGGTGAACTTGACATTAATGTTGGTCCCGATGAATGTCGGATCCACCACCAGCGCAAAGCATCTTGGGTTAGGCATGACCTTGGGATGGTCCTCAAGGCTCCAGCTGATCTCATGCTCGGACCAGTGTATGAACTTAGGCACAACCGGCGTGAATGCATTCACCTCCATTGCATGTCGATGCTGGCTCTTCTTGTCAGTTGGCTCGATCACAAAGCCCATGTAACTTTGCTGATGTTCCTGGTACTCATTCCGGCGACTAGGACCGACATTGTTGTTGTTGGGTCCACTAGCCACCTGATTGACATTCACCGGCTTGCTCCTTCTGTCCACAGGCTTTGGGGGTGCATTCAAGGTTTGAGTGTTTGCACCCGCAAGCGGTGGTGGTGGAGGTGGCAGATTTCCTCCTTCCCTTACTATGCACTGGTACCAGCTACACTGCCGAGTAGAATGGTTAGCCGATCTGCTGGGATGCTAAGTGTGGTAGTTGCAAGGCCCATCCACCATCATCTCAAAAGTGAATCTCGGCCTATCCTCCCAAGGCTTCTTCTGGTCACTCCACTGCTTCTTTCCATCTTGATTTCACCCCCATTAAGGGCCATTGTTCTTCTGACGCTGGCTGTTGCCAGCATATGGCTGATCTTGATCAACCGTAGCGACATGATTTGAACCGTATCTGTAGTTCGACCGGTCATCTCTCCTCTTGTTTCTGGAATCTTAGTGGTCATGTCGCCTGGATGACCCGACACCATCATTGACCGGATATCTCTTACTCGGCTCTACCGAGGTCATCAGGGCCCGAGTTGGATCACCCAAAGCATACATATCTACTATCTTGATTGTCTTGGCCAAGGTGGCCGGCATCTCTCTCTGCAATCTCTAGCAGAGCATGGTGCCATGTCGGTACCCGTGAGCAAACCAAGCAATGTCCTACGACTCAATGATCCCTTCACAGGAGTTGCGCATTGTGCTCCATCTTGTCAAGTAATCTACGTCAGTTTCATCATCCCTCTGCCTGCACATGAAGAGTTGTTGAGGGCGATTAGGCCTCTGGTATGTGTTGGTGAAGTTGTTGATGAAAGCATCCGAGAAATCCAGCCAGCAACCAATGCTTTTCTCTCGCAAATTGTTCAGCTAGATCCGGGTTGGACCCTCTAACATCTGTGGGACATACCGCACCGCCCATCGGCGATTTCCACCAGCGATATGCACCGCTGTGACATAGTTTGTGAACTAATCCTCCGGCTTTGATGGAGGGATGATAACCCGGTAGGCCAACGCCAAGGAGTAACTCGGCCCAAAGGACGCTGCACAAGACCCGGCTTAAGATAAAGGAGTTTCTAGAAGGCCCAGGAACGTAGGCCTCGTAACCCGGATTGTGGGTTCCGATAAGGAAGTTTAGGGTTTGTAAGCAGTGTCCGGGTAGGATTCAGAGTGCGCCTTGGAGAGTAGGCCAGGGGGTCCGGATATTATATAAGCCGGCCCCTAGGGTTAGACGAGGGAGATCCAAGAGTTTGAGCAATATCGCTAGGTATCGAGTATCCAGTGTAACATGAGAGTTGAGTTAATATATCTAGATCGGAGACTCGGCGACTTGATTGCCGGCTACCAGGTCGCATATCATCATGTTTTCTCTTGAGCTAAACCCTCTCCCAAACACCAGAGTCGATTTGCCCCAAGACAAGTTACCCCCGGTAACGTCTGCCATGATTATCCCACGACAGTTGGCGCCCACCGTGGGGCCTACGTCCAAGGGTGTTTACATCACGGGAGAAGCTCGGAAGAACATGGAGAACCTTGTCATCGGCGAGATCTACACCGACCACGAAGGAGAGAAGATGGTGGACGATTCCGGCTGGGGGCCAGAGTCGGATCTGTCGTGACAATCGGCCAGATCAACGTCTTCATCGGCATGGTACGTACGTCCGGTTCAATCCCTGACGATTTCGGATTTGATTATGTGTCAGGGGAAGCCACGTACGTTCAATCAGATGGGGAAGAATCGGTCGGGACGATAGATCCGACAGAAGAGCCCCCCACGAAGAGCCCCCCACGAAGAGGGAACAGCCGGAGGAGCCGGCATGGACCCCGCGTGGCCGGGTCATGAGAGAAGATGATACCGAGTCCATCCTGCATCTGCTCGAGAACCGGTACGAGGAAAATAGCAGCGAAGAGGAAGAGTACGAATCTGCGCCAAGCATTACGCGCCAGGTTGCGGTTTACATGGCCCCGGCGATCAATTTTAATCAGGGGAACGTGACCGCGGCTACAGTCGGAACTGCACCAGCATTGGCTCAGCAGCAAGGTCCGGTTGACGGAAACCCGGTTCTCACCCGAGTTGACGGAGAGTCGGCGTCAGTTACCAGCCACGCGGCGGATAGCGAGTTGCAGGCAAACATGTTCGGATATCTGGCAAACCGGACGCCAGGGGCGGGTCCTTCAAACCCGCAACACCCGGCCCTATTCAACAACAACTTGATTCTGGACCCAACCGTTCTAGCCACCGTCATAACTCCGGAAAACGCGGCGGAACGTGTTAGAGACCTGGATGTAGCCCGTCGTGCATTGGAGCAACAGAGAAGGCAAGTAGAAGCAGAAAGGCAAGGGATGGCCACCCGCCAACGTGAGCTGGATGCATTGGAAACCCGGCTCCGAGAAGAGACAACCAGGGTGCGTCAAAGGCATCAAACCATGTTACCAGCAACGGGTGGAGTTATAAACCCGAACAACCTATTTATCACACCTCAGGATCAACCGATTCCAGCAGCAAACCAAGGAACAGTACAGCAACCTACAACTGGAGGAGCACAGCCGGCAAACATACAAGCCGGGTTACCCACATTGCAGACTGGGGTCACTACCGGCAATACATTACCACCACCACCACCATCGCGATTTCGCACACCAGCAGGTCATTACAACAACCCCATGGATAATGTGTACGCAACAACACTCGCATTGAATCAAATCCCCGTGAGAGAGTCACCCCACGCAGAGGAGACCCGGCGGGCGATAGATCTATTGCGCACTGCGGTAGCGCAGCAAGTTAATTACCCGGATCACTGAAGTGGAATGCATGGGACACCATATATCAGCCAGCAACGAGGCTATACCGGCAATATCCAGACAAGTTCAGCGCGGCGGAGGGAAGAGCAGCAGCAAATGTCGCCTCCTCCCCGCGTTCAGGCAGTACCAGCAGCATCAGCAGCACAAGCTATCGTGGATAGTTCCAGAGCCAGGAGAGCCGCGGCCGGGTCTGCGGTGCATGGACCACCAGCAGTACCGCGCCCCGCCGCGCGCCCCGCAGGGTCGCATGTTTCCCGGGTGAGGCCAGTCCCGACTAATCTCGCTGGGCCCAAGTGTCTATCGGCTGACATCAGGGCTGAGCCTTACCCGGATAAATTCAAGTAACCGGGTAAAGTTGTGAATTATGAGCCGACTATGGATCCAGAAACATGGTTGAGCAGTTATGAGATGGCTATGTCGATTCGCAATGCATCAGAAAATCTTCAAGCCAAGTTCATGTACTTGATGATGTCAGAAGGAGCAGCAAAGTTATGGTTCAATAATTTACCGGAAGGATCTATCAAGTCATGGGAGGAGTTGAAAACTGCGTTTATCAAGCACTTTCATGGGACGTGCAGAAAGCTATTTACTATTGATGACCTAGAGCGATGTGTCCAAAAGAAGGGAGAATCGGCGCGCAGCTGGGTGCGCCGGGTTATGGAGATACTTCACTCATCTACGGATATTCAGCCCAAAGATGCGCTACAAGCTATGGCAAAGACGTGCAAGTACATACCTTTAGTGCAAAAGCTAACTCGCATGAAATCTAGTCGAAATGCTTCAGAGGTTACGATGGGAGAGCTAATGGATGCATGCAACAAACACGCTGCAACGGATACTACAGAAGAGGATGTCGATGACAAGAAAGCAAAAGCAAATACAAATAATAGTGGAAGAACCGGCAATGGATCAACGTCGGGTAACAACGGAGGTAACAATGGGAACAACCAGAACAAGCGCCCGTTTGAGGGAGGCTCCGAGTTTGTCGCTAGCACAGAAGCCGGGTCTTCTAGACCTAGGGCAGAAGGAAATTTCAATGCTGGAAACCACAATGGAGGAAATTATCAAGGACCGCCGAGGCCGGGTAACAATTGGGATATCTTCAGAATGGCGTGTCCAAAGCACAGCAGGAACGGTAGGCCGGCTAACCACTCATTGGAGCAGTGCGCGGACCTACAGAGATGGAAGAATGAGGAGATAAACAAGGCTATGCGAGGTGCAGGTCGGGGAGGAGGACCGGGGCCGGGTGGAAACCCGGGCAACGGCCCACCCCCAGCCGGTAACCCGGCAGGCGGAAATCCGGGTAACAACCAAGGGGGAGCTGGAGGTTTCCAAGCTAACCCCAAGCAATTGGGATAATATCACGTGCATACCACATGAATTTCTAACAAGGATAAAAAGATACTGAAGCAAGCGGTAAACTCAGTTTCTTCGGCTGTTCCGAGATACCTGAGATGGTCAGAGCAGGACGTAACGTGGAGCAGAAGAGATCACCCGGAAAGGATAGAACACCCGGGAGTCTTAGCATTGGTGGTGGCACCACAAGTTAATGGTTATGAGCTGAAAAAGGTCCTAATGGACGGTGGAAGTAGCATCAATATCTTGTATTGGGAAACCTTTCTACGCATGGGTCTCAAGGAGTCTCAGCTGCAGAAGAGTTCAACGGTTTTTCACGGGATGGTGCCGGGTCACTCAGCGTGCCCCGAGGGAAAGATCACATTGGAGGTAGCTTTTGGAGAATCAAAGGATAATTATCGAGTCGAGTGGCTTACTTTCGAGGTGGTTAAGTTGTGCAGTCCTTATCACGCGCTATTCGGAAGGCCGGCTTATGCCAAGTTCATGGCCAGGCTGTGTTACGTGTATCTAAAACTAAAAATCCCGGGGCCCAAGCAGACCATCACCATACACGGGAGCCGGGATATAGCAGCTGAGTGCGACGAAGGAGATGCAGCCATGGCGGAGCAAGCTTGCAGAAAAGAGGAACTCAAGTATTACCGGTCTCAAGTAGACCCGGATGACAGAACAGCGTTAAAAATACCAAATACTGAAGATGAGAGAGCAAAATTCAAGGCAGCACAGGACACCAAGATGGTAGCTTTTGTCGAGGGTGATCCCTCTAAGCAATTTGCTATAGGATCTAACTTGGACAGCGAGCAGGAGAAAGCACTTGTGGAGTTCATTCGTTCAAATCAGGATGTGTTCGCCTGGACGCCTAGCGATATGCCGGGTATCCACACAGAGTTGGCAGAGCACAGTTTGCACGTCGATCCCAAGTCCAGACCTGTGAAGCAGGGCTTGAGAAAGATGAATGGGGAAAGAAGGAAAGCTATAGGGGAAGAAATCGCTCGGCTGCTGACAGCCGGCTTTATTATGGAAGTGTTTCACCCGGACTGGTTAGCAAATCCGGTTCTCGTGATGAAAAAGACCAATGAGTGGATGATGTGCATTGATTACACGAGTCTCAACAAGCATTGCCCAAAGGATCCGTTTGCTCTACCAAAGATAGATCAGATCATAGACGCAGTAGCTGGCAGCGACCTATTATGTTTCCTGGACGCATATTTCGGGTATCATCAAATCGAGCTCAAGAAGGAGGATTGGGAGAAAACATCGTTCATAACCCCTTTTGGGGCCTTTTGTTACAAGACAATGACATTTGGACTGAAGAACGCTGGCGCAACCTATCAACGGTGTATTCAGAAGTGCTTCGAGGACCAAATTGGACGCAGCGTACATGCTTATGTAGACGATGTGGTGATCAAGACCAGAAAGGCGGAGACATTTATTGACGATCTAAAGGAAACGTTCAAGAACTTGAGAAGGTATCAGATGAAACTCAACCCGACAAAGTGTGTTTTTGGAGTTCCAGCCGGGAAATTACTCGGCTTTATCGTTTCTGAGAGAGGAATTGAGGCAAACCCGGACAAAATCAAAGCTATCCAGAGCCTGAAAAAGCCGGAAAATTTGAAGCATGTTCAGAAGCTCACAGGGTGCGTAGCAGCGCTCAGCCGGTTTATATCCAGACTCGGAGAAAAGGCAATACCCTTGTACCGGCTCTTGAAAAAATCTGATAAATTCGTATGGGATCGAGAGGCGGACGAGGCGTTCGAGGCACTAAAAAAGCAGCTATCTGAGGCACCAGTCCTAGCAGCTCCGGGTCCTAAAGAGCCTATGTTATTATACGTTGCAGCAGGGCCCCGGGCGGTTAGCGAAAAGAAGATGGAAAAGAATACCCGGTCCAGAGGCCGGTTTACTACGTCAGTGAGGTATTATCAGAGGCAAAACAACGCTATCCACATTGGCAAAAGCTGGTTTTCGGTGTCTTCATGGCCAGCCGGAAATTGAAGCCATATTTTCAGGAACACCCCATAACAGTGGTGAGTTCCATACCAATGTCAGATATCATCAAAAACTCGGATGCAACAGGTAGAATAGCCAAGTGGGCGATCGAGATGGGGGATTATCACATCAACTACGAACCAAGGTCAGCAATCAAGTCTCAAGCTCTAGTCGATTTTATTAACGATTGGACACACACAGGCATGCCCACCATGGCTCCAAACTCCGAGTCTTGGATCATGCACTTTGACGGCTCCAAGCAATACGAGGGGTCAGGAGCTGGAGTGGTGCTAACATCACCCAAAGGAGACAAGTTGAGCTACGTGCTGCAGATTCATTTTGATTGTTCAAACAACGTGGCCGAGTATGAGGCCTTATTGCACGACTTAAAGGTAGCAAAGGAGATGAATATTAAGAGGATACGATGCTTTGGAGATTCGGACCTTGTGGTACAGCAGGTCTCAGGAACTTGGGATAGAAAAGATGCAACTATGGCAACATACCACAGAGAGGTTGATAGAGTTGCCGGGTGTTTCTCCGGGTACGAGGTGGAGCACATAGACAGAAGAAAAAACGAGGCAGCAGATGCACTCGCCAGACTCGGCTCGCGCAGAGAGCCGGTTCCACCTAATGTTTTCCTGGATGAACTATGGCGACCATCAGTTAAAACCGAGTCTAAGGAAGAACTGGCAAATCAAGACCCGGATTTGGAGCTCGTGGCCACAGTACGTGCTGTTCCCGAGTGGACAGAGCCGTTCTTGGCCTACCTATCACGGGGCGAGTTACCACAGCAGGAAGTATTAGCAAGACAAATTCTGAGGCGAGCAAAAGGATATTCTATCATCAACGGAGAGTTATACAAGAGAAGTGCAGCAGGAGTCTTTTTGCGCTGTGTAGCACCAGAAGAAGGCCGACAGATCCTCAAGGAAATCCATGAAGGTGATTGTGGGCATCATGCATCCACAAGATCCCTGGTGGCCAAAGCTTATTGACATGGTTTTTTCTGGCTCACGGCCCTAGCAGACGCGGAGCGCTTGGTGGCAAGGTGTGACGGATGTCAAAGGTACGCTCGCCAAATCCATGTGCCGGCTATGGAACTACGGACTATCCCGTTAACTTGGCCGTTTGCTGTTTGGGGCATGGATATGGTTGGCCCCTTTCACATGTCACCTTGCAAAAAGACACATCTCTTGGTGGCCATTGACAAGTTTACCAAGTGGGTTGAGGTTATGCCAGTTACCAACTGTGAAGCAATTACAGCAGTCAAGTTCCTGAAAAGGATTATCTATCGGTTCGGGTATCCCCATAGCATAATTACCGACAATGGAACCAATATGTCCCTTGGCGAGATGGAGAAATTTTGTGGTAACAATGGAATCCGGCTTGACATAGCTTCAGTGGCCCATCCACAGGCTAATGGACAAGTGGAGAGGGCAAATCAAGAGTTGCTTCGTGGATTAAAGCCACGACTGCGAGTCCCGTGTATCAGAGCTGCTGGTGCATGGGTCGAAGAATTACCTGCAGTGGTTTGGGGTATCAACACAACACCTAAAAGATCCACTCAGATGACACCGTTTTTCATGGTTTATGGTGCGGAGGCGGTGTTGCCGAGTGATATCATCCATGACTCGCCTCGAGTGTCGGCTTACGTCGAGGTGGAGAACGAGAAGACCCGGCAGGACGCCGTGGATATGCTAGAAGAACAAAGGGAACAAGCACTAGAAAGATCAGCCATATATCAGCCGGATCTGCGGAGATATCATAGCCGGCGCGTGAAAACCCGGGTCTTCCAGGAAGGAGACCTGGTTCTGCGCCTGGTACAGTCAAAGGAAGGAAAACACAAGTTATCACCACCATGGGAAGGACCGTTTATCATAAGCCGGAATCTGCACAATGGATCGTATTACTTGATAGATGCAAGGGAAGAGTCGGCTACGGTTAACGACACCGCTCATACCACTTCATCTATGCAAGAGAGAGAAAGACCATGGAACGTAGCTCAGCTGCGTCCCTACTATACCTAGTACAGACCAGACTCACAAGTGGAATTACACGATGTAACAGGCAGCAGGTTTCAGACGCATTTTTTTCCTATCCAGGGTACCTAAGGGGACTGGAGGGTTTTTAATAAGGCGGCTTGCTGACCTAACTTTCTCATATCAATAAAGAGATGGTTAAGCAATATATCTTTTTCACATGTCTTTTCAAGTTTTATTTTTCTGTTATGTTTTTATTTTTCTTCCAGGTAAGTATTATTTATTGTTTTCTTAGTGCATTAGTTTCTTCAGTATGTTGCATGTATTTAGGTCTTGGGGGCTGATTGCTTGAATAGCACAGTTACAAACTCAAAGACCCGGCCATGATGCCTATGAGTTATAAGGGCCGATTACTCGCAAACGAGTACGGCTACAATCTTATAACCGGACAAAGGAGCCAAATTTCTTGACTTTTTTTACTTAAGCTCGATGTGACTCGCACTAAAGTGGCATGATTTGCTCGCTTACGATTACAATCAGCCATGATGCCCAATGGGACTTGCCTGACCCTGTTTTCGTACATATGTAACAACATGGTATCCACGCGAAAGCCGGATTACAGTACAAGAGAGTCAAAAGGGTCATCCAAACCACAAGTTATGCAGAGTACAGGGTTAATAACCGGAAACTCAAAGTCTATTAAGCATAACTTCAAAACCTATGTGAAACGGCTCTAGGTTTCGGGCTTAGCAGAAACAACCTGTTTTCTTTGAGAAACCTCACACCCCAGACTCGGAATTTCGGGCCTTGGGGACTGGATATTTTGAAAAGGAGAAAGTTGCTTAGCTAGTAAGCTCAAAAACCCAAAATCCGAGTCTTGGGGACTTGGGGACTTAGAGAAAAGTCCACCTGTCAAAACCCACCAAACTCGGAAACTGGGCCTCACAAAAGGAACCATAAAGAAAGTCGGAGTATCAAGAGTAAATAAGCTCAAAGGCAGATAAATATCAAAATCATCCAAAGGCCAGAAGAGGCACGAAGTATATCAAGGCATTAAAGTACATTACAAGTCTCGATACTAGTATCAAAGGTGCACAGGCGCACCGTTAAAAATAATTGTTCAAAGGGCCCATTGGCCGGCTGACGCATACGAAATGACAGCGGATAGCAAATATCACTCGGCATCCGGGACTGAGGCATCCATCTTCCCCTCGCCCTTGCCAGCCGGGTCTTGTTCCTTGGCTTGCCCTTCAGTACTCTTGGTAGCAGCAGCACCCGGATCAGCAGTGGTGCCGGCCCGTGCAGGGGGAGGGACGATTGGTGTGGAGGTAGCAGGCGCAGAATCGGCCTCAGCCTTCTTCTTCGCGGCCTCCTCTCTCAACTGGGCAGCCTCCGCCTTCCATCGGGCCAGCATGTCGTACGGCTTGGGAAGATCCGACTTAATCGCCTTACCATCAGCATCATACGCAGGGATAATTGAGTTGATATCCAAGCCATCAGCAATCACACTGGCCGGGTGACGAACTTCCTTCTGGATGGCCTTGAAATTCTTCACTGAGAACTTGGACCCGTCATGGTTGAATTCTGGAAACCCGCCCACAAGCTTGGCCGGATCGAGCTTAGGAAAATAAGCTTTAGCCAGCGCACCCCCCGGGTTACTCCAATCCGGCAGGACGAGCGCTTCCAATGCCCAATCCACTCGGGTATAGTGGAGCAGGCGTCTAGTAACCTCTTCAGGTTGCCGTGTCCAACACCTGGCCATTGCAGTTCTTGAAGGATCCATTTGGTTCCGGCACAGAGCTGCCGGATAGTGCTCTTGATGGTTTTCAATTTGGCAATGTCATCTTCCTCCGGGATTACTTCATCCGGACCTGCAGAAAGTAGGAAAAACAACGAGTAAGGAAATCCGACTATTTATCAAAATGAGAATCCGGGTCATAATTATCAAAGTTAGGAATCGTACCAGCCAATGCATGATATGTATCAGCAATTTGAATAGAAACTTTTGTCAGCTCATCTTCTGCTGCATGAGCCCTCCTCCTATACTTCCTCGTGATCTTCCCGCTCCTCCTAGCTTCAGCCTCAGCCGCCTCACGCAGAGCTACCTCTTTCTCAACGAGCTTGGTGGCCTTCGCCAATTTCTTCTCGGACTGGGCCACGAAAGCCTGAATGGAGACACAAGGAATGATTAGTCGGATATACGACGAAGTTCCAAGCAAATTATCAATAAATTCACTCGGAACTTGGGGACTAGATAAGGATACATGCAATATTACTCGGATTTACCTCATGTTAGCTATCAAAGCTTCTAAGATATTTTCTTCATCGGCCCTCAAGGTGTGAAGGGCATCAAGCATCTGGGAGAACGTCATGTCTTCGGGCCTGACACCAGAGGAGCCGGCAGCTTGATCGCCTGGCGGGTGAATTTTTCCCGACTTTGGAGTCGAGACCCGGACTGTCTGGGTGTCCGGGTTTGGAGAACCCATCTTTGTGTCCAGGATCTCAACCTCTTCGTCCTCAGCCTCTTCGGATGGCTTTGGAGACCCGGCTTCCTGGTGAGCTGGGTCACCCAAGGGGCCTTTTCCTGGTTGTCTTCAGCATCACCACCAGTCGCGGCGTCCGTATTTTTAGTCGGCCCCTCCGTCTCCCGGTTATCGGTCTCTATGTTCTCCGGGTCGCTAAGTGTGACTTGGGCGCTAAAAAAAAGAGAGAAACAGTTAGTGGCAGTGGAGGAAGATTATCGAGTATGCGGGGATATCGTACAGCAAAGACTTACCCGGTGTTCACAGCGTAATCCGGGGGGAGCTCGCTGCTGGAAGCGGATGAAACTGTCGCAGAAACCGATAGCGGAACCCGGAACTGCCCAGCCCGTGGATGGTTGGGGGAGGGGTGACGCCGAGGAGAATTGGAAGGATGAGGTGGAGGAGTACCGACACGGCGGACTGGTGAGGTGGAGATGCCCGGGTTGAGGGGATCGTCACCCGGGGAACTCCGGGTCACCCTACGCTTGGTCGGAAGAGAATCCTTCAAGTGTGATGAGTTGGATAATTGTTGGTTAAGTTTTCGCATGTTATCAAAGGAATAGGGTTCGGAGGACATAAAGGAGAAGGGCACCTTGGATACCACCCCCCTGGTCTTCCTCTTGGCCCCAACAATTGCTTCTTGTTCAGGGTCGCTTTGGTCGGATTCAGTGGCCTCCGGGTCCCCCTCGTCCTTGTCATCTTTGTCCTCCAACCCTGTAAGCCGAGTATGTATAATCGGAAAAAGTTAGACATGTGAGCAAAATGGCGCAAGTGAAGCTGATAGAAGACCCGGATAGATACCTTCGTCATTGTCAGCCGGTTCTTCATCTTCTTCCAGGTCTCCAGAAGAAGGGGAGGTCTCGACGTTCCAGAAAACGTTATCAGCCT
Organism: Alopecurus myosuroides; assembly: GCA_028641055.1. Taxonomy (NCBI): domain Eukaryota; kingdom Viridiplantae; phylum Streptophyta; class Magnoliopsida; order Poales; family Poaceae; genus Alopecurus; species Alopecurus myosuroides. The sequence goes on along the minus strand of CM054057.1, from coordinate 468,634,855 downwards.
GAGACAAAAGCACAAGGGTAAGAATCAGCAGTCATATCAAGCGAAAGCATGAAGGTAAAAGTGTAAGAGTCGGATTTTACCGCTGGAGCGGGGTTATCCCGGGTGAATGGAGCTAACCCGGCGATGTTTTTGATCACCTCCAATTTTTCCGTCAAGAAACTCTTGATGGTTTTGTTGGTATCGCCGGCTGGGTAGTTCTTAGAAGAATATCGGAGTGCGTTTGTGACGTGCCCCGAGTAGTCGCACATTAGCTTGGTGCGGATGGAGTTGGGCTGGATCCTGAAGTCCACCCAGGTCGTGACCAAGTTGAGCCCAAGAAGACCTTGGGCGGAGAGGACGGCTATCTTGGTTAGAAAAGGTTGGATGGCCTCCCTGTCCGACTCAGGGGCAAAGGCGTTGAAAGACTCGGAGATATCAAGGAGACCCTCCGAGTAACCCGGAAATTTCCTTTCGCCGGGTGGGGAGGTGTCTCGGCAGTAGAAGAAGGATAATTGCCAGTGTTTAACATGGGAATTCAGGTTAAGAGTCGGCATTGGGGAGTTCTTGCGGCGCTGGATGGAAACTCCGCCGCAAGCAAGAAGCGCCCCGTCACCGCTTTCGCGGCACGGTTTGCATTGGAAAAGTTCAATAAAAAGAGCCAGATTTGGCGGAATGCACAAATAGGACTCGCAAAGGACGATAAAGTGGGTAATGTTCAACATAGAGTTAGGCCCTATGTCGAACACCTGGAGGCCATAGTGGCTTAAGACCTCGCGGAAAAAAGAATGACCCGGAGGGCAAAACCCCCGGGTCACATGCTCAATGAAGCAGATTACCTCATCGGCAGCAGGTGTAGGCCGGGTCTCATCACCCGGCACTCTCCAATGGATATCTTCCTGAGGGGGGAGGACCCCTAACTCGGCCAGCTCTTCTAGCTTGGCCTTGGTGACGGTGGATCGCGCCCAGTTGGCGGATATTGATTAGGTTGTCCTTGTTTTGGCTTGCTGCTTCCCTTGCTTCTTGGGAGCCATAGGTTCAGACTGCAGAACACAAGACAAAAAGGTACAAGACATAAGATTCGGAAATCATGGGTTATCCGGATGTATGCAAGCAGTATCAAAAAGAGATATGGGAATTATGAGTTGTCCGGGTATCGCCGGATGTAGCGAAAGTCACAGATTATCCGAGTATCGAGTATCAGTACAGAAACTATGGGGGACATACGTATTGATGATCGTTTGCGGAAGAGGGTTGATTGCCCATGTATCTACTGCAAGTAAATGAACCGGAAGAAGCGGACTTTCCGGGTATCAATGGCAGGTGCGGAAAATTTGGGCGGCCCGAGCCTAGATTGGAAATTTAATTTTTAAATTCGTGGTGAAATTAGTGACTACAAGCAATAGGAGAATGAAGTGGAGCATATATTCAAGCTATTGGATGAACTAGTATGAGTTTATGTGACCTAATCCGGCGTGGGGTAAGGAATGACCCGCGGTTGACCTAGATCCAATCTAGAACGAATCAAGAAATTGTGAGGCTAATTCAATGGGAGCAAGAAGCTTACCGAAGGAGATTGGAGCAGAGCACGACGGCGGCAGATGGCGCAATCCAAATGCCCCTTTGCGATTCCCGGCGGGCAAGATGAGGGCGCGGCGGCGGAGCTTGGCGGCGGCGCGGAACGGTTCAAGGACGAACGTAACCGGCGGCGGCTTTGCTCCGGCGGTGAGCTTGAGGTTCCCGTGGTGGTGTTGCGTAAGCGCGAGCGATGGAGAGGAAGAAGAAGTTGGAATGGACCGTTGGGGGTTAGGTTATCCCCTAGGTGCCTATTTATAAGGTACGGGTGGGTAAACCTAGTCCAACGGGCGGGAACCGGAAATTTCGGGATAAGGGATACCCGCCCGGATTTTCTGAGATATGCTTTAAATGCTGGGCGAGATATCCGGAATGGATAAGAAACAAATCTTCTCCGCGATACCTGGATCGATTGACAAGTAAAGTAAGACGGATCTTTGGCGTTTGCATCAGGGGCGTTGACCCAGAAAAGTAAACACTGGACTTGGAGAAAGCCGTGTTACTATATGGCCACCATGGAGTTAGGACTAGCTGTTTATCAAAGCAATCTAACCCGACCTCTATGAACTTGTGTGTTTGTTATTTTTTGCAGGGAATAGCGTGCGCTTCAAGGAGGATCTCATGAAGCCCAAGCTATTCTGGGGACTACTGATGGAGGGATGATAACCCGGTAGGCCAACGCCAAGGAGTAACTCGGCCCAAAGGACGCTGCACAAGACCCAGCTTAAGATAAAGGAGTTTCTAGAAGGCCCAGGAACGTAGGCCTCGTAACCCGGATTGTGGGTTCCGATAAGGAAGTTTAGGGTTTGTAAGCAGTGTCCGGGTAGGATTCAGAGTGCGCCTTGGAGAGTAGGCCAGGGGATCCGGATATTATATAAGCCGGCCCCTAGGGTTAGACGAGGGAGATCCAAGAGTTTGAGCAATATCGCTAGGTCTCGAGTATCCAGTATAACACGAGAGTTGAGTTAATATATCTAGATCGGAGACTCGGCGACTTGATTGCCGGCTACCAGATCGCATATCATCATGTTTCCCCTTGAGCTAAACCCTCTCCAAACACCAGAGTCGATTTGCCCCAAGACAAGTTACCCCCGGTAACGTCTGCCGTGATTATCCCACGACAGGCTTGATACTGATGTCATATGTTTTTGTGCCACGGGCGAGTTGAAATTTCAGCACCGGCGGCCCCCTCATAATCCGGGGTCCAAAACAAGAAGGACCAGTAGGGCCTTGTTCTTCAAGAAGTTCATACATATATATTCTGTCAAGTTTGTTGCTGGCATCATGTGCCGGTAGTTGGCGAGGTCCCAGCCGGGATCCGAGCGCACCCTCGGACACGAGACGTTCATACCTCAGGTACCCGGCTCTCTCCATAGCCCAGTAACCATCATGATATCTTTTGGCCCTCTGATCATCCCCTTGATGCTGAGAAGCATGCCCGACACCATGTCGATGCGGGGAGGGTTTGGTGCCGGATACCAAGGTGACTGGCCTTGATCAGCCGGGTTACGACCATGCCCAGCCGTATGAATTTGGTCGGTGCCATGATTTCCTTGACTGGGATCAAGAATTCCCCGACCGGTATTGCCTTGTTTGGCTAGATTCTTTACGGCATAACCCGGATCATATGTCTGAAATTGCTTGTTTCTACCGGAGTTTACACTCCGGTGATGCCCTTCGTTGACATGCGGCGATGAAGCCTGGCCACCAGATTTTCCACCGGCGCCACTAGCCGAGTGAACGACCCGGGATCCACCAACACCTGGATTTGCTTTAAGATATGCCTTATTTTGACGGTTAGCAACACATACTAACTCATTTACCCGATCCTGCTGCTTACGACGGGCTTCGCCGGACAAGCTAGATAACTCAGCTGCAGTTGCCTCTATATCCCTAAGGTTCTTAGCAGGAGTGCTATATTTAGGCTTATTAGCCGACATGTGACTAGCAGATATACTAGATCTAGCTCTACCATCTCTAGCAATCTCAACATTGAGGTCTCTACCTCGGTTATGCACATCCTCTATGCGACTAGGACGGTTTGCTATCGGAGTAAAGCCATCAGCTTTGTTATACTCATGGAGAGAGATGTCGAATTCTTGCCTGACACGGGCTACCTCGATGACTTCCTGGAGTATGCTCTGACGCTGCTCCTCCAAATGAACTTGCATCAGCATAGGATCTGCGCTGGGGCGACCAGCACGACCATGTTCTCGATTGTGTCCTAAAGAGGACCTGGCCTCACTGGCACACTGGATGGACAGACATAATCCGAGCGGTTCTCGGGTTTCTCCAACGGCGGGCGCGCCGTTCTCGAGGACTTGACGCGGGCATCGGCGTCACTGGAAGCGCTTTTTCCAACATTAGCGGCTGGAGAGGTCATCATGACTTCCACGCAATTAGCGGGGCGAGCGATACGCCGGCCCCGAACTGCGCAGACCGTAGGAGGATCTGCAACCACATGCACCCTTTCGGGATACTTGCAGATGGACGGTGGTGACGTAGACCTGATGGTCACCGAAGTCGACGAAGAAATCGTTTCATGGGAGTGGCTTGCTGCCGAAGCAGCCAGCGTTATCGCTGACGAAGCTCAGCGAATCGAGCCTGCGGACAAGGCCACAAACAACATGTTCGCCCGAGGCGATGATAGATCCCGTTCGGATGAAGACTCCAGCCAGCGCCGCTGCTGGCCCCATGGTGGGCACCAACTTTCGTGGTGGTGTCACGGCAGATGCCATAGGATAGATTAAGTTGGGGGGGCGATGGACGTTGTTGGTACCGGGGAGGGATAGCGCGTTGAAGAACGCACACGGAAGGCACAAAAGGAACACGCGATGTACCCAGGTTCAGGGCCCTCATGAGGAGGTAAACCCCTACTCCCGCCTTTCTGCATGTATATAAGGGTAAGAACCCGGGTTACAGAGGTGCTCCTAGAGCTGTATTTGCTGAAGGAGGAGGAAGAAGATCGTAGCTGAGCAATGTTCTCTCTACGGCCAATCTACCTAGTGAGTGACAGAGCAATGTGCTACCTACTATGGCCAAAGTCTTGCTTATGTCATCCTCTCTGACCTCTTTGTCGCATCTGTTCTGGACATGGCGTGGCCTCCCCATACCTGACCACTGCTCCCATGTTCATACGTGGCCAGCGGTACGGAAGAGACCTGCCACGCCACGTTGTAACTTGAACCATGATGCCTGACCCTGCTCCGCAACAGCAGGGATGGGACACTTGCATTGACCTACAACCGAGATCACATGCACCTTCTTATGCCGGCTTTGCCGTGCCGAATTTACACAACTCGGTCGGTTCTCCCGTGCAAGCAAGATACAACAAAGTTATTCCGACATATCTTACGTATGTCGGTCAGGACATGTCGGTTTGCACCGGTTTGACTATCCCAGACTTATGTCGGTCCTTTCTATGTCGGACCCAGTCCACTCATGGACACCATTTTATGCCTTTCCTTGAACCTACCCGGGGGTCACCCCCGACAGTAAACATCATTGAATATTCTCATGGTCTAAGGAAGCAAACAAAACAACCATTATGTGATGATACTATTTAGCAAAACTAATATCGTAGTATCTCAACTACTTGGGTCTACCCAGTCACAATGTTGAAACAACATTGTGCTCCCATTGATATTGACATAACAAATGTTCATGACCAAGAAAACATGGTCATCCAATATTAATGAGTTTGTGCGTGAGACATGACAAATGGTTATAATGACGTGTTTATGTTTCTACACGTGCGTATGAGTTTTCTCTGAATCTCATATTCAGTGACCATAGCAGCTATAGCATAAAAACATAGTACACTAATCATGAAACCGATGCATTTTATTGTCTCTTGGGCATACATCCAACACTATGGACCCGTAGTCCCGGGATGAACTACTCACATATCTGTCCAAAGGCAATCATGACGACATAGAGACCTTCGTGACGATCTCCCTCTCGCGCAGAGTGTCGGAGCAGGACTCTAGAAGCCCTACATTGTACTATCGAGGTGACGGTGCCTCTGTATCTGTTTCGTGGAAAATTTCGTTGTTCCCGCCGTTTTTAGGGTTAAAGTGAATTTATAGGTGAAGCGGCAACGGGAGGTGATGCACAGGGCTACGGGATGACCCCATGGCGTGGCCTAGGGGGCGCGCCTGACACCCTCTGGTGGCCCCAGGGCTCCCCTCCGGCTCTCCTTTGGACTCCATCTTCGTTGCAGGCAAAAAATAATCTCCGTGGATTTTAGGACATTTGGCGAATATTTTCTTCAGAACTTTTCTGAAACATAAAAACAGCAGAAAACAAGAACTGCCTCTAGCATCTTGTTAATAGGTTAGTCCATAAAAACATCCGGAAAATGAAGGAAAACATGTATAAAACATGTAGAAAATAAGCATGGAGCATATAAAAAAAAATTATAGATACTTTTGGGACGTATCTATAGATCAAAGGACCCAAATATGGTTTGGATCCTCCCCCGATGCTCTTCGGGACAATGTCAATCAGGATTGTAAGAACTCTATTATCTAACTAATAAAATCCATTTTACTCCACAAAAAAAGATATCCATAGATCCATAAATAATCAATTTAGGAAACATTTATCTTCCTCAAAGACTAGGTCATTGTGCTTTTGATAAATCAAAACACTTTTCAAATTGGAGTTTGGCCAAAATAAGGTTGTAAATATATGGAGTAATTTCTTATCGTGAGATGAGCACAATATGTTTGGGTTGATCTACAAGACGATACTTCGTGGGTTATCAACACATACAAGAACCACACACGGTCAAACAAAGCAATGGGAATAATAAGTTCTAATTACTACCAAGCATTTCAAAAGTTTTGTTGCATCTAAAATTTCATTTCTTGGAACTAAGTATTCCTAGTTCCAGATTTTGGGATGGGGCAGTGATCCTTCACGATGTCAGCTTTGCATAGCTCTCCTTCGTAGCTCAGCCCTTGGATCCGTGGCTGCATACTCGTGGGTGCGTGTGGCCGTTTGTTTGGTGGTTCTTATGACTTCTCGCACCTACTGTGGTGAGCATGTCTCTCATGGAAGTCGATGGTGAAGTCGGGTTCACTCGTTCGCGGAGGAGTGATAATGACGACGCATGCGTGCATTCGTGATGGTGTGCTTTTATCCTCAACGATATGTGTCGGATCATTGTTGTGTGTCGGTTCAGCCGGCTGTGGTGTACCGGTTTTCGCCCGTTTTTTCAAAAAATTAACGGGCCAACTCTGTTTTTTCTTTGCGAGGAACTCTGTTCTTCTTAATCAATGAAAGGCTTTTAGGTTGTTTTAAGAAAAAATTCTTCACATGTTTGAATTGTATTCTCATTCTTTCCTAAATCCACCCCAGCGCTACTAGAGTCAAAGCAATGCATGAACGAGAGAAAGAAAGAAAAGATTTAGATGGTGGGATATACTCCAGATTCAAATGCAGAGCAAAGCTTTCATTACAAGTAGTAGATGATTTCACATGCCAGAAAAGGTACTCTGTTCTTCTTAATCAATGAAAGGCTTTTATGTTGTTTTAAGAAAAGAAAAGGTGTTCACATGTTTTAGGACATTTACCGACATATGAACTGTATTCTCATTCTTTCCTAAATCCACCCCAGCGCTACTAGAGTCGAAGCAATGCGCGAGCCAGAGACAGAAAGAAAAGAATTAGATGGTGGAATATACTCCAGATTTAAATGAAGAGCAAAGTGCTCATTACAAGTAGTAGATTTCACAGTCACGCTTCGGTTCCGTTGAGTTGTAATTGACTATGGTTGCACGCTGAACATTTATTTAATATAATAAGCCGTATGCAGAGGGGCTGGATTTTCCGTTTCAAAAAAAATTAATTTAAGACGGAAAGAGTATTATCAGCGTTGACCAAACACGATATGCTGGCCTCACTTGCCCCATTTTCCATTCACTTTGAGCTCGAGACACATGAACTGTATTCTCATTCTTTCCTAAATCCACCCCAGCGCCACTAGAGTCGAAGCAATGCATGAACCAGAGAAAGAAAGAAAAGACCAAGTAGTAGATTTAAATGAAGAGCAAAGTGCTCATTACAAGTCGTAGATGATTTCACATGCGGAAAAGGTAATTGTGTAAAGACTAAAACAAATATTATGAGCCTAGACCAAATGCAACATGCTGGCCTCACTTGCCCCATTGTCCATTCACTTTGAGCCATTGACATCAGTTGGTCCTAGCGCCAGCTTGCAGTAGAAATAGCACCAAACCAAATAAGCAGCGTAGTTCTTCCAAAAGGGAACATCTATATTGGAGCGCACCTCGGCCAGCATCCCCTTCACGATGGAAGAGCCATATTCCCTTGGTAGCATACATTGGCATGTCGGGCACGCCGGCGATCGCCGCGCTGCCATGGCTGATTCATATGCTTTGGACTTGGCCTGCTTGGCGACGGCCGTCGTCTGCACGTGAGCACTGTGGCCGTATCTTGCACGAGCTGTTGCCCTGGTGACGCTGCTGGTGCTGGTGCTTCTTGCCTGGGCCTGTGTGATGAGACGAGCCGCCCGCTGCACCACCGTCCGGATCATCTCGTGAGGTTGACTACTAGCAGCAACGATTTTACACAGGTGTCCGGGCTTGATCGATCTCTCTGTTGATCCTCGCGATCCTTCTGGCCTGTGTCTGGGCTGGGTGGCAAAACATACAGTATATAGCTCCGGCATGTGGAGTCCGAGTCTGGGTATTACTCAGAGACCAGGACGGAGACGGACCGATCCGGTCTCTCTCTCTCTCCTGGATCGCCACCGGCCCTGGCCTGGAGTACAAGTACATTACACCTTCTTTTTATGTTAGGCTAGCTAGGTCACCACCCCCAGCGCAATAACAAAGAATTGGCTCCTCCACCAGTATACAATTTCATAACCATTTTCCATGACCTCAACCAGTATACAATTTCATGAATAGCAAAACACAATTTCATCATTGCAACCAGCATACCATTCCGAATACTGAAACGCAACTCAACAATTTTATCACTTGTGTTTTAACTCCCTATCTATATCCTCAGTGCCCCTGCTGCTAAGGGCTTCTATTTAACCACAGCAAGTGTCAGGGATTTGTACTATACAGACATTGAAGAGCATGCCTTTACTGCCAAAATTCGCCCTTCTTCAGCTCCAGCATGTTTATGAAGTCTAGACGCAGACCTGTCAAGCTCCCACAGGCACACCTGTAGACATAAGAGAAATATATGAGTACAGGTAAGTTTTAACAAGTACATGAAGAATGCTCAAATCAACACATTAAAGCATTGCAAAGAAAATTGATATTCAAGGTAATACAAAGAGTCAAGTAAGAAAGTTTAATTGGCCCTCCATGATACAACGGTATCCCGATAGACATGTATTTTCAAAATTACAGCAAATAATTCTGTCAAAAAATTTACAGCAAACGTATGCTATGATGGAAAATTACTTAGGTTGCAAGATACATGTTTTCAAGGTTGGAGCTTCACCACAATTATGTTTTCAATTCACGAAGCTTGTGTTAGACAGAACAAGTTCGCCCCATCTCAGGTAGCAAGCTCAACACAACATAGTACAAATCCATGCAAAAAGGATAAGAGATTCTAACTTTACCGTTTAGTTGGATGTGCATGGGAACATGATATCTAAAATGGTAATGAATTATTTATCAAATTGACAACTAAAGTCTTAACTGGTGTGTAGCACACTAGCATGTTATCCTTACGTTAATCAATTTGATCGTACTGTCCATAGACCAATCTGGGAGCATCTTTATACATTCAGAAGCATACATGTAATGCTACATTGCAAAAAAAAAAAGGCATATACAAAGAAAACTCGAAGAATGATATCTGAGAGTACATGAGTTCTTACAGTTTAGTGCCAAAACCAGGCACTTCGTTTTTTCTCTTCAGTCGCGATCTCCAGCTCCTGCTTCTTAAGTTCAAGCTCCTGCTTCTTAGCCTCAAGTTCCTTTTCTTTCTCTTTGATTATCTTTGCTCTGTCTTCAGCTTCCTTCCCTTTCATCTTCAGCTCAACTTCTTTGTCAACATATCCCTTCAGTAAATGGATCACAAACCCAAGAGAGGATCCCCCGAGCATCATGAATTTGAACCAAAAGTCTCTGTAGAAGTAAAACATGGTTATAAGTTAGCCTAAACAATCTTACAGAACTGCTATGGCTAAGAATACAGAGGAAAGTTCTTAATTTGTTCATTGCTAGCATAATAACGCAAAAGTTACTAATACCAGAACAATAAACTCACACAAGCACACAATTCCGCAATTTCATCGACCAGTTTCGTCATCTTCAATGACTACTCAACATTGTGGTTTGAACCTGAAGCACTTCTGCTAAACTACACAGTGGATGTCAAACTCTAATCTACTCATTCATGAGGCCACAAGGAACACAATCTGCAAACACATCATACAAATTTGCTGAATTCTTTAACACAATAATCATCATTTGAGATCAGCAAGCAATAAGCACCTTCATGCCTTTTATCCATGTAACAATTCCTAGCATTGTGACTACTTTCTACACAAACAGGATGCTATCTGCTCAAGAAATCCAATGCGTCCCTCCATGATTTGGACAGTTATGACCAGTAAGCAAGAACATCAAGAACGAAGGATTCTAACCTGTCAGCATGTGGTGGCGGAGGAAGAGGACCCAAAGAAGTGGAGGTGGCTGACGTGCTCGACGCAGAAAGTGCGTCAGCAAAGGACGGGGAAGACTTGAGAACCTCGGCGCCCTTCGACGCCACCCTCGACTGCGAATGTACCTTGCGCTCTCCAGTACCAATCTTCCCCGCCGCGGATGGAAAGGGGCCCCGGGACGTCTGTGTCTCCGCCGTGCACCTATTGTCCCCCGAATCAGCGGGAGCCTTGCTCCTCTTCCGGTATCCCGGCGCAGCCCTCCCCGCCGATCCTGGCAGAGGCCGACCCGACGCCGAGGTGGAGCGAAGCCGACGCGCGAGGGAGGCCATCTTCCGCGCGAATGCAGCGAGCCTCCTCATCCTTGACCGCCGGAGAAGAAGCCGACGCGGAGGTAGTACGGCGTTCGGAGGAGGTGGCGGTGGGAGGATTTGCCGGTGAGGAGCGGCTCCAGTGGGTTTGGCCAAATTAACCTAAGGCTTTAAGCCTGGTGCCGAGGGAGCGTTCTCGGCGCTTTGGCCCTTTTGCTCTCTCTGCATTGTGGGACCGGGGTTGAACAGTAAAAAAATCCGAGCGAGGTAGAAAAAATAAACCGCTGACCGGGGCGAGTTTCTCCACCGGCCCACCGCTCCTCATCACAACATTCCATCCCCCCTCTCTCTCTCTTCATGCGAAGCCAGGGTGAACCTAGATTTTGTGGCATCGCCACCGCTTATGCTCGCCGCCGTCCCTTCCGCCTCCTCCTAGCTTACCCCTCCTTCGTCCTCTTCTGCGCCTTCTCCATCCTCGGCAGCAGAGCGCGTGGTGGGGACAATGCCGGAGGGAGATTCGGCGGCCCTCCACGACGGCAACGACGACGAGCTCGCGACCCTCCATGACGGCGGTGGCGATACGGCCGCGGCCCTCCACGACGTCTGAGGTGCGGCAGCGGCTGGGCGTGGTGGCACAGGAGGGGGATTGCGTCATCCTGCCCTCCACTGCAGACTTGTCGGCCACGAGGAGATGGCGGCCGCCGCAAAGGTCCTGGCGGTGGTGGCCGCGAGATCTGCACCAACGCCTGGGCTCCTTCCTGGCCGCGCCAGCGCGGCCGGTGAGATCTCTCATCCCCCCTTGCACGGCAAGGTGTTTTAGGTTATTTTTCTGCACTAACTTTGTTCATATAGATTCGGAATTGCCAAGAATTGTTTACTTGTCCAGATATTCTAGACCGTAGTGCTGCAATTGGTTGCAATTGGTTGATATGTGATTGTGTGTTGTCAGCATTCCTGCAAAACTCGCTGGTGGAGTGCATCATTGCCAAGTTCGTCCACAAGCCCACTAACATCATCCTGCTTGGCTCAAGATACTAAGTCTCTTCCGCTAGGCTCATAGTTTTGTATGTTGGACTGGATTATGCATGTAATAACAGTGTTTGATTATGCTTGATGTCCCTGCCCTTCAATGCCTGATTAAAATTTTCTAATTTGTTTGTTGTTGTACCTGCACTATGTGGAGAAATCAGGCTTCATGGGCCGTTGAACTCGCTGCTACTCCCCAGGTGTTATGGATCGTGCTGCTCATAATGGACAGCTTTGTACAGGTTTGTGTTTTCTTGCTCCTTTTGATAGGTAATTTGACTTGCAGCTTTGTTTGGCATGATGGGCTTAGTATGCAAATTTTTCGGTCTTTACCATGCATGCTAGCACTGAAATAATACAGTTCAGTTAAACATGATTTATAGTGCCATTTTAACAAGCAACTTCCTTTTGTATGTTTATCTAATTGGTAGTATGACATATAGTATTTCAGTTTGGAGATGCTGGACGTCCTATACGTTTTTGGGTAAATATTTTTTATTTGGGTGTCATGATTTTATATTTTGGACCTCACACCACAAATCCAAGCATTTGATTTACTTGCTCCCATTAACCAATCGGCATATATCAACACCTCAACTTATTGTCTTTCCCCTCTGCCTATTTTACTTATATTATCAGAAAGTATCTATGGCCTTTCCATTGCTGACAAATATACTGTAATCAAGATTTGCTACAGTACATCTTTGTCAATGCCATTCTCTCTTTTATGCTATCATAATGTCGCTATTTGCCTTGCTTTGCTTTTGTAAACTATACGAAATAGTTAATAATAAACCATTTTGCAACCACCAGGTAATCCAAGATTCTGAGTTGGAGGAGCCTGAGTGGAACCAACTCAGCCTCCAGTCCAATGCAAGCGAAATAAGATGACCGTTTAAGGTACTGATGCATTGTTGCTCTAGGTTCCAATAAATAAAGCAACACAGCTTGCATGGTACTGTTTCTGACAATTATGAATGTTGTTGCAGCATGGTGTATCCATTTTATTTCATTGTACGCAGTTCTTCGACAATTCTATACATGAGTTGTTTCTTTTGTTAAGATTGGGTGGCAGAGATAAAGGGTGAAACATAAATATGACAGAATTAATTTTGGTTCTATATACGTGCAGATACATCTTACGTGTACCTTCAGTAAATCTCGCTTGGGTAGATATGTTATTATTGTCTCCTTAAATTTGAAGGAAATAATAAATTATGAGGGAAAATTTTAATAGTCACCCCCACAGTTGAATTTCCACCAGATGTATATGACTACTTCAGGTTAACATTGAATTGTTTTTAACAATATGTGCATGTAATTACATATGGATTTTAGGTTTATAGCGCATTGGTTAATTTTAACCCTCAAAGTTAATATTTGGATTGCGTTCGCAAAGAGAATTTCCTTTTGGGGTCATGTCGGCACAATCTAACTTGGCAATTTCAAACTATCCAGTATTGAGATTAAATTATATCATTTCAAAAATATTTTTTTAACTGAAAATGTTGTCACAACATGTTTTCATTCTGGGAGTACTAGAACTACCTGCTGAAAATATTGCGCCACACGATGAGTGAAATGCATTTCTGTTCAAGGAGTATAGAAATTGATAATTGTACTCTACTAGAGCTTTGAAAGCAGAAGGTACTAGATTCTAATATGTATTGTACAACTCAACTTTGAAAGCATGTATGCTATGTTTATATTTGGTAAGTCTAACTCATGAATTTTTCCTCCAAATTTTGACCATCTCACGCATATGCAGGTGCTTCTGTTCTGCACGCGTCTACACCATGTGACTGTTTTGAGACACAGTTCATAAACTGCTGGAAGCCTACTAGAGGCATCTGGTGGCATGGCCAATGTAGCACGTCAGGTTTTGCCGACCGGCCCATTGGTATTGTAATTATATAAACATAATTATGTTCATGACGTCTTGGTGATGAATCGTTGTCTACCAATTTGTGCATGCTATTGGATTTCTTGATGCTTCTATTTCCGAGGAACAAGAATGTTGTTGCTTTATATGCAGATTATTTTGTAAACATTCCTGGCCTACCAATTTGAGCATACTATTGAAATACTAACACTGTATAATTCTTTGGATTGCGGAACTAGAACTAAAGCTGAATCGGTGTATCATTGTCTTATGGAATGTCCTATGGTAAATATTTTCGGAAGATATGAGAAGCTTGACAAGCGTCATGCTCGATCTGCTGCACGGTGACCTGGATCTTGGCCCTTTGGAATCTGCAGCAGTAATAGTTGAGAGCAATTTAATATTTCTCTCCTGCACATGAGAGGTTTATTTTGACATATTGTTTTCTGTCAAGTAATAAAAAGTGATATTGCTTTCCGTCATAAAGAAGGTTGTGATATATTCCAAATTGAGTATAGGAAGAAAATGGTGAAATATGTGATGTATTCCAAATTGTCCAATGCTCATTTGATTTCTAGAGGATATGCAAAACAGTAATTAGGTGCATTTACTTGCATTGTTTACAGCATTGCCAAAATTTGAGTATTTGAATCGTTTGAAACAGTTAATAAAACAATTGCAGCCACAGGCGCGGCGTGTCGCCTGGTTGCATTTCGCTCAATCTCTAGGGTACGTAAGGACCCGTAAGCATCATCCCAGGATGACAAGGTCACACAATCAAGATCGTCTAAGAGGACGACAGCAACTGTAGTTCTCCATTTTTGTGCCGCCGCCACTCCATCCCCGGGTTCCAGCTGCCACTTCGTCGCGAAGATGGCCTTCTTTCTGTCTTGGCGGAGCCGCCGCACCACTCTAGGTATTCATCCACTACAACATTCACTTATTATGGACAAACCATAGGTTTCTAATTGTGGCTACATGTTCGACACTTTGATGGTATCGCATGCTATGCCCGTTAAGATATAGTATAAGAGAATCACATGGTATTGTATTCAAGGTTTATCCGGGTTTGCCTAGGCTGAATTGTCAGTGGTCTCTCTAGCCCGACTGAGTGGGGTGTAGTTCCTTATTAGCATGTACTACAGTCTTATCTGTTTTTTATATCATTTCATTAGTAAGTTATCAGGTGGCTCTGGTCCATTGTGGATTGGCATTCTCAAATTCTGATAATTTGTGTAAGCTCTGCAATTTTATTTGTTGCCTAGCTGTTAGCATAAGCCTATTGTTCTGCTATAAGTGAGTTCTCTAGGACTGTGATGACTTCTTAGTCTCCGTGGCCCCGTTTTGTGTTAGTGTGCATAGGCTGTGCTCTAAAATCTTCGTGTTTCTGTTGATTGTAGGGTACTTCTATGCAGGCTTTGGTAGCCAAACCTCATTTAGGAAAGTTCACTTGAAGCCTTGTTGAAGGGCATGCCTACTATTTACATTACCTGGAGATCAAGAAGGCGGGGGATAGTTATTGTGCCGTGGATAACTGCTTTGAGGCTTGGCTTACGAAGTGGACAGAGATAACCGAGATAGATCCTGTCCCAGAGAGTTTGCCTCCATATGCTTACAAGATAAAGTATTTCCAAAACCTGCTTACAAATGCGGGCGATAGGACCAATCTCGCAGGTACCTTTCGTGTGTGTTTCTTTGATCTAGCTAGAAGTTCTCTCTAAGGAATAGTGAGCTCAGTGCACCTTATCTTATTGTTTGCTTTTTAAACCGTTGTGCTAGATGTCGTTGGTATAGTGACCGGAATTTCATACATTGTGAGTATCGATGTAAAAGAACGGCCAACTTTTAAGAGAACTCTCCGCGTTACAGACACCCGGTATATTTCGACTGTTTTCAGATTTGCGCGAGCTATGTTTCTGTTATCCATTGCTTATTACATTTCTCGGCTGTTTTGTTGTCTGCTTTTCTTCGCTTTACAGGGAGACAGCGACCGTGGCTCTGTGGAGTCAGAATGCTGAGTCTGTTGACTCTCTAATGTGGAATTGTGGATAGACGTCAGTTCCAGGGAGCCAGTGGTTGCTTTAGTCATGGGATGCACTTTCACAAGGCAGAATTGTATGGGTTTCTCTTTTGCTTGTTTTTAGCGACGGTTTTGGCATGTTTGCACCACGTCTAATGTTGTTTTGTTGTTTGCCAGGGATGTTGTAGCTGTCCGCTAGCTTTGGATCCCAGGTCTGTATCAACGGTGACGTGCCTGAAATTGTTGCGCTAAGAGACAGGTTTGCTCCCGAATTTTTTTCTTGCAAGCCTGTGGCTTTTAGGATCTTGCTGAAATTATTTACTTTGTTGTTGTTTCTCGCTGCCTTTAGAATTGCTGCTGATGCCGTTCACTACTATAGGCTTGTTGGATCAACTTATCCAATCGAACTTATGGTTGAAAGAGGCCGACGTTTCCGGTCTGATCAGATTGAAATAGCTACTGTGGCTGAACTGGCTGAGATGAATCCGCATGTCGCAATTGTCAAGTTTCCCATGCTACTATTTTGTGACCAGCTTATGCTTCTTGTGCTAATACTGGTTTACATGGTAAAATTTTTAGGAGCAGTATCATAATTGATGGACTAAAGCCAAACCAGGGATGGTGGTCTCTTCCGTGTGATGATTGCAACCGGAGAGTAGGGGAAGAAGGCCCTATATACATATGCACTAATGAGAAGTGCAGTGGAAAAAGTGCAAGCCCAAGGTTAGTTCAGTTCAAAAATCAGCTTGCTTGTTTGTTGTGTAGCGTGTTATTGTTTTTTTATACTCACGGTCTTTTTCATGCCTCAACTAAGGTACCGCCTTCCGGTTGTGGCGTCTGAAAACGGCTCCTCTGTGGACATGGTTTTCTTTGGCGACACAGCTCGAGAACTAATTGGTAAGGATGCAGACATCCAGCTTGCCGAAAACTATGCCCTCGTTTCTTCGATACCAGCTGAGATATGTGCTCTAGCTGGGAAATGCTATGTCGTCGAGGTCACTGTTTCGTGGTACTCTTTACGGACCACGGATATCTGCTTCCAGGTCCTCAAATTTTATCCTAAAGGAAGTACTGTTTTCATTGCCCATGATGGTGAGTTGGTAGCCTCTGGTAATGCAGTTGCTACTTTGCCCAGTTCAGCCGTCGACGTGCTGAAAGCGTTTCAGCGAGTGGTGAGCTTCTGTCTTGGTGCTGATGATGTTCCCTTTATTTTTTTGTTTCCACTGACGTCTCTCGTTCGTGCTCCTTAGAGTCTGGCAATAAAAACAACAAGATAGCCATTCCGGTGCTAGGTGACAGCACTCCCGTGTCTATGCTGCCACCAGTTCCTGCTGAGGTTTGTGCTCATATAAGAATTTCCTTTCTTTTGCATCTCATTCTAACGATATGTAAATACGTTTGGTTTTCAGGGGACACCCCAGGAGAAGCCCAGTGGTCAAGATGGAGAGGGTGAATCCGAGCCTGTTGATGGAGCGTTGCCGAAGGTACCCCAGCAGATAAAAAAGGGGTTAGTTTCATAGGTCTATCTGTTCTGGTTGTTTTCCCGGTGTCGGTCACTTTGGCTTACCCTGATCACATGTTTTCTGCGTCAGCGAGAACAGCACCAAGAGAGAGCTCTTTAATCAGAACGTCGGGAAGTCTGCTAAGAAGGTTTTGTTTATTCCTTGTGCTATCTGTTGATTGTTGCCCGACAGTGGTTTTTGTCTGCTTTCTTATGTTGTGCTTCTGTCTGCAGTACCAGTCCAGCAAGTAAGGCAGGTGTAGCTGGGATGTTTCAGCTAGAAGCTGGGAATGACGATGCTGCAGTGGTGGATTTTGTTGTTATCGACGTGTATCTATCCATGTAAATGTTTAGGAGAACCTACTGTTTCCTTAGGTCGTACCGTGAGCAGGGAAAGCTAAACCTACCACCTTATCTCATGTAAGATTTTTGTTAGATGGTGTCAATGTTTCGTACCATGAAGTTTGAGAACAAGTAGGGTTGATATATCAGCCAGCGTTAGTAGAATGGATCTAATGGTATGCGTGTGTGTAGATGCTTGTAGCGAGCGTTTCCACGCTCTCTCTTCACTTGTCTCCGTCGCACACAGCCTTTGGCAGCTTCGTTCGCTTCTAAACTCAACTCACGGTCTAGCGCTGCCTATCGATGTCGGTCCATTTTCATCTGTCTATACCAGTTAGCGTCATAGTTTTGGCTCATGGACGTCTACTAATCTCAGATTTTCACAGTAGGTTATCCAACATTTGCAGAAGGTATTATCATACAAACACAGCTGCATTTTTTGCTTCTTCCAAGCTCTATATACACTATAACTTAACTTCTGATACATGTGAATTTTATTTGCAAAGATGTAGGCCTAGAACCAAGATGCTGTGCCAACATAAGAGGCAACAGAAAAAAGGCAAACAAGATGTGTTGGCAAGAATATTAGTCAGCCTGCGCGTGATCAAAATTTCTGATGCACCCTACAAGACTTAGCATCAAACATATCTTTTTTCTATCTAGCTACTATCGTGTAATCTAAAGAACCTTGCCACGATGTTTAGGGTTTCTGAACCTAATATGCTATATTTTGTGTCCGTCTCCTTACTAGCATATATTTGAAAGATACAGTATGTCCGGCGTTTAAAGCCTGCAGTCCCTATTCTAACCAGCAAAGTAAGAACACCCGCTATCTGATAGATGCAATCGCTTTCCATCCGTCTAGAATGACACCCAGCAAAACAAGCCGGCATATTAGCTTCCAAAATAGAATGTTTAAGCTCACCGAGCTCCGCGAGTTTAGAAAACAGAACTCACATCAGCAGAAATAATTGGTATCAGTCTTACTGTCTTACCACAGCGTCGCTCATCCGGAACACTGGATGCCAGCCCCATCGCAAAATTATTTCACACTAATTTTGCTATCTTCGGCGACTCAACATTCAGAGTCCACCGGACAAACGGTCCCTGCATCTTCTACACCGTGGTGCAAGGTGCTGACGAACGGCAGACCAGCAATTGGCTAACATGCACAGAAACCGAACTAGAACCCAAAACCCCCTGAAAAGCTCCAGATAATAGAAAGACGCTTTGTAATGAAATATCACTGCGTTCTATCAACCACAGGTTTAGTAAACATAGATAAACATTAAAAGTATTACAGTCGAGAGACTATCCAAAGATATAGTTGTGTTCTCCTCGGAATAAGAATTTACCCCAACAAGAAAACACATGATTGCTGGACGTCCACACGTGCAGTTTAGACTAGCGACGAATTTCTATCGCTATGGTAGCTTAGCCAGAAGCATGCGATCCGAAAACATACATTGCCATCTAAGAAACGACCCTGAGAAAGAACAAACAAACAACCATATTTACAGACAACGAAGCAGGACATACACATCCAGTCCTTACAGACGAACATACAGACGATCGTACAAGACCAGTACACAAGACATCAAACTAGCATATCGACACAACACCTGTACAGCTCCTACTAGCCGCAGCAGCACCGACTAAACAACCCTGCCATGTCACTTGCCAAACCTGCAGGCCCACCATACTGACCAGCCAAATCGCAGCATCCACCGAGACGGTTTAGTTCAGTAATACTCAACACTGAGTAGTTTGGACAACATATTAGGAAACACGTTAGCCACGAAATGCACAAACGGGGCGGTAGCCGGCGCAGCGAAGCGCGCTGCCCCGTCTAGTGCGGGGGATTTTGGGGTTCGGTGGAGGACGGAGAGAGGAGCGGGGTGTTTAAGGGGAAGCTACTCGTCCTGTATCGCTCGGGCGATTGGCTACGCGCTAGCCCAAGGGCCAAAGCCCAGCTAGCGTTCCATTGCCTACAGGTTCGGTCGAGCAACTCTAAGTTAAATAAAAAAAACTAGGAGCAACTCTAACATAGCCTCCATCCCACCCGAAACTGGAAAATAACCGCCGCTCACGGTTTGCGAGCGAAAAAATCGATCCAATTTTCTCGGGCGACCAAGAATTTCCATCTCGAATCTTTGAATCCACAGGTTCCGTCGTCGACCCGAGGGTGACCCCAATAGGGCCAAACGGTTGGCGGGAGGGAGCGCTGCTAAGTTCCCTCTCCAATTTTTCCGACTTCCACTTCGCATGCGCTGCGCCGCCGCCAGCCCTCCACGCTCGCTCCCGCTCACCTGTCGTCGAGAAAACGTCTCCTAGCTGCCGCAGGTGGTGGCTCCCAAGTGTAGAAGATCAATTGTAGTATTTTTCGAATTAGAAAGGTTGTCGAACCCACGAGGAGCAGAAGGAACTGGTAAGTAGAATAGCAAAGGAATAATAAAAGCAACATGTGTTTTTGTGTTTTAATTGTGTAGTGCAAGTAAAGTAAAATGCGGAAAGTAAATTGCAGCAAGTAGTAGGTCTCAATGAGAGACAAAGCCCAATCCTCTAATGCGCAAGAGGACAAACTCAAGTGTGTGTTTGTGTCTTATATGTGGAAAACATTCCCGAGGGCTGCACGGATTTAGCTGGCATAGTGATTCATTGCATAACATGTTTGTATATCTTGTCTAGTTTTAATCTTCTTCGGACGGAGCCACAAATAGGAATAGCTAAATAAATAAACTATCACCCCTTATGATGGATCACGTGGCCAATTAAATGACAGCACGAGAATTATTAAGACATGATGTCCCACCATAGCCTTATGCTCTAAGGTCATCGATACAAGTACCCTCATAATGCAATTCAACGACTCTGTCTCAAGTTCCTGTCACCTAAAGACATCATCACGTCACTACACTACGGTGTTCTCCTATGAGCCCATGTAGGTGAAGTGTTGTACAGTCGACGTTCGTACAACACCATCATAGAATCACATAAAAGATAAATACTAGACCAAATAACAACTAATCTTATGTAACAAATCATTGTCAATTCATCCTATGCCCTTAGGAACATGCGGGAACTACTCACAACGTGCAAACATGATCATGTATGGTGACATATGTGGTACAACGTAATCTGAAACAATGGATCCACCACCAAATAATGACAAGTACTCAATCCCAAACATGCAACGGAGTACAATAACACGTATCTAGGGTGTAGCAATGATCAAACTATGAGGGGAACGGAGTGGATCACGGTGATGGTGATGGTGGAGATGCAGGTGCTGGTGAGGATGGTGATGGAGATGCCTCCTCCCACGCCAAGGAGGAGATGGGGATGATTTTCCCATTCTCCGGAGCTCCGGAGCAGCAGGATCTGTCTCCCCCGCGGAGAGTTTCGAGAGTTTCGCCGCTCTGGCGGCTCCATCTCGTCTCGGGAAAATTAGGGTGTTCGTTTTCGGGGAAGACGGAGTCGTCAGCAAAAAGACCTCGGGGAGGAGGTGCTATGGGCCCATTTGGGGGCCCCACACGCGGCCAGGGAATCTGGCCGCGTGGGCTACCCCCTTTTGGGCCTCCTGGCCCTCCTCCTTTGTGTCTTGTGCCCACGGCCTTTCTCCCGAAGAAAAACTGACATGGTTTCTTTCCTTTCGCAATTTGGATACCTGTAGCTCCTAAAACATCAAAAACATGAAAACAGGTGATTTCTGACACCCAGAAATTAAATACCAAAAATAGGGACTTTGTAGGAAAGTCCCATAAAATCATCTAAAACATGCAAAACAATGACATAACATTGATAAAACATCCCAATAATGCCTATATGGAGGGTATAAATGATGATATAAAATGCACGTATCAACTCCCCCAAGCTTAAACCTTTGCTCGTCCTCGAGTAAATAAGGACATAGATCATTACATGCATCAATGGACTTATGGTTGATAAATAAATACGGGCATTGTATCATCATCATGTTCAGTTATAATGCAAGATGAATGAATAGAACTCATACACATAAGGATAACATATTCGAAGCTCTAGCAAACACCCCATACTTTTGAAAGCAAATAACCATTGTATGTTGGACAATCGAATTATACTCTTTAATTTGGAGAAAGATAAATGAGTAGAGGTAAAACATGATCAAGTCTCATTTAGTTTCCAAACTATTCAGCTTAAATTACTAATTGTAATGTGGCATCCATTGGGCTAAGACTCTCATTGCCCCTTTATCATTAGCCTCTTAATTTATGAATGTTGAAGTAATGTGGTTGACAAGGTGTTGGTTGAATGTCTCATGCCCCGTGAGTGTGAAAACCTACTCCATGATTACTCAACTTAAGATTCCTAATAAGCTTTGTACAATCATAATAAGTATTAATGACATCATAGAGAACTGCAAAGAGGTACCTCTTGCCCCATGACATAGAAACCAGCCCATGTCACAATAACAAGATGAACAAACGGAGTAGACTCATCATCCTTTTTTATTTCATTCACTATATGCATAGCTTCTTATTTTATTGTAGGATGTGTTTGTAGAGTCCACTCTAGCTGTAAGTAAATTTCCACCATGATCAAGCATGGCTTGGGTTAGCGGCCCAACGCAATTTCTCTAGTCATATATACTTACTCATCAAAACTTACTATTCCTCTATTTCATTTCGGCATGGCAGGAGTCCAAAAACAAAAGCACATGACATCAACTAAATATAAAATTTCTTTGTGCAATGTTGAAAGCTTTTCACGTGATGCACGTGTTAGCCAACTCCCAACCAAAATCCTTGTCAAGCACAAAACTTTTAGCTCCCATTAATGGGTCATGTTTGTTAAGTGCAATAGGAATAAATGTGTGCATTCAAAAGTTCGTGAGAGTCTTATCCCAAATTCAGCCCATGCCAATTAATAACATAAGCATCTTAATTTAGAGCATAAATGAAACTATAACATGGTGAACATGCTCGGAATAGCCATTAAGCTAATAGATAGATAGTGGATTTATGTCATATTGAGATAATTCTACAATTGTCCAACACACTCAAGTTAATTAATTTCAAGGCAAGATGTGATTGAAACCTCTAAATATGCCATGCTCATTTGCATGAGTGTTACCCATAAATCCCCAAAACAAGGGAATCATGGATGACACCATACTTTATTATTCATTGATAAACCATAAGACGGGGGTGCATGATAATGCTCAATGAGCTCACTCAAGCCTAAACGAAAACGATACTAGATAATAAAAGCAAGACACACCAAAACTAGATAGACATGATAAAGCTGATAAAAGACGGGGGATAGGTGAAACTCCCCCAAGCTTAGATGGTTGCGGTAATTTCTTCATTCTCCCTTCTTCTCGTACTCAGCCCACCACTCTTTCTTCTTCTTGTCGTAATCTTCCTTCCACTCTTCCTGCTTCCATGGAAAAGGCCTTCCAGTATGGAAGGACATGGGTGGATCATTGTACCTGAGAGTGGCAGCTTCTGTAATCTTCTTGAAACGTTCTTCATACTCACAGTTCTGGTTCTCCATGTCCCACATCAGAGCTTGGTACCTATCCATCTCTGATATGACACGCAGATACCTAGTCCCCAGGTCCTTGATCCTCTCCTCGTACTCCTCTATCTTCTTCTCCACCTCCAGATCCATGAAGTGGTGGGCATCAAGGCTGCGTTCAACAATAGAGTTATACCTGAAAACTGTTTGTTCCAGAGCCTCCAGCCTCTCCTCCAGCTTGCGTTCGGGCTTGGGAGCCTTCACCTCCTCCATGAGCAACACACCATCCTTCAAGGTCAGGGTTTTCATGGGGGTCATCACGGAGTTGAGATAATGGTTCACAATGCCTCCCTTGGGTGGATCTTCCCCCCCCCTAGGTTGGATCCGGAGCTTGACATGGCTAAACCCTCGCAGACAGAAACATCAGAAACAAAGATCGCGCGAGAGCTCTCGGTGCGGGATTAGATCGACAAAAGGGGGTACATATTGACGGGTTTTAGGGTAAGACAAAGTGTCGGAGTCGAAAACGAGACGGAATGGGACTCCGAGGTGGAAAAGGGGTACCTCCACGCGGCCAAGGAATCTGGCCGCGTGTGGGGTCCTCTTTTCCCCCTCGAGGTCCAATTCCTTCCAATTTTCTTGGCCCACACGTTAATTTCCATAAAAAATGAGTTATGTAAGTTTTCATGCAATTCCGAGAAACTTCCAAGCACAATAATTGTAAATTATTGAATTTGGGTTTCTGAAACTGCAGGATCCCTTACAATTACCTCCTCCGGTGTCATTAACTTTATCTCCTCGATGGTTCCTTTGAAGCTCTTTCCTGCAATATAATGTTTTAGGCGTTGTCCATTGACCACATGAGGTTTACCTTTCATATCACCGTGAAGACGGATGGCCCCCGAACGGTATACCTCCTGTACTACCAATGGACCCTGCCATTTTGAAGCTAATTTCCCCACAGAAAACTTAAAACGAGAGTTGTACAATAGGACTTGATCACCTACTTTAAATTCCTTTCTTTTAATTTTCTTGTCATGCCAAATTTTAACTTTCTCTTTAAACAATTTTGCACTTTCATATGCTTCATTCCTCCATTCATCTAATAGATTTAGGTCAAGCAATATCTTCTCCCCCGCTGTTTTTAAATCAAAATTTAATTTCTTAATAGCCCATCTAGCTTTATGTTCTAATTCAATGGGTAAATGACATGCTTTTCCATAAACCATTTTATAAGGAGACATACCCATAGGATTTTTATAAGCAGTTCTATAAGCCCACAATGCATCATTAATTTTAAGTGGCCAATCAGATCTAGCTCTGTTTACTGTTTTCTCTAAAATAAGTTTAATTTCCCTATTACTTAATTCAACTTGTCCACTAGTTTGAGGATGATA
Organism: Alopecurus myosuroides; assembly: GCA_028641055.1. Classification (NCBI taxonomy): domain Eukaryota; kingdom Viridiplantae; phylum Streptophyta; class Magnoliopsida; order Poales; family Poaceae; genus Alopecurus; species Alopecurus myosuroides. The sequence goes on along the minus strand of CM054057.1, from coordinate 468,610,664 downwards.
GGGTGATGCAATTCTATGATTAACATTATATTTTGCCAATGTTTTTCTAAGAACACCATGCATAAAATGAGATCCACCATCAGTAATTAAAAATCTAGGAACACCAAATCTAGGGAAAATAATTTCTTTAAGCATTTGCATGGCTGTGCTATGGTCTGCACTCTTAGTAGGAATTGCTTCTACCCATTTTGTAACATAATCAACATCAACCAAAATGTGAGTATGTTTTGTACTAGATGCATGAAATGGTCCCATAAAGTCAAAACCCCACACATCAAATGGTTCAAGTGGTAATGTATAGTTCATAGGCATTTCATTCCTTCTACCAATGTTTCCCACTCTTTGACATTTATCACAAGTTTTAACATATTCAGCACAATCCTTGAATAGAGTAGGCCAATAAAAACCACATTGTAATACCTTTGCTGCAGTACGATCTCCTGCATGATGTCCTCCATAGGGACTGTCATGACAATCTCTTATAATAGCCTGCTGTTCATGCTCAGGTACACAACGTCTAATAATGCCATCAACACTTTTCTTATACAAGAATGGATCATCCCAAAAATAATGTCTAAGGTCATAAAAAAATTTCTTTATTTGCTGGTAAGTAAATTGTGGTGGCATAACTTTCCCAACAATTTTTTTGCATAATTAGCAAATCAAGGAGATGCAACTTTAGCACTAGAAACACTAACAAGGGCAAGTTGTTCATTAGCAAAACTATCATTAATAGGAATAGGATCATCAGGTATATTTTCCATTCTAGAAAGATGATCAGCTACGGGATTATCTTCTCCTTTCCTATCTACTATGTGTAAATCAAATTCTTGCAACAAAAGTACCCATCTTATTAGCCTAGGCTTAGCATCTTTCTTATTCATCAAATATTTAATAGCAGAATGATCAGAGTGCACAATGACTTTTGAATCAATTATGTAAGATCTAAATTTATCACATGCAAATATTACCGCTAAAAATTATTTTTCAGTTGTTGCATAATTTCTTTGATCACCATCTAGTGTTTTACTAGCATAGTAAATAACATTCAATTTCTTATCAACCCTTTGGCCTAAAACAGCTCCAACTGCATAATCACTAGCATCACACATAATTTCAAAGGGCAAGTTCCAATCATGAGGTTGAATAATAGGTGCAGTTATTAAGGCTTTCTTTAAAACATTAAAGGATTCTATGCAATCATCATTAAAAGAAAACGGAACATCCTTTTGCAAAAGATTGGTTAGAGGATTTGATATTTTGGAGAAATCTTTAATGAACCTACGATAAAAACCTGCATGACCGATAAAACTTCTTATACCTTTGATGTCTCTTGGATATGGTAATTTCTCAATAGCTTCAATTTTTGCTGGGTCAACTTCTATTCCTCTTCCAGAAATACGATGCCCAAGAACAATTCCCTCTGTGACACTTCTCCCAATTAAGAACAAGGTGTTGGTCTTCACAACGCTGCAAAACTTTGTTAAGGTTGAACAAGCAATTATCGAAAGAAGTACCATACACCGAAAAATCATCCATAAAGACTTCCACTATCTTTTCAATATAATCAGCAAATATAGCATTCGTGCATCTCTGAAAAGTAGCAGGCGCATTACATAAACCAAAAGGCATTCTCCTATAAGCAAATGTACCATATGGGCAAGTAAAAGTGGTCTTTTCCTGATCATCACTATGAACTGAAATTTGAGAGAAGCCTGAATACCCATCTAAATAACAAAAGTGATAATGTTTAGATAATCTCTCTAGCATTTGATCAATAAAGGGAAATGGGTAATGGTCCTTACGAGTTGCTTTATTTAATTTTCTATAATCAATGCACATTCTATAACCAACAACAGTACGTTGAGCAACAAGTTCATCATCTTTATTAGGAACCACAGTTATTCCACCTTTCTTAGGAACACAATGAATAGGACTAACCCATTTACTATCAGCTATAGGATAAATAATACCAGCCTCTATGAGTCAAATTACCTCCTTTCTTACCAATTCCTTCATTTTTGGATGTAGACGACGTTGGAAATCAACAACAGGTTTAGCATCTTCTTCCAAATTAATTTTATGCATACATAGAGCTGGACTTATGCCCTTAAGATCATAAAGAGAATAACCAATAGCCTTACGGTGAGCTTTAAGCACATCAAGTAATTTCTCTTCTTCCTCAGCTGAAAGGTTAGCACTAATAATAATAGGATATATATTTTTCTTATCCAAGTATGCATATTTCAGATTTTCAGGCAAAGGCTTTATTCAAAACTAGGATCTCCTTTAGGAGGTGGGAGTACTCCTAGATTATCAAGTGGGATATGCAATTGTAGTTGTGGAGGTTGCTGCCATAATATTTGTTCTAAAGCTTCTTTTTCTGCATCATTAAATGGCTCTTCCTGATTAAGCATATAACGTTCCACCACGTCTGATGAAGCTATAGCTATATGAGCAAGAGTTTCAATTATATCTTTAGATTTTGGTTCTTTCTTAGCAGGTTTATCAGCAAATTTAGAAAAATTAAATTCAAGTTTCTCTCCAGCACATTCAATAAACACCCTTTCTCTAGGCAAATCAATTTCAGCACCAATAGTATGTAAGAAAGGTCTACCAAATATAATAGGACAGAAAGAATCTTGTGGACAACCAAGCACAATAAAATCAGTAGGATATTTTATTTTCCCTACCAATACTTCAACATCTCTAACAATTCCAAAGGGACTAATATAATCTTTATTAGCAAGCTGAATGGTCATACCTGTTTCTTCCATGGTGATAGGATCAATATCAGGCTTAATTTCTTGATAGAGAGAATATGGAATGACACTAATGCTTGCTCCAATATCACATAAACCATGATAACAAGAAGTCCCAATTGAGCATGATATAATTGGCTTACCAACTTTGGATGAATTCCCTTTAATAACTTTGGTAGCATCTTCACATAAATAAACATCAACATGATCTTCTTCATTTAATTTCTTAATAATAGAGACTTGGCTCTTGACTTCCACCTGTTCTTTAGGTTGAGAACATCTCTTTCTACTTTTGTCAGCAACAGCAATAAGAAAATTCTCTTTAACTTTTTCAGGATAGGGAGGTGGTTCAATATATTCTTCTATTACTACAGATGACACTGGTGTTTCTTTAATAAATTTAGGGACAACAATAGAAGATTTAACAGGTTCAACATAATAATCAAAGCCACTTTTAGGAATTCGAATGTGCTCAGCAAATTTCTTAGCTATTTCAATTGCAACATATGGATCAAGACCAAAATCTTTAATAACATTCTTGAACAAAATAGAACTAGAAAAACTTTCTAAACATGAATATCCATAATCAAAATAAGATTCATTACCTTTGTCTAGGTCCCAATATTCAGAGTTCTTCGAAATAATTTCCAATAAATTCCAAGCTTCTCCTGCAGTATTATTTGTAAAGCTTCCACCAGATGAACCATCCAAATATTGCTTTAGCCTATCAGGTAGTCTCACATAAAGTTTATCAATATAAGTTTATTTGTGAGATCATGACAAGGATTCTTACGAAGGAGGTCCTTAAGCCTCCCCCAAGCTTGAGTAATACTCTCTCCAAGGTGTGGCCAAAAATTAAATATAAAGCAACGGTTCTCATAAGCCTCTTTAGGAGTAAAATATTTAAGAAAGAAAACCTTCATAAAAGTATCCCAATTATGTGTAATTTCTTCATCCAGGGACATATACCATTTTCGAGCATCACCAGTTAAGGACTGTTACAATAACTTGCATTTTACCTCCTCCTCAGAAATAGCCTTGAGCCTAATTAGCCCACATATATCCTCAATAGCCCGTATGTGATCACTTGCAGCCTTTGTTCCAGCCCCTGCAAAATACTCATTCCTAACAGCTTTAACAAATTCAAGGGGAATAATATAACCATCATCATGAGGTGCTTTTTCAACAACTTTAGGTTTAATAGCATAAGCACTCTCATATAAAGCAAGTTTCAGCGAAGCATCTCTCATAAAAGCCATAATAATAACAGGATGCAACAGCAAGTAAAATTCAGCTTTCAAGTTTCCTTACCAAACTTCTTACCAATAGCGCTACGCTCCCCGGCAACGGTGCAAGAAAAGTGTCCCAAGTGCAGGAGATCAATTGTAGTACGTTTCGAATTAGAAAGGTTGTCGAACCCACGAGGAGCAGAAGGAACTGGTAAGTAGAATAGCAAAGGAATAATAAAAGCAACAGGTGTTTTTGTGTTTTAATTGTGTAGTGCAAGTAAAGTAAAATGCGGAAAGTAAATTGCAGCAAGTAGTAGGTCTCAATGAGAGACAAAGCCCAATCCTCTAATGCGCAAGAGGACAAGCTCAAGTGTGTGTTTGTGTCTTATATGTGGAAAACGTTCCCGAGGGCTGCACGGACTTAGCTGGCATAGTGATTCATTGCATAACATGTTTGTATATCTTGTCTAGTTTTAATCTTCTTCGGACGGAGCCACAAATAGGAATAGCTAAATAAATAAACTATCACCCCTTATGATGGATCATGTGGCCAATTAAATGACAGCACGAGAATTATTAAGACATGATGTCCCACCATAGCCTTATGCTCTAAGGTCCCCGATACAAGTACCCTCATAATGCAATTCAACGACTCTGTCTCAAGTTCCTGTCACCTAAAGACATCATCACGTCACTACACTACGGTGTTCTCCTATGAGCCCATGTAGGTGAAGTGTTGTACAGTCGACGTTCGTACAACACCATCATAGAATCACATAAAAGATAAATACTAGACCAAATAACAACTCATCTTATGTAACAAATCATTGCCAATTCATCCTATGCCCTCAGGAACATGCGGGAACTACTCACAACGTGCAAACATGATCATGTATGGTGACATATGTGGTACAAAACAATCTGAAACAATGGATCCACCACCAAATAATGACAAGTACTCAATCCCAAACATGCAACGGAGTACAATAACACGTATCTAGGGTGTACCAATGATCAAACTATGAGGGGAACGGAGTGGATCACGGTGATGGTGATGGTGGAGATGCAGGTGCTGGTGAGGATGGTGATGGAGATGCCTCCTCCCACGCCAAGGAGGAGATGGGGATGAAGATGGGGATGATTTCCCCCTTCTCCGGAGCTCCGAAGCAGCAGGATTTGTCTCCCCCGCGGAGAGTTTCGAGAGTTTCGCCGCCCTGGCGGCTCCGTCTCGTCTCGGGAAAATTAGGGTGTTCGTTTTCGGGGAAGACGGAGTCGTCAGCAAAAAGACCTCGGGGAGGAGGTGATGTGGGCCCATTTGGGGCCCCACACGCGGCCAGGGAATCTGGCCACGTGGGCTACCCCCTTTTGGGCCTCCTGGCCCTCCTCCTTTGTGTCTTGTGCCCACGGTCTTTCTCCCGAAGAAAAACTAACAGGGTTTCTTTCCTTTCGCAATTTGGATACCTGTAGCTCCTGAAACATCAAAAACATGAAAACGGGTGTTTTCTGACACCCAGAAATTAAATACCAAAAATAGGGACTTTGTAGGAAAGTCCCATAAAATCATCTAAAACATGCAAAACAATGACATAACATTGATAAAACATCCCAATAATGCCTATATGGAGGGTATAAATGATGATATAAAATGCACATATCAGCAGGCCCCGAAGAACCTTGGCAAAGTCGACTTGTTTCCTTCGATTTATAGTTGACTAGGAGCTATTTCCATTTTCATAGATGGATTTGAGCGCATGTGAGCAGTTTCTTTTGGAGGATTTGTCCTCCGACGACTCCGATGTGGTGACATTGCTCGCGACACAACGATATCATATGTTGGTGGTGGTCCTCGCCGTGAAGGAGTTCGAGGAGAGGAGGAGAAAGAGACGCCTAGGATCCACCGCCAATCGCCTATGCATCCCTTGGAATCGAGTTTACGGAAACGAGCTGCTGATGCGGGACTACTTCACCAAGGTGCCCACCTACCTGCCGCACATCTTCCTTAGAAGGTACAAAATGCGTCGGAGAACCACCCTCAGCTCCGGAGAGATCTCATTGATCACATTTGGAATTTACAAGAGAAGTAATATTCTATTTTTTATTCATTTGAACTCATTCATGTGTGATTTGAAACATTATTTGCTCGACGTATTTGTTGTAGTAACTGAACTATTTAAAGGAAAAATAAACCTATGTTTTCCGCGGCCCCTATCACACGTTTACAATTGCACGGGATATGGGCTCTACTAGAGTTGCTCTATGATTTAGTCCGTCTACTAATAAAATAAGAAAATGCTAAGGTTTTGTCTGCTTTAAGCTCAGTTATGCTCCCAAAAAAAACTAGCTTCTCGGTTTGTTTTTCTTTTTTTTATCTTCCTTATTACTACTTCATTATTTTATATATTTTATTCTTTCATCTTCCTTAATTAATTTTTCTCGTGGGTTATTTTTGTACCCTTTTTTTTCACGATATTTAATTTTTTTGTGCCATATAGTTTAAACCATTGTTTTATTTCTTTAGTATTTTTAATCCAAGGTCTTTAAAACTATATTCTACTTTTTTTTGTCCCGCCTATAGTTGTTTTCGTTCATTTCTAAAGTAGAACACCGAAGGTACAGGAGTATGCGTCGTGCCCCACCTAGTTATCCTCGTCGAGCCTTGCTTTCTGGCAAAACCGAAGCCGCTTGAATTGACAAGATTTCTTCATCTCCGGCCGCCGGACGCCACGGCCGATTCCGGTCGATTCCGGCGTCGCCTTGCCTCCTCGACCTCTCCCACGATCTCTTGGTGATCTTGTGAGCATATCCATTCCTCTAGCTTGCGTTCCTGTGTTCTGCAGCGTGCTACCGTCGAGCCATTGGCACCGCTGCCGCGGGTCTATGGCGACAATTTGATCCCAACTCTGCCAACAATCGATTCCTCGTGACCCCGTCTAGCTATTAGAACTATTTAGTTGCATCAATTCGAAACAAATCGCTGAAATCGAAATCTGAAGAATTCCTCCGTTGGTGATGCAAAGGTGATGTCAGCATGACATCGTGAAGTTTTTATTTTTATTTTATTTTATTTTTGAATTAAATTAAACCTGACAGGTGGGTCCCATCTGTCAACTATAAAAATGAAAGAAAAAGAATTAAACTTATTATATTTATATCTTTTAATTGGTTTATGAGAAAAATACAAATAAAATATGTAATTATTTAGGAAAATATAGTCTAGATGTTTATCAACTTTTCAAAAAATATTGATGAAGTTTAAATTTAAACATTATTTGAATTTGTTAAAATTGTGAAAAATAAGAAATAATTCAATAAATTAGGAAAGTACAAGTTGTATACCAAAATGCTTAGAAAAAAATACAATTCGTTTGTGGATGTTTTCAAAATCATTTGAACAAGTTTTAAAAATGAGAAATATTTGAATAGCCATTTAATTCATTTAAAATTGGGAAATCAATAAGTTATTCTAATCTTTTCTGGAACACTCAAACAATATATCAAACTAAATATAAGGACATTTTGAATCCAATATGCCAAAAACAAATCGTGTTGATTATATTATGAACTCCAAATATGTTAATAGGACCAGAATGCCCCGTTTCCAAGTTGTTAATATAATTGAAATAACATGTGTAACACATCTACAAAGTCCTAGCCACACGTATACAAGTTTAGCACCTTGTCTCGAAACAATCAAGTAACCATGCATGACTAATAGAGTAAAATACTTAGCATCATCACAAATTCTTAAGTTGGGATAAACACTATACATGTTCCAACAACAATTGGACCATGTATATATTGTTTCACTAATGAACCCAATATTTCAAACACAGAGGTTATGATATGCCACGCCACGGGCATCTAAACTCCATTGAAATTACTAGGAGTGTCCTAATAATTCAAACTCTATATTTCTATTATGATGTTACAATAGTGCCTAGGTATGTTCATACCATATGGTAGGTGTTGAAACAGAATAAAATGATTACCATGTGTTTCAAATCAACATTCAACATTCTTCCAAAACTTTGTCTACCAACATTTCATATTTCTATAAGTGAAACTTAAATCTTTAGTTGCAAGTTTTAGAAACAGTGTAATCTATTTTGAAAGGTACAATGGAATTCTATACTATTCCAATATAAACATGAAAAATCTTCATTACACTATTTTCCTTAATAGAGAATTCCTAATAGTTTCACACTTCCTAAACTCTCAAAACAATCATTAATTTAATTATTAAGTGATAGAGTTGATTGTATTAGATACTTATTTTCAATTAGGTTACTTTTCCTTACTTCTACACTTTTCAACAACATAGAAGAAAATGTGTTTGCTATCTTTTGAAAGTTGTTTTCCATATGATATTGTATTATTGCCTAACCAAGTGATAAACAATTATAATTTAAAAAATGATAATAATTGAGTTGCTAAATAAAAGTAAAACACACGTGAGACTAAAAGAAGTAACAACTTAATATAATTAAGTAAAGCATTTCATACTTTAAAACCCTAATGTTATAACTCATTAAGTGAACAAGTCATCACCACATGTTATGAAACAAACCTAAGTCGCGTAAAACCAATGTGATCAAAATATCGTATCAGACATAGCTTACACTTGTAAGCTGGGGTATATTGCGGTGCATCTCATTACTATGTATGTATCATCTTGCCAGTGTTTTTCAGTAGCCCTTACTGGGACTACTTTGCTATTTTTCAGATCTTGGGATTTCCACACAACCCTCGAACCCGGAGGACATGTATTATTATTATTTCTATCTCAGTCAAGTTCACCACATGCTCATATCCTTTGAAGTATTTGCTAAGAACTATTTGCAAAATCCTATCGTATTACCACCTTATTCTCAAAAAAAAAAATACATGATCCTATTTTTTATAATAATGTGACTAATTGAATGACTAACCGAGTGGTAGTGTTCTGTTTTGGTGGGCGGATGGAACCATGATAAGAAGAATCGGTCATTGGAAGGTTCCATCTATATGGGGAAGTATTAATTACCTAGGACATAACAACAAATGTCGTCAGAGCTCGGTGTGCCGTAAATAACGCGTTAAACATGGGTCTTGTATGGGGCGAGTAAGCCGGCCGTGATCTTTTCCTGCTCACATGTCAATGGGCTGCTAGAGACGTACGATATAGGTCTTGCGAGACTACATGCACATGGGTGGGGTTCCTTAATTCGCACAGACTGTAGGGTCTATGATGGTCTTCCCAGGGAGCCTAGATATATATCGTGAGCAGTAGAATCAAAGGTAAACCTGTGTGGCATGAAATGGGTGGGCATGTGTTGTACGGAGAAGCATGGCTTGGTTTGGATCAACAACTGGGCCCCAGATCTGAGTGGGCGTGGACAGGATTGTACACCTGGCTGTGCAACATGGTCTTGATCGCCTATGGGTAAAGTAACACACCTATGTAGAGTGTAAAATGATGTGTGATACGTCTCAAACGTATCTATAATTTCGGATGTTCCATGTTGATATTATGCCAATTGCTACATGTTTTCCATATGTTTTCCTACGTTTTCTTATGTTTTCCGGGACTAACCTTGTCGGATATATACCAATCAGGGGTATATCAGATGGTGTCCTAAAGTGCGGGATTACCAGGGTGGCCTGAATGGTAATGGATTACGATCCATTAGGCGGCCCAGTAAGCTGACGCGCAGAAGCCGGATTCTAGAAAATCCCGGACCACGGCCCGCGTGGTTTTGCTTGGAGTAGAAGGCGGATTCTTTCCTTCCAAGTTAGAACTTACCGTAGTCTTCTAGGTTTCCTTTTCTGTAAGCACTAACCCGACTATTATATAAAGCCGGACGGGAGATAAGAAAGACAGAGAATAAGCTAGAATCTAACTTGCCGAGAGGTTGATCCTTGTCGAGTAGCTAAAACTAACTCACATTGTACTTTGTATACTTCAGGCTTCAGCCCTGATTTAGTGAGATTCCAGGAGTAGGAACGCCGCCTAGTTGCACTGTACCGAACCTGGGTAAAACCTTGGTGTCATTGTTCATCATACTACCACGTCCCCCCACATCTCTATCAGTAGTCTCATGGCACCCCCGTCTATGAATTCTACTACGATGTCTCGACAGTTGGCGCCCACCGTGGGGCCAGCGACGTCAGGCGTTATATTTTGATCGGGGATACTCGGCGGAATTGGCATTACCATAACTATCGGAAGTCTGGAATTCGACAACGACGTCGGGCGCTTCCGCGACAACGGATCGTACATGCCAGCACGGAATCATCTGGTAAGTGCCTGCGTTTTACCGATTGGATCTGCAAACATCTTTATCGGATTAACTGCAGAGGCAATGGGATTATGTGGTGGAAGCTAATTTTTCCCACCCGCCCTATACCCAGTCGAAGAAGACTATGACGCCGGATTTTGCTCAGATCGCCGATATCATGCTGAATCGCACTTTATCGGTATGGTGCAATCCGAGATCGCTGAAAACACGGATGATAACAATCCCGTGGAAGAGGCAGAAAACAACAATCCCACAATAGAGGTGGAAGATCCGACATCCGTCAATATGACGACGAACTCGGAAACTGACTCTATATTGGCCGCCATTGAGGCGAGATTGGAATCAGAACCCCGATCGGATGAATTCGATTCTGAAGATGAAGACGCTTTCGAAAGAAAGGTCAAATACTTTCAAGAGGGGTTCCACGAAGTACTAATGGCAAAACCGGCTGAAAACACGGATGCCGAAAGTCAGGAAAGCCCTAGAACACCTCCGCCAGATGAGGAAAGAGAGGAAGGGGAAACCACTCCAACATACCCGGATGTCAAGGAATTGACAGAGGAAGAACCTGGTAAAAAACCTCCCTCTTCCAAGAAAAAACACAAAGCTTCCAAGAAACTACAGTACAAGCTCCGGAAGAGAAAACTGGCTGATCCAGCCAACGAAAACCCAAAAGCAGGAGGAGGAAGTGGAGTTAAGCCTGCAAAGAGGAAAGCGAAGGAAATATCTGTTCCACCAATGTCAGAAAAGGACGAACATGATCTACTTCAAACACCAGTACGACCCCACGAACCCCCTAAAGTGCTAGAAGCCAGGAGACAAACTCTCTAACGACAACAACAACATCTATTCAGAACTCGAGAACATCTCCAGAAAACCCAAGCGGACATTAAGTTAAAGCTGGAAGAAATCGAGGAGTACGAGAGAAGGAATAGATCTGGCATTAAACCTACACGGTTACCCGGAATCGCAAGACCAGAAGTACTACCGCCAAAGGAACGGTTTCAAAACCCGGCCTGGCAAAAGCAAGTAAACGGCACAGATGCCAGGGGCGAACCTATATACAAAACAGCACCAGAAAATGCGGAAGCCGCGTTCGCCATCCTCAACAATGACATGTACTCCAATGGCGAAAAACTTCAAGGGGTGTATGTCTTCTTAGGAAAGGCATTGCAATAGCAACAACGAGGAAAAGCAAGATCAGGGAAGCTGCATGACGACTCAGCCCTATGCAAAACAGCTACTTGCGCCGCTGGAGCACCTAGACCTGAAGAACCTGGAGATTCACGTAATTCAAAAAAGAAGAAAGGAGATCCGAGAAAGGACAAGAAAAAACCCGATAATAAGGATGCAGTGTCCAGAACCGGATCCCATCTGCCGAAAGATGGAATTAACCCCCGAAATCGGGAGGAACACAACCGGAAGGATGGAAAAGCAATGCCGCCTCTGAGACGCCCTGCTGAGAAAGCCGGAAGACATGACATTCCTCACAGGGTGAGAGATCCCGTATACCCCATAGGAATAAGGAAAGACACAGGAGTATAACTCCACCTTATCCCAAAGGGCATGATAACGGAGGAAATAGAGACAATCCCGGAAAAGCATGATCGCGCAATAATGGAAAAGAAAGGATATATCCCCTTCTATCCATTCAGCCGGTATATACTCCGCACACATCGATATAGCGGAAAGAGATGTCTATACTTCGGACCTAAGTGTTTCACTGATAGGATACGAAGAATAACTCTACATTCTGGCTTCGCCAAAGTTGGTCCAACATATCAAAATATACCGGTAGCACAAACCCGGATACCTGGCTCTCAGACTATTACACAGCCGTCCAGATTAACAATGGAACAGACTTAGAGGCAGTAAAATTCCTCCCCCTTATGTCACTGGATGGAGCCAGAGATTGGATCAACGGGCCTCCATCAAGAACTGTCGATAGCTGGGATGATATGGCTAGAGTTTTTACTCAGCATTTTCGGGGAACGTACACACACCCCAACAGCATCAACCAGTTATACTACTGCACCCAGTTTGAAGATGAGCCATACGTGGACTTTATCTCAAGGTGGACTGCAATGAAAAACAGCTGCTCTGGAGTAACTGACGTATAAGAAATGCATGCTTTCGTCAATGGCTTAAAACCCGGACTCATACCGTTCATGATCGGTTCAAAAAAGCACAAAGATCTCGGATCTATGCTTAGAACCGCAAATGAGCACGCAGCGGCCGAAGACGACATCAGAGCGAGAGGTGGAAATATCGAAACTTTGATTCAAGCCAAAAAGACCCCTCGTCCTGAGAAAAAAGCAACTCCAGAAGCACAACAAAATCCCAAAGAAGTTAATATAGCCTTTGGAAGAGAACATGGGAGCAAATGGAAAGGACGAAGCACATAACCGATCGCCTACACAAAAGAAGAGTGGGAAAGAATTAAATCGGAAAACTGTGTCCACCATTCGCAATTCGGGAAACCCACCCACACCAACGCATAGTGCCGGCTCAACAATCATATGAAGGGCAGTGCAGGATCCGGAAGCAAATGGAAGAATTCCAAAAAGCAAATTCTCCAAGCAAAAGCCAGAAGCTGAAAAAGAAGACAGTGAATCCGACACTGATGAAAAAATCCAAGAACAACAGCGAAAAGGCGAGCCTAAGTTTCTGAGAGTTGACGGAGAATGCAACCTAACTTTCCTGGCAACTCCCTCGGCAAAGGTGGCAAAGAGAACACTTCGAGAAATAAACATGGTTGTCCCACCAACCCCGAAATTCTTAAAGTACTCAAACACATCAATTACCTGGGATCAGTCTGATCATCCCGGAAACATCCCAGAACCCGACACGCAAGCTATAGTTGTAAGTCCTATTGTTCAAAACACTAGGCTAAAAAGAGTGCTCATGGATGGAGGATCCAACATCAACATAATGTACCTGGATACATTGAAGCATCTGCGAATCTCCGAGACCCAGCTCAATCATAGCAACATACATTTTCACGACATCGTTCCTGGCAGGCAACCACGATCCCTAGGAGAAATTTCCCTAGGCGTAACCTTTGGAGAGAAAGAACCTTTTCGGCAGGAAAAAGTATCCTTCGAGGTTGTGCCGTTCAAAAGCGTGTATCACGCAATGCTCAGACAACCAGCTTTCGCCAAGTTCATGGCAAGATCATGTTATATCTATAACAAGCTGAAGATGCCAGGGCCAAAAGGAGGAGTAATCACCATAAATGGAGACTTCAAATTGGCAAACGAGCTGGAAAAAGAAAACGCCCTTTGCGCAGAAAAGGTGATAGCAAAGGAAGAACTGAAGGAGTTGGCAAAGAAGTATCGCCAACAGAAATGCTGGCAGGAAAAGAAAGCCGGAAGCCGGCAGACAGCTTCAAAGCTTCCGAGAATACAAGACATGTTATCCTAGATCCCAAAGATCCGACAAAGTTTGTCGTAGTGGGAACTAGCATGACCGACAAATAGGAAAACGAGCTCATCAAGTTCCTCCGTGAGAACTGGGATATTTTTGCATGGTGTCCAACGGACATGCCAGGCATACCCAGGGAACTTGCTGAGCACGAACTCAAGGTAATTCCAGGTTCTAAACCCGTCAAACAAGGTCTCCGTCGATTTGACGGAAGAAGACGGAAGGCTATTGGCAAGGAAATTATTCGGCTATTGGCAGCTGATTTTATCCGGGAAGTTATACATACTGAATGGTATGCAAACCCAGTATTAGTCCCGAAGAAAGATAGTACTGTTCTTAGTATGTGTATAGATTACACCGGCCTGAACAAATTGTGTCCAAAAGATAGATTTGCGTTACCGCGAATCGATCAAATAATAGATGCCACTGCTCGCTCTGAGCTTTTATGCTTTTCGGACGCTTATTACGGGTACCATCAAATACGTATGAAGGAAGAAGTCCAAATCAAAACCTCCTTCATAACCCCATATGGAACATACTACTACATAACCATGTCTTTTGGCCTAAAGAACGCTTGTGCAACTTACCAGCGTTGCATGCAACGATGTTTGCATAGTCAGATTGGCAAAAATGTTCACGTTTACGTGGACGACAATGCCGTCGTTTCCAAGGAAAAGGACACACTCCTTGAAGATTTGCGAGAAACCTTCGAAAATTTGCGCACTTATAAAATGAAGTTGAATCCATTAAAGTGCATATTCGGGGTTCCCTCAGGAAAACTTCTGGGTTTCATCGTTTCTCACAGATGAATAGAAGTAAAAAAAGATCAAGGCAATCCTAAACATCTCAAGGCCTACTTGCTTAAAAGATGTACAAAGATTGACGGATTCTGCAGCTGTCGTCAGCAGGTTTATAAGCCGGCTAGGAGGCAAAGCTCTGCCATTATACAAATTGTTGAAGAAATCCAACAAATTTGTGTGGACAGAAGAGGCGGATGCAGCATTAACCCAGTTAAAAGAAACCTTGATGAAAGCTCCGATTTTGGCGTCACCAAAAGACGAAGAACCCATGTAATTGTACCTCACGGTGACAAACATGGTTATCAGCGCAGTGATAGTTGTGGAAAGGCGAAAAAACGAGCAAACCATACCAGATCAACATCCGGTGTATTATGTAAGTGAAGTTTTTTCCGAGTCCAAGCAAAGATACCCGCAGTATCAAAAACTGGCATATGTCATATTTTTCGCATCTCGAAAACTCCGTCATTACTTCCAAGGACATTCCATAACAGTGGCATGCAAAGCACCACTAGGGGATATAATCAACAATGCGGACGCAACAGGCCGAGTAGCCAAATGGGGCATCGAGTTGGTTGGGTTTGACATTAAGTACCAACCCCGGACGACAATAAAATCCCAGGTGTTGGCAGATTTCGTCCCTGACTGGACAGAAGCAATGGAAAACACACCAATGCTGGAGTCAGAATACTGGGTTATGCACTTTGATGGATCCAAGATGAAGGAAGGCGCTGGAGCTGGTGTAGTCCTAAAATCCCCCAAGGGAGACACAATGGAGTATGTATTACAAATACACTTCAACACCAGCAATAATGTGGCAGAATACGAAGCCTTGCTTCATGGCTTGCATATTGAAAAAGAAATAGGTGTCAAACGCATCTTATGCTATGGTGACTCAGATTTGGTACAACATCAGCTCAACAAAACATGGGACGCTAAAAGCCCCATCATGGCCGAATATAGGAGAACAGTGGACGAGTTTGCAATTTGATTCCTGGGATTTGAAGTACTTCATGTAAAAAGGGAAGAAAACTGGAACGCGGACGCATTAGCCCGCATGGGCTCGGAAAGAGTGAAAACCCTACCACTAGGTGTGTTTGTCCAACATTTGCATGAACCATCCATAAAAGATGGAGATGTCGACTATCCTCTAGTTTCCGAGTCAATCGAAGTCCTGCTCATTAACCCGGATTGGACAATTCTATATCTTAACTTCTTAGTAGATCAGAAGTACCCGAATGGAGCAGACGAGGTCTTGCACAGACAAATAAAACATCGATGCAAAGGATACACGGTAATCAATGGTTGCCTGTATAAACGTAGCACTACCGGAATTTTTCTGCGATGTATTTCGCCAGAAGAAGGCCGAGAAATTCTGCAAGAAATCCATGCTGGAGATTGCGGACATCATGCTCAATCAAAAATCATAGTTAAGAAAGCATTTCGTGCATGGTTTTTCTGGCTAACAGCCAGGACAAACACCGAACACATAGTCAATACATGTGCCGGAAGTCGATATTACGCCAAGCAGTTGAATATGCCAGCCCAAGCACTCAAAACTATCCCTATTACATGGCCGTTTGTGGTCTGGGGGCTAGATATGATGGGACCATTCAAAACTGCAAGAGGTGGACTTACACATCTACTCGTTGCAGTGGATAAGTATACCAAGTGGGTGGAGGCAAAACCCATCAAAATGCTTGACGGTGTAACTGCCAGAAATTTCATCATTGACATAGTCATGAGGAACGACGTTCCACACAGCATAATAACCGACAACGTGACAAATTTTTCTATTGGAGAGTTGGCAAAATATTGCCGACAAACGGGAATACGCCTAGATCTTGCATCTGTGGCACACCCACAATCCAATGGGCAGGTTGAAAGAATGAATAGTTCCATCGTGCAAGGAATACGCCCAAGACTCGAATCTCCTCTTCATAGAGCAGCTGGAGCATGGGTGGAAGAGTTACCCTCTGTGCTTTGGAGTATTCGGAACGACGCCAAACATGTCAACAGGGCAAACCCTGTTTTTCTAGTTTACAGCGCGGAAGCAATCCTTCCAATGGACATGATCCATGATAGCCCAAGAGTGCAGGCTTTCGATGACTCGGATGCCGAAAGTGCACGACAGGATGCCGTCGATCTCCTAGAGGAAGAAAGAGAACTTGTGCTTCAAAGATCTGCCATTTATTAGCAAGGTTTACGACGTTACCATAGTCGGAAAATCAGACATCGTTCTTTTAAAGAAGGTGACTTAGTGCTAAGATTGGTACAACAAAGAAAGCACAAATTGGCCCCAGTTTGGGAAGGACCATTTGTCATCAGCAAGGCTATGAAAAATGGATCATACTATCTTGTAGATATTCGAGACACGGAAGATGATCCCGAAAAGCCGAACGCAAAAGAAAGAGAAAGATAGATGACGAACTAGGGGAGACCAAAAGACCCTGGAGCATCCAGCAGTTACGTCCCTTCTATACTTAGTTCAATTTCTATGTAAACATCTTTGAGATCATGAAATAAAGTTGTCGGAATTCGTACATCTATGTTTTTTTACATGTTTATTATAGTATAAAGCATAATTCCGTCTTATCTATTTCCCAATGATCTTTCAAAATACTCAATGTTCACCCGAATTGTGCTTGCGTGCTTGGTGTTAAAAAATTGAATGATTTTCAGCCTAAAAAGGCTTAAGGAAACCTAGATTGTTCCTGCGTGCCTGAGTTTCATTCAAAAAATTCCTTACTATTCTCTAATTATTATCTGATTGTTTTTATGTTGGGTCACTGAAGCTAGTAAGTAAAAATGCCTTTAGTATAATCCATGTTTCCGAGTTTCGACTGATTGGTTATACCAAGTCACTTGGCATGAAGATTAAAATACTATCGAGCCATTTCAAACACTAAGGGTAGTTAAAGCATATAAACCAGAGAACTTTGAAGATAAAGGAATAAACCCCGGAAAACTTGCAAAGATTAAATAATATTACTGCAATAGGCGGAGTACTTCTTTATACAAAAGAATAGAAAGTATTACAATAAGTTTACATTGTAAGATCACTAATGCTTATATTTCCTATCTCCTACCCAGGACCAGGCGGCTTCCTTCAGGCATCCGAGTCGTCTTCGCTGCTGGATTCCTCGGGAGTTTCCGGAATAGATTCCTCCGGGTAGAAGGTGGAGACGTTCACCATGGAGGCAATCTTGGTGGCATGACCTTTGATTTCTTCAAAGATGCTGGCCCGCTGCGCCTCCGTATATCCTTGAGGGATGCCGGAAGACACGCGCCAATATTTGGCAGTTGGGTAGTGCATGCGCATGAGCCCTAGAGCCATGCGCGCACCACCGCGTGCCGCGGAGCGAAGGGTGGACTCCCTGGACTCCGCCACCTCCATGATGGCTCCCGAAAGTTTTTCAACTTCCGAGAACTCCCCAGTCTTAGAGGGAAGGCATTTGTTGACCAACAACATCCCCGCAACCTTGATTGCGTTGAATACCTTCCCAAAAGCTCGGATTTTCTCAATTCGAGTAAGCTAGGGGCTATCTCCTGTTTCAGTAAAATACAAAAGTGTTAGAGAAAACAGAGAAAGTTGTAAACATGGAAAATCCGGTAAAAGGTAAAGTACTTACCAAGAATCTTGTCCATCTCGGCGCCCTCCTTCAAGCGCTGGTTCAAGGCATTCTCCAAATCTCGGATGGTGTCCTTGTCCTTGGCTGCTTGGTTGGAGGCATTGGACTCGGCAATGCCAACAGCTAGTTGGCTGGCCTCCAGGTCCCGCTGCAACTTCATAGTGAGCTTGTGCAGTTCCAGGTTTTCTCGGCGGAGGTTTTCGGCGTTGCCGGCATCTTCAGCAATTTGTTTGGCTTTCGCCAAAGAAGCTGAAAGCAAGTAAAAAAGACGATTTAGAAAACTCGAAAAAATACTTAGAAAAATTACACAACTGGAAGCAGAGAAATATCTTACCTGCTGATTCCTTCAGCTGCAGCTGAGTGGATGCCAGTTCTGCCTCCTTAACATCAAGAATAGAAGGAAGGTTTCTCACCTCCTTGTTCTTGATAGTAAGTTTGTTGAAAACTTCCAGGTTGATGTTCTCAGCAGTTTGCTGAAACACGGAAAAGAGACAAAAAATGGTTAAGTTAAAAACAAGCACAAAAGTGAAAAAAACATTAAGACAAAAGCATGCATTTGACTTATTGCTTGGGGGCTAGAGGTATTACCTGGCTCATCTGCTGCAAACTCGACAAGTTGTCGTTGAACTCTTTTGCATACTCTGCAAAAAGAATCCCAACATGGTGAAGGCCATCCTGGATGACCTACCGAGGTGAAAATACGAGGTTATTCCTTACAATTAGTCCGCCTTGCAGCCAAGGACGGATCAGAGGAGCAGGAGCGAAGAAATTGGTAGCCCATGGACGAATATTTCCGAGTTCGTTGAATGGTTCTTCCTTTACCTTGAATTCTTGGTTGAAAGTAGGAATGGGTTCCTCCTCAGGTGCACGAGAAGAACCGCCCATATCCGGCTCCGCCCTTTCCCTCGCATCCATCTCGGATGCAATGGGCTAGCTGGTCGGCAGTGGGTATTCCTCCGGCTTTGCAGATTGAACTACAGCAGGAGATGGCGCTCCCTTGCCGACAGTCACCTTATGCTTCTTCAGCTTTTTTGATTTCAAAGAAGTTGGAGCAAAGCTGAAGGGGGAAAAAGGCAAAAAGGAAATCCGAGAAATCAATATTCCGAGAAACCAAAGCAGCTTATGCAACAAAAAGCAGGCAAAGGTACAAAATACCCAGAGAGTTACCTGGATGTAGTGACGGGAACCCCGTCAAGTAAAACCACCTCTGAAGTGGTTGCCGGCCTCTTACGCTTTCAACCACCGTAAAACGTGGCATGCAGTTCGTCAAGTTCGGCGTTAGTTGCAAGATCCTTTTCGGTGAGATCATTGAACTATGGAAAAGGCCAAATATCCGAATAAGTTAAGAAAACGGAGAAAGACGAAAATCTGAGAAAATTGTCCAAAGAGAAAAGAACATACCTTTGGAATCTTGTTCCCTTCATGATACATTTCTCGACTTTCTTCATACTGGTCGCGAGTGGCAACCAAATGATTGACCCGCTTTTTGAAGTCCCTTTTCGAGAATGCCTTACTCGTCCCCCTCATTTTTTTCTTCCGTACCCTTGTATTCGCATAGAAGTCGGGTTCGATGTGCAAGAGGTTGGATGCGTCTTCCGAACCAGCACAAAACCGTGTCGGTTCCGGTAAGAGGAGGTTTTGAGGAGGTGAGCTTGGCGATGCGCTGTTTGATTTTCATCAAATCATCCGGCAAAGTCTGCACTGCTTCTACAGCCCAGTTATCTTGGGGAGTAGTGGCAGCATTGACAAATGGTGGAACGCCTGTTTCCTTTCCAGGAAATGGGATATCTTGATGATAGAACAAGGAACCCGTCCAGAATTTGACGGATTCCGACGTTTTTATCTTCGGGAACCAATCTTCCCTGAATCTACGCAGGGTGAAAGATCCACAGGTTGGAAGAGCGCCCTCTGTGGGGTTTTGCTTAATTCCAAAGCAATACTGCCAGAAATATAGTCTAGGCGCTATTCCTAAATACCCTTCAAAAAGGGCCTGGAAGCCGGCAAGGTAAAGAATGGAATTCGGTGGCAAGTTGTGAGGCTGGATGTTATAATGGCTGAGGAATTCGAGGAAGAAGGCGGAAGGTGGGATTCCCATACCTCTAGAAATGTGCGAGGTGAGAAGGACTCGTTCATCGGCTCTGGGCGAAGGCTCAGACTCTTCTTCCTCATGCCACCATTTTCCTTCCACAATCAACCCCTCCTTCTCCATTGTCGGAAGAAGGGAGGGAGGAATCTTGCACCGGCTCCAATTGTCGGAAGTCTCGCCCTCATCCTCGGCTCCGGCGGCGGCGGCCGCAGCGGCAAGTTCCTCTCCAACGAGGATGATTTTTTCTTTTGCCGTTTCGGGGGCGAGAGGCGAAGGCGGCACAGAGGAAGATGCGGCCAGGTTATCGGCCACGAGATGTAGATCCTCGCGGGCCTGGCCGCCGGAAACATTCTCCGGCACGTCGACGGTGGCGTGGCTCGGCGAGTCGAGCAGTGGGTCCATCGTGTTGATGATGTCGTTGATGTTCGCGGCGAAGGAGTGCTCCTGGAAGCGCGTGGAGAGTCCATGATTTGGCGGCACAAAGACGACGTCGAGCTCCCGACGAGAAGTCTGGGAACGGTGCTTGATCAGTACGGGCTCTGCTTTGCTCTTGCTGGGACTGTGGCTCGGGGGCTATGGCGCTTGAGCTAGAAGGTGAGAAGAGAGCGGAAGGATTGCCGGAGGGCACGAAGATGGCTATTTATAGCCGGAAATCCTTTATGATGCGCGCTAACGTCTCTTTAGACCGTTGGATTCTCAACGCATGTCACTTGCCGGCAAATCCGGGAAATGAATCGACATGTGATTATTGCTATCTCCTCGTTTTCCGCGAGAATCTGTTAGAGATACGTTTTAGGGTTTCACATGAAACCCAAACGTCCGTGACGTCAGCATGATTTCATCGCTGACGTAGGAAGTTCCTTCTCCATGAAGGCTCGTGGAAGAAAAAGCCGGATTTCCCGAAATCCGAGTTTTGCGTTAAAGCATGATTTGAAGGAAAAGAAGAATCAAGACGAAGAGCCGACATTTCTCGGAAAGAATTCGAATTTGACGAAAGACGGCGAATTGAAGTCTCAATCCTTCTTGGGGGCTACTATCGGATATATACCAATTAGGGGTATATCAGATGGTGTCCTAAAGTGCCGGATTACCAGGGCGACCTGAATGGTAATGGATTACGATCCATTAGGCGTCCTAGTAAGCTGACGCGCAGAAGCCGGATTCTAGAAGAACCTGGACCACGACCCGCGTGGTTTGGCTTGGAGTAGAAGGCGGATTGTTGCCTTCCAAGTTAGAAATTACCGTAGTCTTCTAGGTTTCCTTTTCTGTAAGCCCTAACCCGGCAATTATATAAAGCCGGACGGGAGATAAGAAAGACAGAGAATAAGCTAGAAGCTAACTTGCCGAGAGGTTGATCCTTGTCGAGTAGCTAAACCTAACTCACATTGTACTTTGTATACTTCAGGCTTCAGCCCTGATTTAGTGAGATTGCAGGAGTAAAAACACTGCCTAGTTGCGACGTACCGAACCTGGGTAAAACCTTGGTGTCATTGTTCGTCATACTACCACGTCCCCCACGTATCTATCAGTAGTCTCATGGCACCCCCGTCTATGAATTCTACTACGATGTCTCGACAAACCTATTAACAAGATGCCACAGATCGAGTTCCATGTTTTCTTTGTTTTTAGTTTCAGAAAAGTTATTCTGGAAATATTCTCGAAATTGGAAAATTCGAAAGACAGAAGTCCTAAAAGTCCCGGAAGCATCTAGAAGTCCCGAAGAGCCCCGGAGGGGGGCCACAGGGTGGCCACACCATGGGGTGACTCAGGTCCCCCCTGGCCGCGCCACCTAGGGGTGTGGGACCCCTGGCCACCTCCCGGTATCCCCCTTTCGCCCATATATACTCCCTGAGGCATAAACCCTAGGAGAATCGACCTTTTCCACAAAATACATACGTAGCTCCGCCGCCGCCACCGACAAGTTTCGGGGGATAGATCTCTGTTCTGGCACCCTGCCGGGATGGGGAAGTGCCCCCGGAAGTCATCTCCATCGACTCCACCGCCATCTCCATCGCTGTTGTTGTCTCCTATGATGAGGAGGGAGTAGTTCTCCCCTGGGGCTGAGGGCTCTACCGGTAGCTATGTGGTTCATCTCTCTCTCCCATGGTGTGATCTTTATGTGATCATGAGCTTTGTAATCTAGTTGAATAAGTAGATTGATCTTCATCTGTTATGATACTCAAGTGGTTTTGTTATCTACGTAAACACTTTGATCACGGGGCAAAGGTGACAATGTGTGCTCACTACTAGGGAAAAGGCTACCGCAGGCGCACCAAATTAGGCTACCGCAGGCGAATTGCAGTTCGCCTGGGACCACGTCGCCAGCGGTAATGGCTTACCCCAGGCGAATAACACAATGCGCCTGTGGTAAGTTCGCATACCCCAGGCGAATACACCTTGTGCGCCTGGGGTAAAACTCTTACCTGTGGCGAACAAGCGCTGTGCGCCTGGGGTACAGATGCGTCTGGGGTACTATATACTGTTCGCCTGGGGTATGGTTTTGCTGTATCAAAAAATAAAAGAAAAACCAAAATAACAGAATTACAGGAAAATGATAGAATAAGTATCAAGCTGACAGAATAACAGCAAAATGACACAATTAAGTTTTATAACATAAATATTTTCGCTCATCAACACATAGTCTCAATCATCAACACATAGTTTAACAAAATTACATAGTCTCGAAAAGAACCATGCTACTAATAAATCCAGGAGTTAGCTAGTGAGATGGAAATAATTATTTGTTCTAATTTAATTAAACTCGTCATCTACAGCTCTAGCGGGCTGATGTAGTGGATGACCATCATCATGTCCAAGTTGGGGACGTCACTATTCCTCATGGTGATCAGAATAGCTCGTCCAACCGCCATACCAACTCTTGCGGAATGGAACTGCCTCCATGCTTGAGAGTTGAGGATGACCCGACCATCAGCATTATCCCTGGTGATCGGAACTGCGGTGACATGTCCGGATTCTCCACGGCGTACTCCAATGGTACCGGGCTCCATGCCAGCACTGTCCGCTACCGCCATGGGTATTTTCTAGAACACAATTCCAAGATAGAATAAAAGCACAAAGTCACATACCGGCCACATTATAACATAAGCAACTACAGGAATAAGAAAGTGTTAAGAAACATACCATGACATGTCCATTGGATATGTTAGTATTGGTGATGCGATGCACGAAAGGAAAACCGATGTAGCTATCTATCTCGGCAAGTTTCTGAAGGACACGGTCCTTCTCAATCTCGCTAAGATTCGCTCTTTGAGCAACCACCACATGTTTCCATGGGTCCTCCTCGTCCATATCATCCTCAGTGTCCATATCATCCTCAGTGTTCCCAATATCCTCCTCACTCCCGGCATTCTCGCTCGCAATCCCGCCCATATACACAATTTTGATACGAGGTTGTGGTCCTTCCATTGAGAAGTGAATGTAATCACTTCCGCTTAAATTGTACGTGGTGATGATAGCCTGCAACTGTTCCCCGTAGAAGTATGTCTTCGTTCTTTCTTTTTTCACTCGAAGAATGTAGGTGGTCCCGTGAACATTGAAGTCCACATTATTGACAACTAACTGGTTGAACTCTTGGCGAATATTGCATGGAAGAATCTAAAAAAGAAATATAAAGAATAAACACAAGTGTCAAGCTAGATAGTAAAACGAAAGAACAAGTTAACATAAAAAGAATTGTTAATTACCAACGAATCAACGTCACCGTCGTGGAGCTGAAGCATAAAAGAAGTCCCACTGAATCGTCCTTCGGCACATCGGGACCGACATACGCCGCAAGCCATGTTCTATTAAATTAAGAAAGTACACATAGAGGTTAGAGGAGCATAGCTATCACAAAACAAAGACAAATGGCAGCACCTACCTCTAGTAGTATAATAAGGCAATTGACAGCAGTACAAACGAAATGGAACCTGTCGGAGAGTTTAGGTGATACTTCCAACAGTACACTTTCTTATTTAATCTCACAATTCACAATTCACAATACTCTAGTAGTATAATAAGGCAATTGACAGCAGTACACACGAAATGTTGTTATTGTGTGTGTTTTTACTCCTATTTAATCTCACAATTCACATTCCTTTTTACTAGTGAAACTTGTCAATTCACATTCACAATTCTTAGCCTTTCGGATTGCCCACCTGTGTGTGGTGCTGTGTTTTGTTCTACGGCTTTTGCCGTTTGTAAGGAACCTGCTAAAACTTTGCTGTTCGTGATTTCAATGAAATCGGGGGGCAGCCCCTTTTAGTCTAAAAAAAATGCACTACAAAGATCCGCTAAGAGCACTGAATCCTGGAGATATAATGCACATTCCTCTGGATCGATCCACGACGACGGGAGCACCGCGGCCACCAGAAGCAGGCGCACATCCTCCACAACGACGACGGGAGGGCCGGAGTGGGCTGGGATGGAGGGGGGATGGGAGGGAGAGGGGCTGACCTGGATCAACGACGACGACGACGACGGAGTGGGCGACGACGGAGTGGGCGACGACCTGCTCTGCTCCTCTCGACACTGGCGACGGCGGCGGCGTGTGGGTTCGTGTGGGTGCGGGTGAGATCTGGTCACTTAGAATACTAAAACATTGAGCTAAGCACATTGGCACCGGTTTCTAATACAAACCGGTTCGAAAAGGATCTGTCCACTGGGCCCCACACCCTGCCGCAAATGCCCTCATGGCCTTTAGGACCGGTTTGTGGTACCAACCGGTTCGAAAAGGATCTGTCCACTGGGCCCCACACCCTGCCGCAAATGGCCTCATGGCCTTTAGGACCGGTTTGTCGTACCAACCGGTTCTAAAGGATCTGTCCCCTGGGCCCCCTACCTACCCGCAACAAATGGCCGCAGGCCTTTAGGACCGGTTTGTGATACAAACCGGTCCTAAAGGCCTGCGGCACCGCAGGCGCGTTTCCTAGATAATGCGCCTGCGCTAAATTTCGTAGGATTTTGGTTTGCGCGGTCCCACATGGCATTACCCCAGGCGCATGTCCTGTCAAAAGCGCCTGTGATAAAGATTACCCCAGGCGCATTTTCTCGATGATGCGCCTGTGCTAAGATTTTCTAAATTACACTGCCCCGCGGCCTGGGACACATCGAGCAATACGAATGCTATAATATGTGGCTCCCCCACGTTGGTTTTCACTTAAAAAATACATACATATGAAAGTTAACATGTGCAAAAAAAAATTAATGTCGCATCGAGCGTAAATAGATTGGTTTAGCGAGATACCGCAAGTGTTTCTCTCTAAAAACACATTGTACATATAGCTATTAGCATGTTATATCGCGAGTATTTCCCTCTCTCAACCTTTCGTCACAATATTAGTCTTGCCTTTCTTGGTCGATGTTGAATACGTGACCGCCATATTGTGACTTCTTCTTGTGAATGGAAGACCTGCCCTAGGTAGTGTGGTCCTGCTTCTTCTTGTGGTGTATGGTGCATCGTCTTCACCGGGTTCTTCCATCATCGGGTCTCCGACTAAGCCGTCGAAGTCCTTCTCATCGGCGACTCCATCCATTCCGACTAGGGCCCTTTTTCCTCTCCTTACGACAACACGACTAGGCTTTGCCGGGTCGGTTATGAAGAAGCATTGCTCCACGTGCTTAGCCAATACCCAGGGCTCATTTTGCGCGGTGGGGTTCTTGGACTTGGGTTTGTTGGCTTCAGACATCGACATAGTGGTGAAATATTCGTCTTCTTTCGTGACGTTTGTAGCCCATCTGACATGGAACATCGGCAGCTTTACCCCAACGTAGTCAAGCTCCCAGATTTCCTCGATCTTTCCGTAGTATCTTCTAACCTCTTCGCCCGTGTAAGATTCCATCGTTATAGACGAGTTTTGATAGTCGCTACTTTTGTCTCTTTCCTCCGTGTAGAATGTGTACCCATTGATGTCGTATGCTTGATAAGTCATCAGATTGGGCGCGGGGCCATATGACAAGGCCAATACAATTTTATCTTTCTCACATGTCATTGGCGGGGGGATCGGCATCAATCTGCTTCTTGAACCATGTCGCGAAAGAGGAGTTGTGTGCTCTAAATATCTCACCTTCCGTCATCGGCCTGCGAGCACTGTTTTTTATCGCGGTTTTGTGCTCTTCTATCCAAGGGTCGACATCGTCGATGTGTTGTAACACTACTAGGTGGGCCCTTTCAAAGTCGGCTCTCCGACCACAGGAGTCCGCGTCCATTACCCTTTTGCCAGTGTTGTGGCCTACCCCCATGAACCTGTCAAGGTGCTTGTTCGCGGGCAAACCAACAGCTGGCTTCTCATCGCCTAGGAAATTCTTGCAGAAAGAGATGCATTCTTCGGTGAGAAATCCCTGGACAATGCTTCCATCCGGGTGTGCCCTATTACGAACGAATGATTTGATGATCCTGTTCATTCTTTCTAACGCCATCATGTTGTGCAAGAATGCCTGCCCAAGATTGGTGATATCGTCCACGATATGGACCAAGAGATGTACCATAATATCAAAGAAGGCAGGTGGGAAATACATCTCAAGCTCGCATAGGATGGTGACGATCTCTTCCTGCAGCCTTCCGAGTTTCTTCACGCTTATCGACTTCCGAGTGATGACATCGAAAAAGTTACAAAGGCCAGTGAGCGTTTGACGGACGTGCGGTTCCATTATCCCTCTGATTGCAATCGGAAGTATCTGCGTCATCATCACGTGACAGTCATGAGACTTCATCCCGCTGAAGATTTTTTTTCTCCGCGTCTAGGTATCTACTTATCAGCCCCGCGTAACCTAAGGGAAATTTCACTCCGAGGAGGCATGTGAATATTTGCGCGAGCTCGTCGGGGCTTAGAGTGAAGCAAGAGGGTTTCAGGCGGTGAGTTTGGTGTTTCTTAGCCGTTTTCCGCTTGCGGTCGTCCATCTCCTCCACCCCATCCTCGTCCTCCTCTGTCTGTTCACGCGTAGAAGGCGGTAAGTGAAGCTCGCTCCTGATATTCAGGGCCATCAGGTCGTATCTTGATTTTGGCCCGTCTTTGGTCCTATCTGGCATGTTGAACAGGGTGCCAAGCAAGCTCTCACACACATTCTTTGTGATATGCATGACATCAAGGCAGTGAGGCACTCCGAGGATTGGCCAGTACCGCAAGTCCCAAAACACGGACCTCCTTTTCCATACCCCCAAGAGCGGTCCTTCTGGCGGAGGACACTTTTTCTCTCCTCGCTTCCGCTTTTGTACCTTTCCCGACGGAGGACACGTTTTCCAATTCTTCAATAGAGTATCGATCTCTTCTCCTCTTCTCTTGCGTGGAGGTAGATCGAGCTCATCTTTACCGTTGAACATGTCTCCGCGCTTTCTCCACGGGTCGTTCAGTGGTAGCCACATTCGATGCCTCATGTATACGGTTTTAGAAGATCCGGGATCCTTGTGTAGCTGTAGAAACGGGGTAAATTCCATGCACCTGACACAAGCCTTGTGTCCATGGCACACCTGACACGCAATATATCCGTATCCGAGATAGTCCTGCACCGTCGTGATCAGTGCGGCTCTCATACGAAAAGTTTCTTCTTTGAAGGCGTCCCATGTTTCCACCCCTTCCTCCCACAACGTGTCTAGCTCCTCCTTCAATAACTCGAGATACAGGTTGATATCGCTCCCTGGCTGGGTCGGCCCTTGAATCAGCATACTCATGTGTATGTACTTCCTCTTCAGACACAACCACGGGGGGAGGTTGTACATCCATACAAACATGGGCCAGGTGCTATGTTTGCTGCTCTGATTGCCAAACGGATTGAGACCATCGGTGCTCGCACCAAGCCTGATGTTCCTTGGGTCGTTCCCGAATTCCTCATCGAATGCGTCTAACGCTTTCCACTGACGTGCATCCGAAGGGTGTGTTAGCACTGTTTTTTCAACATGTTCTGGATCGCTCAGCACCGCCTTCTTTCTGTCCTCGTGCCAGCGCATGAGCTTTGCTTCCTTGGGGTCCACGAAGTACCGCTGCAGACGGGGAATGAGTGGAAAGTACCACACAACTTTCCTAGGAGCTTTCTTCGTCCCCCTCTTGTAACGATCAACACCGCACACCGGACATTTGATCTGGTTCGCGTGCTCGTTACGGTAAATTATGCAGTCACGGACGCAAGCGTGGTATTTTGTGTGCGGTAAATCGAGGGGGCACACGATTTTCTTGGCCTCCTGTAGACTACTAGCACATTTGTTCCCTTCAGGTAAGTGCGTCTTCAGGTATCGCAGAAGATCGTCCATGCTTGTGTCGGTCCATCCGTGTTTTGCCTTCATCTCAAGAAGATCCAGAGCTACTCTCAAGCTTGACTCCTCCGCCCCGCGACTTGCGTCATACAACGGAGTTGCAGAGTCTATCTCTAGTTGCGTGATCTTAGATTTACGTCTGGCGTCGGTCGACGTGTTCTTGAGAAGAAGATCTTGAACATGAGGGTCCCGCACGACTGAAGTTAGCGGAGTGTTCATGTCCTCGTCTGCATGTTGCTGATCACCATGACTCCCTTCTTCTTGATTATAGTCGTCTCCGTGGACAGCCGCCTCTTCGTCCTCTCCATTGCCATGTTCAGACTCCTCCTGATCATCTTCACATGTCGCCGCCCAATTGGTCTCGATGTTATCATCGTCTTCATCGTCATCCATCCACTTAGTGTGGCCCTCCATGAAACTATACCTGAGCAGGTGCTTCTCCACATTACCAGAATCTGGTTTGAACAAAGACCCCGGCTTGCATTTCCGACACGGACACTCTATCTCGGTGCGGTTGTTTCGATGCATCTCGTCCGTCGCGCGTCGCACGTACCTATGCACCACGCTTGTCCTCATCGCAATGACCATTGCTCCAAAATGCAAGAGAGAGAGGTTTCATTAACTAGATCCGGTTTTCACGGAAAAATTCGGCATGACCTTCCTACAAAAGGTGTAACGCGGAGCGCCAGAAATTTGCCGAAAAGGAAATGAATCAAAATTTCGGCAAAACATTGGCAACTCATCCTCATGGCAACACAATAAAATGAAAAAGAGAACGAATTCTCATCCACCGACCAATCCCACGCACCTATTAAGATGACACACAATGCAAAATATATAGACGCGATGACGACGTCGAAGATCACCGAAGAGACGACCGATAAGAGATTGATAGATCTAGAAGTAGCTAGTGGTGTATTTGTGGTGAGATCTAGTGTCCGGTTAGTAGATCTAGTGGAGAGATTTGGAAGAGGGAAAGTGGGGTAGCATACTAGCTAAAATATAACAAACATGATTGGTTAAATTAGCTAAAAATGGTGGAGGGGTATGGGGGATTGAGCTAGGAGCACTAATGGCTCGAGTTTGGACTAGTGAGTGAGTGAGTGGGGTGGGATAGGGGTGGTGGTGGGTGGCTGGCCGCACTTATATTGGGGACAAATATTACCCCAGGCGAATATGCTATGGGAAGCGCCTGCGCTAAGTGGTGCTACCCCAGGCTATTCTTTGTCCCAGGCGAACAACGAACCTGTGCGCCTGCGCTAAAGGGAGCTACCCCAGTCCACTTTTTACCCCAGGCGCTTCGTTGCTTACTCGCCTGTGGTATCTGTTATACCGCAGGCGAACTGGGAATCTATTCGCCTGCGGTAAAGGAAGCGTGCCAGGGTCGGCCGTGGTTGGCCCTGCCACACTTTACCCCAGGCGCTTCCGGTTTCTGTTCGCCTGGGGTAACAGTCCTACCCCAGGCGCACCTGCTGGCGCTTCGCCTGCGCTAATTAACCCAGGCGCACAGGCTTTCTTGTTCGCCTGTGGTAGGATATACTGCTAAAGCAAATCTCTAGTAGTGGCTCCGTGTGGTTTAGCATGATATTTATATCTTGTGTTGGAAGGTGAACCTATGAAATTGTGGCGTTTGTTTACTAATTTATGGCGCTCGTAGTGACATTGGGGTGCCCTAGAGAGGGAATATAGACTTGAGGAGTCCTGTTACAGCCCTACGCAATGATTAGTGTTCGTTATTCGACCGGAGAGTGGTTCGGAGTAGCATAGTGAAGAAATGATATTTATTAATTCAATTATGTGAGCATTGTTGAGAGCGTCCTCTAGTGAAAGTAGGAGCCCTAGGCCTTATTTCCAAGCATTGAAACACCGTTTTCTGCCTGTTCTGCTACATGTTTGCTTGCTGCCATTTTTAATTCAGATTGCTATTATCACTTATTATCATCCATATTACTTGCATTTTACTCTCTCTTCGCCGAACTAGTGCACCTATATACCTGACAAGTATATTGGGTGTGTTGGGGACATAAGAGACTTCTTGTATCTTGATTGCAGGGTTGCTTGAGAGGGATATCTTTGACCTCTACCTCCCTGAGTTTGATAAACCTTGAGTAATCCACTTAAGGGAAACTTGCTGCTATTCTACAAACCTTTGCACTTGGAGGCCCAACACTGTCTACAAGAATAGAAGCGTGCGTAGACATCAAGCTCTTTTCTGGCGCCGTTGCCAGGGAATTCAAAGTCATCAAGAAGCAACCCCTACTTCGTCAACTCTGGCGCAAGCTCTTTTCTGGCGTCGTTGCCGGGGAGGTAAGGTAAAAGGTAATCACATCCTCGGGTGTGAGTGCTCTAAGTTATTTCCTTTAGATTCTGCAATTATATCTTTTTGTTTCTTGTTTTCACCAGTTATTCTTATTATTACTCGCTTCTTGTTTTTATTTTTACTAGTAGTCTTAATGGAAAACAACAAAAATATGAGAGAGCTTTATAATATTTATCTTGAGTTAGGACATGAAGTGTTTGAAGAGAAAATTAAAAAACCTATGGAACTTTATTTGCATGCTAATAGCAATGTTGTAAGTATGAATTCTTTGAACACCATTATTGCTAATGTTATGGAAAATTCTAAGCTTGGGGAAGCTAGTTTTGATGAATATCATATTTTTAGTCCCCCATGTTTTGAGGAGGAAATTTTCTTTTATGATACCTTGCCCCCAATATATGATGATTATAATGATTGTGGTATTCTCGTTCCACCTGTTTACAATGATGAATATGATATTTTCAGTCCACCTACTATTGAGGAGAAAATTTATTTGATAATACTATGCCTCCTATATTTAATGATTACGGTGATCAGAATAATAATGGTAACTATTTTGTTGAATTTGCTCCCACTACTATTAATAAGAACGACTATGCTTATGTGGAGAGTAATTATTCTTTTATGCATGTGGCTCATGATAAGAATATTTTATGTGATAGTTATATTGTTAATTTTATTCATGATGCTACTGAAAGTTATTATGAGAGAGGGAAACATGGTTTTATCCATCTCAACAATATTAAGTTTCCCCTCTTTATGTTTCAAATTTTGAAGTTGCACTTATTTTGCTTTCCTATGCTTGTTGCTTTGTGCTTTCATGACTTGTTTTTCTACAAGATTATTTTTTATAGGAAGTGGGTTAGATTTAAATGTGTTTTATATTTGCTTCTTGATGCTCTCTTTTGATTCAATTCATATTTCTCAAGTGAGCATCTTCTCAAATTATCATGCCTAGCTGAAAGGCGTTAAAGAAAGCGCTACCGGAGACAACCCGTTTTATTTCTCTGTTTTCAACCCATTTTCCTTCGTTTTCTTTGGTGTGCTTGCACCTGGGTGTTGTCTATTTCCTTAGCAACCCCTCTGTATCTTTTCTTTTGTGTTTTTGTTGAGCCAAGTAAAGCCACTAGTGGGAAGTTGGAGTTGGTTTTCGGATTTCTGCGCAAAAATCAGATTTCTGCTGTCCACCGTAAAATATCGTATAAAATCCTGGAAGATCAGAATGGTCTGAATGTTTTTGTGCTTATTCCTTAGCTAATTCCGCAACTTTTCTTAGAAGACCACTTTTTTTTATTTGAGCAATAGAAGATTTTTTGAAAAAATCGATCTTTACCTGCTGTTCTGTTTTGACAGATTTCTGCCATTTATCGCATTTGCATCTTAATCTCTTTATTTTGGTGTTATTTTGAGAAAAAAGTTTTGAAATAAGTTGTGAAAGTATCTAATGTGTTTTTGAGTGTTATACTTGTGTTGAAACTGAACCGTTTGAATTTTTTATTTCAATTGCACTAACGTTTCTAATGAAGATTGTGAGAATTTTGATGTGAATGAAGTTTTAAAGGGTCAAGAGAAGAGGATGATATGATGTGATCAACAAGAGTGAAAATCCTAAGCTTGGCATCCCCTTCTTCATCAACAAATTATCAGGACACTTCTAGTGAAACTATATTTTTATTCGGTCGCATCTTATGTGCTTTACTTGGAGCGTCTTTTATTTTTGTTTTCAGTTTGTTTGGTTTTATTTGCTGTAATAAATGGTTGGATTTTATCATACTTGTGTGGGAGAGATACACGCTCCGTTTTCATTTCTTAGAACACTCTAGTTTTCATTCTTATTGTTCTGTGAAAGTTCACTTTTTGCTAGTACTGTGTTTAGCCTTTGTTTGCATGCATCTCTTGTTAGAGATGTTAGTTTTAGTAGTATTATTTGAGTACTCTCATGTTTTCTTGCTGTATCATAAATAGTATTTTTGTTAAAGCATGTTTTGTATGGTGCTTGTTGGGAGAAACGAAAGAAAACTGCTGCTTGAAGTATAATTTATAACAGTACTAGTAGAAGCTTGTATAGACTGTGGCTAGGACTTTTTCATGCCATGCTAAATATTAATTTAGTTTTAAAGCCTTGTGGTTATTGAGTAGCATGATTAGCCTCAAATAGCTGAGAGTGTTTAATATGTATTGAAAGATTCTTGAGTTGTTCTTGTCGTAGTAAAGCATCAATATATGGTATTCTCTTTCGAATGTTTTATTTGGTTGACTTGGCGCATGCTCACACCATGTTTATGACTAAAAATCAGTCACAAATAGCCTCCATGACCACTTAGTTTTTGAACTTGTGATACTTCTTATGTTTTAATTAATGATGCTTATGTCGCTATGCATGATTATGGCTCTTATGCTCTCTTGATTTGTCGCTCTCAGTCTTTTGCTAGCCTCCACCTGTACTGAGTATGAGCTCTACTCGTGCATCCAAACTCCCTTAAACCAAAGTTTTTCCCATTGTGTCCACCATACCTACCTACATGTGGTATTTAACTGCCATTCCAAAGTAAATTGCTCATGTGTTACCTTTAAAACCTTCAAAATTACTCATGCTTTATGTTCCTGTTTTTCCTCATGAGGACGTAAATAGAGAATCTTTATCTCACTTGTTGATTGGATTTCACACCCTGGACTAGTGGCTTCATCCGCTTATCCAAATGATAGAAGAGCTGGCAGCGGGGTGCCGAACCCCAAATTAATGCAAACAAATTTCCTTCACTATTTTTGCCCCTAATTTATCAGTCAAAGCATAATTGTGTAAACAAAGGAGAAAGAGAGATGACTTTCTACACCAGTTGCGTCCTTAACTATGGGAGCCGCTCTTGTGAATCCAGTTGACTTGTGACGTATTGTATTTTCTGTTTACAATTTGTTGACATTAGCATACATCTCCCAAAATATAGACACTCCTCCACGGTTTGTGATTGTTGGCAGGCACCCGAGGATTCGGTTAGCCATTGTTTGTGAAAGATGGATGGGAGGAGTGTCAAACTTTAATACCTCTATTTAATAAAATAAAATCTCTAGCACATGAGTAATCCCTGCTTCCCTCTGCGAAGGGCCTTTCTTTTACTTTTATGTTGAGTCTCCATCTTCTAACTTTATACACAGTTGAGAGAGCATTTTTGCCATTCTGAGTTCTATGTGCATTTGTCCCATAAGCATCAATAATTACTTCATGATGTGATATTATTTGTTCTTAAATTATTTGTTCTAGTCTTCCTCTTGAACTTTGAAGGTGTCCTGGCATTTAGGTTTTGCCCCACTCTTAAGGACTATTGAAATATCACTTTGCCATGTTTTTCTATACCTTAAACAAATGTGTCGTGGAGTGGAGAAGACAGATGCCATGGGATGGCTAAAGTCTTGGGGCCGATGGACGCTGTAGGTATTCGGGGAGGGATCGCACGTCGAGTAGACGCGCTCAGAAACACTGCAAACCCCTCGATCTACCCAGGTTCGGGGCCCTCGTGTGGAGGTAACACCCCTACTCCTGCCTATCTCTCTGTATATAGTTCTGCCGAGTAGCCACAGTACAATCAGGCTCTCAGCCGAGTAGCCACTCTCTCATTTTCTCTCTGTGTAGCACTAAGGAGCGCAATAAATGCTCTCAGGGCAACGTCGTCCTCGCACAGGAGGAGGCTGGGCACCTTATATACTGGTGCCCAGGGAGTAAACAACACTTAAAGGTACACGATTAGACAACACCATTGCGACAGCATCAGCATGCTTCCGTGTTCCCGCTGACGCCGTTGCGGGAAGTCGCCGCGCCGTCCGGCTGACAGGACTTGTCCACCCTGTCAGTCTCACAGAGTAGGCCCCTGACATGTCCTCTCCCCCCTGTCAGTGACAAGACAAGATAGGTGCCCACCCTCACTATACCCACGCCGGAGCGCAGATAGTCATGCGTCTTGTAAGTTGAACCGCACGCCTGTGCGGCTGCGGGATACGCGGGATCCCATCAGAACGGCTCCATTGACTTTGTGCCCGAGTAGGATGGATGCTCATCTATTCGGACCACCTGATCTCTACTCGGATGATTCCAATCTTCCTCCTTATCTTCTCTTGGCCTTCAATACTTATTACCGAGTAGCATCTACCGGATAGCAGGTACCCGGGTAGCCGCCTACCCGGTAAACAATACTTTGATCTCTGTTTTACCACCTGTCTTACCCCTACTCGGGGGCAACCCCCCGACATTAGTCCCCGAAGCTGGTAGAGTCCAGTGAACTTGTTCATTAGGCCCTGCCAGCTTTAAACCAAATTGCCTCCGTGAAGCGGTCTGGCCGAGTTGCTTCTCAACTCGGACGCTCAAAGCCCCTGCTCGCACTTCTTTGAATAATGCCTTGAGAGAAATCCGCTAAGTGCCGAGTATAGCACACAACGCAGAGCTCTGCCGAAAATCCAACA
Organism: Alopecurus myosuroides; assembly: GCA_028641055.1. Taxonomy (NCBI): domain Eukaryota; kingdom Viridiplantae; phylum Streptophyta; class Magnoliopsida; order Poales; family Poaceae; genus Alopecurus; species Alopecurus myosuroides. Next base: position 468,575,440 of record CM054057.1, on the reverse strand, counting down.
CTTAGCGAAATTTTCCACTCGCTCCCGCTCAATCCAGATCAAATCCATCTTCCCGTGTCAAGTGAGGGAACGTGTCACACGCCCACGCCCCCGACGCCTCGGTTCTGGCGTTTCGACGTGTCACGCGCCAGCCACTGCACCTGGGGCCCACGGCCTGTTAGGTCACCTCGATCGCGTACTCGAGAGCCCACGACCCACGTCGTGGGATCAATTGTGCCCATTACGCGCGCATTTTGCGCTATATGCGTTTCTAAGGGGCAGTAAAGCCACGCCGCACGATCTCTGCCACGCTCAATCCGCTAGTAACTGCAATTCGCAGACGGAATAAATACCTCCGCGCCGCCCAAATCATCTCTTCCCTTCGCACTTTCCCCTTCTCGCAGCACTTCTTCTCGCCTTCGCCCTTGCCGCAGAGCACCGCACCACCGCGAACTCGCCACGCGCCGCCGCAGTGAGAGCAGAGAGCAAGGATTCCGGTGCGCCTCCGTCGTCATCATCAACCTCAACTCCGACAAGCTCCCGCTTCTCCACCAGCAACCGTGCAGCCATGGACCTTGCGGGCGCCGCCGCGAACCAGCACGAGGAGGAGATGGCGCCATCCCACGCTGGCTGGGAGGGCTCGGACGTCACCGCCGCTGATTGCCAGTGGCTGGTGAACACTCGCCGCGTCCCTCCCGGCGTGATTTGCCGTCCTCCCGGCACCGAGCTCGTCCCGGCTCCGGAAGCCGATGAGTACGTCGTTTTCCTATCTCACTTCAAGCGCGGCTTAGGCCTGCCCATTTCCAAATTCTTCGCTGATTTCCTCCGCCATTTTGGCCTCCAACCGCACCATCTTCCTCCGAATGCCATAGTCATGCTCTCCACCCACTCCACTGTTTGCGAAGCCTTCCTAGGCGTGTACCCAACAGTCTAGACTTGGGCTCGTTATTTCTTCCTCCGCCAACAGAGTGTTCCCAATCCAAACAATCCACTAGTTCCTCGCGCGATGACCCAGACGTGTAGCGCAATGATGCTGCAGCGTAGCACCGGGCACCACCCGCCGATACTCGGGTTGGAAATTGTGCGCAAGTGGCAGCGAGGCTTCTTGTATGTGAAGAATGTCCCTCCCAAAGAAGGAAAGCCCGCTGAGGACCGAATAGGACTCCCCAAGTTTGAGAATGCGCTACCCACCGGACAGAACTCGGGGTATAATCCCAAGAATACAGTGCCTGGCGTCGTCCAGGTAGAGAAGCGCCTGGCGCAGCTAGCTGAACAAGGACTTCTGCAGGATGACCCAATTTCCTGCTGGATATCGCGTCGAGTGCTCCCGCTCCAGGACCGAGCACACAAGATGTGCTACATGGGAGGCCCTCGGGATCGCACCCGGACCATGACCTCCGAACTCAGCAAGGCAGAGGTGGCCATCTGGGCCAAGTCCATCATGCGGACTACCCTCACCGAGAATTGGGCTTACGGCTTCATGCCGTATAGCCTCACCAAGCTCATTCCCAAAGTTAGTGTTCTTCTCTGCATGCTCAGTACTTGTGTTTGATACCGAATAGACCTCCTCTTAGCTTCATATGCTTTGTGTTTGCACACTGTGCCGGATAGAGCTCCTCTGTTAATACTCAGCTTGATATGCTTTATATTTGCATGCTGTTCCGGGTAGAACCACTTAGCTTGATATGCTTTCTGTTTGTATGTTGTTCCGGGTAGGACTACTTAGCTTGCTATGCTTTATGTTTGCATGCTATTTCAGGTAAGACTACTTAGCTTGCTATGCTTTATGTTTGCATGCTGTTCCGAGTAGAACTCCTACTCGTTTACCTCTTCTGGTCCTTAGCATTTAGTTCTTTTTGTTCGCACGCTAGATCGAGTAGTATACCTACTCTGCTGAAATTCAACTCACTGTGCTCTATGTTTGCACCAACAGAAAATCCTTCGCCAGAAGGACGAGGACCAGTCCATCTTCGAAGCCAACTGGGAAGCAGATAGAACAGAGGATGACGAAACTGCATATGACATCCAGGACACCCTGTGCATCATGCGTGCAGGTCAGGACGGTAAGTCCCGAGTCACGGGTTCTATCCGGGACTGGTCTGAGGATGAAGAAGGTGACCGGGTTCACCTTTTTACTTGCTTGCACTACATCTGAATCCATCTCTTCTATTGTGAATTCTTTCTTCCCTCTATTGCAGAAGAACCTGAGTTGGATGAGATGGAGAAACCCGTGGATGCCATTCCGGTATTCGTGGCTGCCCCCACCACCACTAGAAAGAGAACTGGTAGCCGGGCGCAGGTCCCCCTGCCAAGAGGATCAAGTAGAAGCCAGGTGTCAAGGCGGGAGCCAAGCCCAACTTGCGCACGAAGCGCCCCACCATTGACGGGTAAGTGTTTCCGGGTTGTTGCCTACTCTGTTTTCTCCCTGGCCCTCTTCCTTGCACCTTTTTTGATTTTCTTTCTCTTTTACTCATTTATTTTCAGTGATGCCCTTGATGCCGACGCCACCGTCGAAGCAGCTCCCCGGAAGAAGAAAGATGCACCACTAGAACTCGTGGAACTCTCTGACGACAAAGGGGATCGCATACCAGAGAACCGGACACCGGCGTCCTCTCCTCCCTGCGAAGAGCAAGATCTTGGCTCTCAGAACGCAGGTGCTGAGATGGACACTGGCGCCCAGAACACGGGCGCCGAGATGGACAATGAGCGTACTCTCGAGGAGCCGCAGACCACTGCTCAGCCAGATGCTCAAGACGCCACCACCACCAAGAAGCCACCGACTCCTCCAGCTGCATCAGCTGAGGAGACCACCGATCGTGCTGCCGGGCAGCAACAAGGAGACACCACCGAGCAACAGCCTGAAGACAACGCTGCAAAGCAGCCGGACCCTGCTGTCGAGTAGCAGGTAGAAGATAATACTGTACAACAGCCTCACCCCGCCGCCGAGCAGCGGGTAGAAGATCCTGCTGCCGCGCAGCGAGTAGAGGACCCCGTGGAGGAGCCCTCACGGGAATACGTGGTGCAGCCGGATGCTGCACTAGCCAACCAGCCGAAGGCGCCGCCAACTTGCCAAGTACCTCCGCCTACTCGCCAGGTGCCTCCACCATCCTTCAAGAAACAGACAACTCCTTCTACCACTAAGGTGGTCCCGCGGGCGACCAGGAAGCAGCCTCATCGCGGTGCCTCGGAGGCTGGCGCGCCGCCAACCGGACAGCTGCCAACCGTGCAAAAGCAGTTGTCCTTTCAGCCAACCGGATAGAAACCAGGCGGGCACCCAGGCGGCCAACCCGCACCACAGCAACCTCCACCTGCGAAGTGGCCGCTTAACAAGGCCCGGAAAGTCAACCCGAACACCACGTTGGTGCAAGCCGACGTCCAGTTCGGCCCTGAAGAGGAGCAGGATCCCGCCGCAGGCGCCAGCGAGACCGAGAAGGCTCCTTCCTTCCCAGAGTACTGGGTTCAGCTGCAAGAGCGCCACAAGATCCACATGTCTAAGGAAGCTGAGCGACTAGGCGCTCTGAAAGAGCGGAGAGCCGCGTACCGCTCCAAGTCCAAGGGGAAGAAAGATTCCCTGGTCATCAATGAAATCACTTCCCGCGACGAGGATGATGATGAGCTCCCTGAGGAAGGCGTAGCCGCCATCCTTGACCGAGTAGGCTTCATCGAGAAGTTCTGGGACAGCAAGAAACTTGGCCATGCCGCCTGGGACGATACCGAGCCGCGGAACCTCGACAACTACCGAACAGAGTGGAACAAGGCCGACATCGGCCCTATTAGCGTAGCTATGGCCGGACCTTGCAGTACTCTAGCCAGCAAGATGTTTGTTGCCCGCAAAAACTTCGAGGACATTGAGCAGAGCTATGTGGTAAGTACCTTTTTTCTTTTGATTTTTCCGAGTTGCCAGATTTCTTCTTTACCTTTCTTCTCTTACCCACTACTCAGTCCCCGAGATTTGGGCCGAGTAGGTAAAGCTCCACCGAGTTGCCATCTACTCGGGCTAAATCTTCCAAACTCATCAAATTTCTTTTCTCTCTGCAGGATAGTCTCCAGGAGAGGACCAAGGTCTTCCGCCAGCTCCTGTGGTCTCACCGCCAAGTAAAAGACAGGAACCGGGAGCTGGAGTTCACGAAGAGCGAGTTGGACGCAATGGAGAAGAACTCCATGGAAAGCGCTATTAAACTGTCCGCTGTGGAATGTAAGCTTTTAGCATCTCGGTTTGTGCGTTTTTTGTTTACGCCCGCTTTTTGCTTTTTTGCTCAGTTGTTGTCATCTCTGTAGGTGAGCTCAAGCCGCTCGTGGATAGGCACCAGGACTGTAAGGTCATGGCGCGCAGACTACAATCTCCAGACTAGAAGGTGAGCTACTCCTTCTCTTTTTCCCTTACTTAGCTTGCTACTGCCTGCTCCTTTTGCTAACTTGTTGCTCTATCCGCAGAAGAATATAAGAAATTCAGAGAAGAGCACCAGCAATGCCTTACTCCAGCTGAAGCGCACCACCAAGTGCAGGTCCGCGAGGCCGAGTTGCTGAAAGAACGGGAGACCGAGAAGAAGGAGTTTGAGAAACTCCAGGCTGATCTCGGCAACGCTCTCCAAACTGCCATCAATTCTGTCCGCAAAAAGGAAGATTTTGAGAAGACAGCTGCTGCCGAGAAGAAGAAACTCGAGCTCGAGATCAGAGCACCGAGGGAAAGGAACCAAGCTCTCGAGGTTGCAGTCAGCGACTCGCGCCGCCTCCAGGATAAGCATATCCGAGAATCAGATGACTGGAGGGTCAAGCTGGGGGCCCTTGTGCTCGAAATGGAATGTGAGTTGCCGCTACCCTTCTCCTTGTTTGGTTTTTTATCTTTCCCTCTTCTTCTACTCAGTCTCTCTTCTTCTTGGTTGCACTTCTTCTTATCGGTTACTCTTCTGATCCAAACTGTCATTTCCTGACTCAGATATCTTCCCGGAACTCCGTGTCGCTGGTGAAACTGCTGTGGATAAAGCCAGAAAGGCCAGGGCAGCAGTCGGTCTGAGTGTTGATGATACCTCCAGCATCGACGATCATCTCGTCAACCTCAAGACCCAAGTACGCTCCCTCAAAGGCTTGGGTACCTCCATGGTATCCACTGCAATCAAGCTGCACAAATTGTTCTGGCCTGCCGAGCTGTCCCAGAAACCTTCCGCGACATAGCAGCCAACCTGGACCATGTTAAAGAAGAACTGAAGAAATGGCGCGCTTCCGCAGCTCGGGCAGGAGCCTACGAGATCCTCCACTTCATCCTGTCCTGGTACGAAAACTTAGATCTTGACAGGACTGGAACTCACCGAAATGGCTCCAAGTGGACTGCGCGTCCCGAGTGCGTCTCACGCCGGATAGCAGTGGCATACGAGATTGCCTCCTACGCTGAGACTAGCATATACATCGACGGCCCCACTGAGCCGGATACATACGTTGATGAAGAGGAAGGCGAGGAGGAAGCCGAGTTCATCGAGGATGCTGGCAAAGATCACGACCGAGATGACGAGGATGCCGGTGAAGACCATGGCCAAGATGATGAGGAAACTGAGCATGAGGAGTCCGAGCATGGAGAAGCCAAGCAAGAGGAAACCGAGCAGTGCGGCGGCGCGGAGGACTCTGGGAAGAAAGCCAACCCGGAGACCGAGCAGCCGCAACCCGCCACGCAGGAGGCGGTCGTCACCACCGAGATGGTGATTGACGACCCCGCTCCCGAGCTGGGCGTGACTGGGGCTGCGACCTCCGTGCTCTACCCTCTTCCCAACGCCTCCGTCACTCAGGCCTCCAACAACTCTGCATCAGAGCCCATCTCCAACACTCCAACATCTTCAGCGCCCGAGCCTACATCGACAACAGCTGCATCTGAGCCAGTGGCGCCTACTAGCACCAACTTGGATACCACTACCTCCACCGCCGTATAAGTTCCTGCAGTTTGTTATCTAAAACACTTATCAGATCCCCGGGATGCCGGGTGCATATGTAATCAAAATACTTATGCTTTATCTCGATACTCAGTTTTATTTGTTTCACTTTTAGCAAGAATGTCTTGATGCCGGATTGCGTTTTAATGCAAGTCCCCGAGTTGCATTTATCATCCACTTGTCTTTTTGTCTTTGCTCTTACCCGCCACTTGTGGCTTTTTGGTAGTCGAGTCACAAGATTTTAAATACCAAGTTTCAGATACTCAACCACCTTGAGATTTGAATTCTAACGCTGCCCACCACTTAGCCGAAAAAGGAAAATAGAGAAGTAAATACACCCTACTCGGTTGCTACACTTCTCTTTTCCTTAGCAATTTTTCATGTGCTCATTGACCTTTGGTGTCGAGACATCGTAGTAGTTTTCATAGACGGGGGTGCCATGAGACTACGGTAGAGACGTGGGGTAACGGGATCACGTAGTTAAGGTTGAACACAGGATTTACCCAGGTTCGGTACGTCACGACAGTACGACGTGCCTACTCCTGCACTTCTCACTAATCAGGACTAAAGCCTGTAAACAGGGTTACAATGTGAGGGTTTAGATCTAAGCTACTCGACGAGGATGAGCTTCTCGGCGAGTTGGCGTAGAGCTTCTCAGTTATTCGTCTCCTTGTTTAATCTATCTCCCGCCCGGCTTTATATAATAGCCGGATTAGGGCTTACAGAATAGGAAACCTAGAGGACTACGGTAACTAGTAACTTGGAAAGCAAGGAATCCGTCTTCTCCTCCAAGCCAGATCACCTGGGCCGTGATCCGGGTTCTTCTAGAATCCAGCTTCTGTGCGTCGGGTTACTGGGCCGCCTAATGGACCTGAGCCCACTACCACTTAGGCCACCCTGGTAATCCGGCACTTTATCTACCATCTTCTATACCCCTATTTGGTATATATCCGACAGTAGCCCCCAAGAAGGATTAAAACTCTGATTCTCCGTCTTTCGCCAAATATACTTTGTCCGAGAAATATTGATTCAGCAGTCTTGATTCTTCTTATTCTTCTTTTGAAAGAGATGGTAACATGAAACTCGGAATCCTGAAAATCCGGCTTTTCTCTCACGATCCTTCGCGGAAAAGGAACTTCTTACGTCAGCGCCTGAGTCATGCTGACGCAAGGGACGTTTGGGTTTCACGCGGGAAACCCTGCAACGTATCTCTGACAGATTCTCACGGGAAACGAGGAGATAGTCATTATTTCCCTGTCGTTTCATTTCCCGGATTTTCCGGCGAGTGACACGCGTTAAACATCCAACGGTCAAATAGCCGTTGGCACGTATCTTGACGGATTTCTAGCTACAAATAGCCGTCCTCGTCCTCATCGAAAATCTTCCGCTCTCTTCACTGCCCACGCCATTGACGCACGCAAGCTCTCGAGCGAGGTACTGTCCCGAGCGCACTTCACCTCCAAAGCACACCGGAACACACCGCGCCGCCAGGAAATGGCAGCCTCACCGTCCTCGCCCACTCGCGCCGCCATCGACGACCTTATCGGTGACCTAGATCCACAGCTAGGGTCACCCAAGAACGCGGGCGACGAGCCGGAGAAAACCGCGGCCTTCGCGGCGGGCGGAGAGAACCTTTCCGCCGCCGCGGACGTTGCGGGCGCGAGCTCCGCAGCTTCCCCGCCGTTTGCCCCTGAAACGGCGGAGGAGAAGATCCCGCTTCAAGTCAACGAACACGCTGCGACCGAAGAAGCAGAATTTGTCGGCAACTGGAATCCGAGTAATTCTTCCCTCGTCCTCCTTCGACAAATGTCAAAGGAGGGATTAATAGTTAAAGGCAAATGGCGAAACTCAGATGGTGAACTCGAGCCCAGACCAAAAGACGGAGAACGTGTCCTCCTTACCTCTCACATTACGTGAGGTATGGGTTTACCTTCTTCTGCCTTCTTCATAGACATCCTTAACTATTACGGCGTCCAACCACATAACCTCTCTCCAAACTCCATCCTCTATCTAGCTAGTTTCCAAGCTCTTTTTGAAGGATATCTCGGAATAGCTCCTAGTCTAGATTTTTGGCAATATTGTTTTGAAGTAAAACATAACATCACAGAAGGCATTTCCCCTATCTGTGGAACTATATCTTTCACTCTTCGGAAATATAGAGAGGATTGGTTCCCGAGGATACAAATGCCAGAACCCGCGAAATCCTGGCTTGGTTCTTTCTTTTATCATCAGGACATCCCGTTCCCTGGCAAGGAAATCGGGGTTCCTTCATTTGTTAATTCCGCTGCCATTCCTCGAGAGAGTTGGACAGTTGAAGCAGTTCAGACATTGCCGGAAAATCTAATGAAGATAAAGCGCCGTATCGCCAAGCTTACTTCTTCCAAACCTTCTTTAACTGGGAAGGACACTGTTTTATGCTGGTTCGGACGTCGTATTCAGCCCCTTTCATTTCGTTTCCTGCTTCTTTGCGAATACAAAGGGCCAGAAGATAGCATGAGGGGAACAGATAAAGCCTATACCAAGAATGATTTTATAAAGTGGCTTCATCAACTGGTCGCCACCAGCACTCAAATTGAAGAAAACCTAGCCATTTATCACGTGGAAAATCTGGTTCCTAAGGTATTTATACTTTCCTTGTTTCTGAGTTTTTATCAGATTAACTTCTTTCTCCGCCTTTTAATATGTTGTTAATTCTTTCCTAGTTCAACGAACTCGGAGGAAATGATCTTGCTTCCGTCGCCGAACTCAGCGAATTACATGCTAGGTTTTACAACAACCGGAAGCGCAAAAGGCAGGTGACTTTCGAGAAAATGGTAACTGTTGACGGAATTCCTATCGCCACGTCTAGGTACTTTACTGGAGTTTTCCTAGTTATCATTCTCCTTCGATTCTTCGAGATTTTTACTTCTCGGATATCCTCCTTTCAGACTTGCCCCGACTCCTCTAAAGGCGAAGAAGTTGAAGAAACATAAAGCTGCTATTAAAGAAGAATCTTCTTCTGCGACCATGGGCATGAGGGAAGAAACAAAAACACAGACGGGCGGAAATCCTCGATCATCTGTTGGAAACGAACCCATTCCCAATCTGGACAACGATGTCCAGATAAAAGAAGAGCCATTCGACGACCTCGGATATATTCGTCCGGAGGCTAAAAAATTCTTTGCTCCTGCCCCTCTGATTCGCCCTTGGCCACAAGGCGGATTAGTTATTCACAATGATATCGTATTTTCACCTCGTCAGGTCATATAGGATGGCCTTCATCACGTTGGAATTCTTTTCTCAGATTACGCACAAGAATTCAACGAGACATTGGCCAGCTTGCGAGAGATGAGCCAAGTATTATCTCTAGCCCCCAAGCATTAAGTTGAAAACCTGATTTCTTCTTAATGTTTCTTACTATTCTTGTTCATACTTAAGCATTTGGTTTTCATTTCCGAGTTTCAGCATTCTGCCGATGCTATAAACTTAGAAGTTTTTAACAAACTTAATATCAAGAATGAAGAAGTGAGAACTCTTCAATCTATTATTGAGTTAAAAAGCAACGAGCTGGCATCATCTCAGCTACAGCTATCGGAAGCAACAGGTAATCATTTTTCCTCTGAAATCTCCGATTCAGGCATTTGTCTAAGTACTTTTTCCGGGAATATTATTAACTCGGATTTTTCCTTTCTTTTCAGCTGCTTTGGCTCAGGCTAAGCAAGCAGCTGAAGATTCTGGCAATGCCGAATATCTCCGCAAGGAGAATGTTGAGCTTCACAAGGATCTTCTGAAAGCACAAGAAGATCTGGAAGCCAGCAACTTAGCACTTGGGGTTTCTCAATCCCAGGCTTCCGCCCATGCAGAGAAAGACCGGGCCACCATTGAACGCCTGGAAGCTGCTCTGAGCCTGCGTGAGGAGGAAACTTCCGAGATCGACAAACTTGTTGGTAAGTTTAAGTATACGTTTACCATTCAGTTTGTATTTTTTCTTCCTTTTTGGTACTTAACCTTTTTGGTTGTTTTTTGCTACCAAACAGGAGATAATGCAGATCTTTCTCGGATTGAAAGAATCCGAGTTTTTGAAAAGACCTGGACTTCGATCAGGGTTGCTTGCATGCAACTGATCAACAAGTTTCTTCCCTCCAAGACTGGGGAGTTCTCAGAAGTTGAAAAACTTCCGGATTCTATCATGGAGGTGGCGGAGTCCAGGGAATCCTTCCTTCGCTCCGCTGCACGGGGTGGTGCACGCATGGCACTTGGCTTAATGCGTATGCACTACCCTGGTGCAAAATCCTGGCGCGTGGCCACCGGTGTTCCTCAAGGATACACGGAAGCCCAACGAAATGCGATCTTTGATGCAATCAAAGGCCACGCTACCCAGGTTGCTTCCATGGTGAATCTCTCCATTAATTACCCGGAGGAAGAAGTTCCTGAAGCCCCCCAGGACGACAGCAGCGAGGAGGAATCGGATGCTTGAAGGGTTTCCTTAAACCTGGATAGCAAAAATAGACAATAGGAGCATTACTGCACTTTTAAAATGTAACTCGAATTGTAATGCTTCTAATTTAATGAAAACTCCGCCTTTTGCAGTCTTTAATTGTGAAATTCTTTGCAAGTTTTTCGGATTTTATTATTCCTTTATCTTCTAAGTTCTCTGGTGTATATGTTTTAACTGCCCTTAGTGTTTGAAATGGCTCAAATAGAAATAAGAATCGTCATGTCGAGTAACCGGGTCGAACCAATCAGTTTAAAACTCGAAAACATGGATCATGCTAAAGGCATTTTTACTAACTAGTTCCAGTAACCCAACACATACACAATCAGATAATGCTTAGAGATAACAAGAATTTTTTTTAAATGAAACTTGGGCGCGCAGGAAATTCAAGTTTCCTTTAGCCGTTAGCAGGCTGAAAAATCATTCAGTTTTTTAACTCCGAGTACGCAAGCACAATTCGGGTTAACATTGAGTAATTTGTAAGATCATTGGGAAATAGATGAGGCGGAAACATGCTTTGCATTTATTGAACTTGTAAAACATGTAATCAGAATTCCGACAACTTTATTTCATGATCTCAAAAGATGTTTACATATAATTGAACTAAGTACGGAAAGGGACATAACTTGCTAGATGTTCCCAAGTTTTCGCAATCCACTTGACTTTGTCGGATTTCTTCAGCAGCTTGTAGAGTGGTAAGGCTTTATCCCCTAGCCGACTAATAAATCTGCTGACGGCTGCGGCAGAACCCGTCAGTCTTTGGACATCTTTGACGCACGTAGGTTTCGTGATGTTCAAGATTGCCTTGATCTTTTCCGGGTTAACTTCTATTCCTTTGTGAGAAACGATGAAACCCAGAAGTTTTCCTGAGGGAACCCCGAGTACGCACTTAGATGGATTCAACTTCATCTTGTAAGTGCGCAAATTTTCGAAAGTTTCTCGCAAATCCTCAAGGAGTGTATCTTTTTCCTTGGTTACGACAGCAATATCGTCCATGTAAACATGGACGTTTTTGCCAATCTGACTGTGCAAACAACGTTGCATGCAGCGCTGGTAGGTTGCACCTGCGTTCTTCAGGCCGAACGGCATGGTTACATAATAGTACGTCCCGTACGGGGTTATGAAAGAAGTCTTGATTTGATCTTCCTTTTTCATGCGTATTTGGTGGTACCCGGAGTATGCATCCAAAAAGCATAAAAGTTCGGAGCCTGCAGTGGCGTCTATTATTTGATCGATTCGCGGTAGCGCGAACCTATCTTTTGGACACAACTTGTTCAAACCTGTGTAATCTATACACATTCTAAGAGCAGTAGTGTCTTTCTTCGGTACTAATACCGGATTTGCGGACCAGTCAGTATGGATTACTTCCTTGATGAAATCCGCTGCTAAACGCCGGATAATTTCCTTGCCAATAGCCTTCCGTCTCCTTCCGTCAAATCGACGGAGACCTTGTTTGACGGGTTTTGATCCAGGAATAACCTTGAGTTGGTGCTCAGCAAGTTCCCTGGGTACGCCTGGCATGTCCGCTGGACACCAGGCAAAAATATCCCAGTTCTCACGGAGGAACTTGATGAGCTCGCCTTCCTATTTGTCAGTCATCCCAGTCCCTACGACGACAAATTTTGTCGGATCTTTGGGATCTAGGATTACCTGTCTTGTATTCTCGGACGCCTTGAAGCTGTCTGTTGGCTTCCGGGTTTCTTTTCCTGCTGGAATTTCTGTCGGCGATACCTCTTTGGCTAATTCCTTCAGTTCTTCCTTTGCTATGACTCTCTGAGCGCAAAGGGCGTTTTCTTTCTCCAACTCATTCGCCAGCTTGAAATCACCGACAATAGTGATTACTCATCCTTTGGGTCCTGGCATCTTCAGCTTGTTATAGATATAACAAGATCTTGCCACGAATTTGGCGAAAGCTGGACGTCCGAGTATTGCGTGATACACGCTTTCGAACGGCACTACTTCGAAGGATACTTTTTCCTGCCGGAAGTGATGTTTATCTCCGAAGGTGACATCTAGGGAAATTTCTCCTAGGGATCGTGCTTGTCTGCCAGGAACAATGCCATGGAAGCGTATGTTGCTGTAGTTGAGCTGAGACTCGGAAATCTTCAGATGCTTCAGTGTATCCAGGTACATTATATTAATGCTGGATCCTCCATCCATCAGCACTCTTCTTAGCCTAGTGTTCTGAACAATAGGGCTTACAACAAGAGCTTGTGTGCCGGGTTCAGGGATATTTCCGGGATGATCAGACTGGTCCCAGATTATCGGTGTGTTGGAGTACTTCAAGAATTTCGGGGTTGCCGGAACAACCGCGTTTATTTCTCGAAGTGTTCTTTTGGCCACCTTTGCTGACGGAGTTGCTAAGAAAGTTAGCATTGCTTCTCCATCAACTCTCGGAAATTTGGGTTCGCCCTTTCGCTGTTGTTCCTCGATTTTTTCGTCAGTGTCCGATTCACTGTCTTCTTTGTCAGCTTCTGGCTTTTGTTTGGCGGGTTTCCTTTTGGAACCCTTCCCCTTACTTCCGGATCCTGCACTACCTTTCATGTGCTTATTCAGCCGGCATTGCGCGTTTGTATGGGTGGGTTTCCCAAATTGTGAGTGGTGGACACAAGGTTCCGACTTAATCCTTTCCCACTCCTCTGGAGTGTAGTTGATTGGATCTGGGTTGCGTCCTTTCCACTTGTTCCCCTTTTCTCCTCCAAAGGCTATGTTGACCTCTTTGGGTTTCGTCGTTGTTTCTGGAGTTCCTTTTTTGTCAGAACGAGGGGTCTTCTTGGCAAGTATCAGTGATTCGATATTGCCTCCTCTTGCTCTGATGTCGTCTTCGGCTGCGGCGTGCTCATTGGCGGTTGTAAGCATAGATCCGAGATCTTTATGCTTTTTGGAACCAACCATGAATGGTACGAGTCCAGGTTTTAGGCCATTGACGAAAGCATGCATTGCTTGTACGTCAGTTACTCCAGAGCAACTATTCTTCATTAATGTCCATCTGGAGATGAAATCCACGTATGGTTCATCCTCGAATTGGGTGCAACGGTTTAGCTGGTTGATGCTGTTCGGGCGTTTGTACGTTCCCCGGAAATGCTGAGTGAATACTCTAGCCATATCATCCCAGCTGTCGATAGTTCTTGATGGTAATCCATTGATCCAATCTCTGGCTCCGTCCAGCAACATTAGGGGAAGAAACTTGACAGCTTCCATGTCTGTCCCATTGTTGATCTGGACGGCTGTATAGTAGTCTGAGAGCCAGGTATCCGGGTTTGTGCTGCCGGTGTACTTCTGGTACGTTGGACCGACCTTGGCAAAGCCAGAATGCAGGGTTATTCTTCGGATCCTGTCAGTAAAACACTTAGGACCAAAGTATAGATCATCCTTTTTCTGCTCTATCAATGTGTGCAGAATATCTTCCGGCTGAATGGACAGAAGGGGATCTGCTCCTTTCTCTTCCATTGTTGTGCGGACGCGTTTTTCCGGGATTATTTCTATCTCTTCCATGGTCACGCCCTTTTGGATTAGGCGGAGTTCTGCTCCTGTGCCTTTCTTTGTCCTTAGGAGGTGTCCGGGATCTCTCACGCCTGTGAGGTATATCATATCTCCCAGCTTTCTCAGCTGGGTTTCTCGGAGGTGGCATTATTTTGCCGTCGTTCCGGTGTTTGTCTTCCCGATCATGGGGTTTATGTCCATATTTCGGGAGATGGGATCCGGTCCTAGACGCTGCATCCCGGTTGTCGGGGTTTTTCTTGTCTTTTCTCGGATCCTCTTTTTTATCCTTTGAATTGTCTGAATCCCCGGGTTCTTCCGGTCCAGGTGCTCCAGCAGCGCAAGTAGCTGTTTTGCATAGGGCGGAGTTATCGGGCAGCCTCCCTGATCGCTCTTGGGCGCGCTGTTGTTGTTGCAATGCTTTTCCTAAGAAAGCATACACCCCTTGGAGTTTTTCCCCGTTGGAGTACAGATCGTTGTTGAGGATGGCGAACGCTGCTTCCGCGTTTTCTGCTGCGGTCTTGTATATTGGTTCGCCCCTAGCATCTTTGCCGTTTACCTGCTTTTGCCAAGATGGGTTATGGAACCTTTCTTTTGGCGGCAGTTCTTCCGGTCTTACGATTCCGGGTAACCTAGTAGGTTTTAACGCGGATCTATTCTTTCTCTCGTACTCCTCTATTTCTTCCTTCATGACCTTGATGTCATTATGGGTTTGTTGGAGATGTTGCCGAGATCTGAGTAGATGTTGCTGTTGCCGTTGGAAAGCTTGTCTCCTGGCTTCCAGCATCTCAGGGGGTTCATCTGGTCCCACTGGTGTTTGCAATAGCTCTTGCTCTTCCTGTTCCGTCATTGGCGGAGCAGTGATTTCTTTGGATTTCTTCTCCGCAGGCTTCGTTCTGCTAGCATCTCCTACTTCCAGGTTTTCATCAGCGAGATCAGCTGATTTTTTCTTCCGGATTTTGTATTGGAGTTTCTTAGCAGCACTGTGCTTTTTCTTGGAAGAGGGAGGTTTTTTGACAGGTTCATCTTCTGTCATCTCCTTGACATTGGGGAATACCGGAGAAGTTTCTCCGTCTTCTCTCTCTTCCTCTGGCGGAGGGGTTTTAGGGCTTTCCTGGCTGCCAGCGTCCGTGGTATCAGCCGGTTTCGCCATTAGAACTTCATGGAATCCCTCTTGAAAGGACTTAACTTTTCTTTCGAAGTCGTCCTCATCTTCGGAATCGAAGTCGTCCGATCCGGTTTCCGACTCTAATCTTGCCTCGATAGCGGCTAATACTGAGTCGGCTTCCGAGTTCGTCGTCTTGTTGACGGATGTCGGATCTTCCACCTCCGTGGGTGTGGGGTCTTCCGTCTCTGTGACGGGTATCGGATCTTCCGTCTCTGCGACGGGTGTATTGTTGTCTGCCTCTTGCACGGGATTTCCATCATCCGTGTTTTCGGCGACTGCGGACTGCACCATTCCGATGAAGTGTAAGTCACTTTTTTGTCGGCGATCTGAGCAGAATCCGGTATCATAGTCATCTTCGACTGGGTATAGGGCGGGTGGGATAAATTTGCTTCCACCGCAAAACCCCATTGCTTCTGCAGTTAGTCCGATAAAGATGTTAGCAGATCCTATCGGTAGCACGCAGGCACTTACCAGGTGGTTTTGCGCCGGTATGTAGGATCCGTTGTCGAGGAAGCGTCCGACGTCGTCGTCGAACTCCAGGCTTCCGACAGTGATTGATCTTCCGATTCCGCCAAGTATCCCAGATCGGAACTTCACGCCTGACGTCGTTTGCCCCACGGTGGGTGCCAACTGTCGAGACATCGTAGTAGTTTTCATAGACGGGGGTGCCATGAGACTACGGTAGAGACGTGGGGTAACGGGATCGCGTAGTTAAGGTTGAACACAGGATTTACCCAGGTTCGGTACGTCGCGACAGTACGACGTGCCTACTCCTGCACTTCTCACTAATCAGGACTAAAGCCTGTAAACAGGGTTACAATGTGAGGGTTTAGATCTAAGCTACTCGACGAGGATGAGCTTCTCGGCGAGTTGGCGTAGAGCTTCTCTGTTATTCGTCTCCTTGTTTAATCTATCTCCCGCCCGACTTTATATAATAGCCGGATTAGGGCTTACAGAATAGGAAACCTAGAGGACTACGGTAACTAGTAACTTGGAAAGCAAGGAATCCGTCTTCTCTTCCAAGCCAGATCACCTGGGCCGTGATCCGGGTTCTTCTAGAATCCAGCTTCTGTGCGTCGGGTTACTGGGCCGCCTAATGGACCTGAGCCCACTACCACTTAGGCCACCCTGGTAATCCGGCACTTTATCTACCATCTTCTATACCCCTATTTGGTATATATCCGACATTTGGCTTGTTCTCTTGCTTGCCATGAAGCCGGGTTGCGGACAGCAGCAGAGTCGAAGAGTTGGCCCTTGGTTTAAACACATTACTAGATATGCGCATGAAATTCTAAGTAGACCAACCGAGTAGGCAAAGGAAATAAAATAAGCAACACAAGGCAAGGTTTTTGCACAGGCAGTCCCCGAGTTTGAATTTGGAGTGCCAACTTGAATTTTAACTCGGTTAAGGAGATACATACAACCTTTGCTCGTGAATGAAAATGGCGGAGTAGAGCTACATTCCAGGGACGCTTGGATTCCTCTCCGGCTCTATCCGGCCTGTTCTTCTGCAGTACCTGTGCGTCTACTAGATAGTAAGCATCATTGTGTAGAGCCTTGCTCACAATGAAAGGCCCTTCCCACGGAGGGGATAGCTTGTGCATCCCGGCCATGCGCTGCACGAGCCTAAGGACCATGTCTCCTTTTCGGAAAACCCTTGGATTTACTTTCCGGTTATGATAACGCCTCGGGCTTTGCTGATAAATGGCTGAACGTGACAGAGTTAACTCTCTTGCTTCTTCTAGCAGGTCAACGTCATTTTCTCGAGCTTCTCTCGCCTCTTTTTTAGTGTAGAGTGTTACTCTGGGCAAGTCATGCTCTAGGTCAGTGGGCAACACAGCCTCAGCTCCATATACCAGGAAGAATGGTGTGTATCCGGTTGATCGGTTAGGGGTAGTCCTTAGACTCCACAACACCGCCGGCAACTCGTCCAGCCAACAACCAGGGGTTCACTGTAATGGCTCAATCAGCCTTGGCTTTATCCCGGATAGGACCATGCCATTTGCTCTTTCAACCTGCCCATTTGAGGCCGGATGCAGAACTGATGCAACATCTAGCCGGATCCTCTTCTCCTTGCAGAATCTTGCGAATGCACCCTCAGCAAAGTTTGTGCCATTATCAGTGATGATACTGTGCGGGTAGCCGTATCTCAGAATGATATCCTTGAGGAAACTCATAGCCGTGACTCCATCACACTTCCGAATAGGCTTGACCTCGATCCACTTGGTGAATTTATCAACCATGACCAAGATGTGAGTCATGTTGCCTCTAGCTGGCTTGAAAGGGCCTACAATATCCAAACACCAGACAGCAAATGGCCAAGTAATGGGAATGGTCTTCAACTCAGATGCTGGCATATGAATCTTACTCACAAAACTCTGGCACCCGTTGCACTTTTTCACTATATCTTCAGCTTGCCGCAAGGCAGTGAGCCAAAAGAATCCATGCCGAAAAGCCTTGTTGACCAGTGCTCGAGAAGAGGTATGATGCCCGCATTCTCCCTGGTGTATTTCTCTAAGAATCTGTTCTCCTTCCTCTGGCTCAACGCAGCGTTGCAGCACGCCAGTAGGACTTTTTCTGTGCAGCCCCTTGTTGATGATGGTGTAGCCCTTGGATCTTCTCTGTATTTTCCTGGTCGTGACCTTGTCACTCGGCAATGAGCCGTCCGTTAGAAAGGATAATATGGGTAGAGCCCAACTCGGTGTCTCCCGGATGGGAAACACTGGTTCATCCACTTCCATTGGATCGACCACCATGACCTCTTCTGAGTTGGAGATGAGTCCCCGAGTACTGAGAAATGATCCCCTCGATGAACGCAACAGTCCCCGAGTTGAGTGAAGCAGTACCCGGGTTGGAGACGACAGTCCCCGGGTTCTCCTTTGCAGCTTCCCAATCAATCTCCATGGGAACAGCTTCCGATTCTGGCAGAGATGGAATGAATATGGACTCTGAGTTGGGGGGTGGCTTGATGGATGAATTTCTCAAATGCTCCAAGGCAATCCCAGCCGGGATAAACTGCCGAGAAGACCCCAACTTGGACAGTGCATCAGCTGCATCATTCTCAGCTCGGTGTATATGATGAAACTCACACCCCTCAAAGGACCCAGTCATGGTTTGCACCAGAAATCAGCAGGACGCCATGTTGGCATTCAAGGCATCCCAATTACCGGACACTTGCTGAACCACCAAATCCGCGTCACCATAACAAACAATGCGCTGAACTCCGATCTCCTTGGATACTCTCAGGCCATGTACCAATGACTCATACTCGGCCACATTATTGGATGCCTTAAAATGGATCTGCAACACATACTTGAGTTGATCTCGCTTGGGTGACGTAAGCACTACGCCAGCACCGAGCCCTTCTTTTACTTTGGAGCCATCAAAATGCATCTTCCAGAAGTTGGTTTCCGGCAAGGGAGGATCGTACTGCATCTCGGCCCAATCCACCAAGAAATCTGCCAGAGTTTGTCACTTGATTGCTTCTCTTCTCGTGTACAGAGGGGTATACGCGGCTAGCTCAATTGCCCACTTGGCTACCCGGCCGCTTGCATCCTTGTTGCCCATGATCTCCGAGATGGGAGCAGTGCTCACCACTGTGATGGGATGCTCTTGGAAGTAATGCTTGAGCTTCTTGGAACCTAGGTACACGCCATATGTCATCTTCTGGTAGTGTGGGTAGTTTTGCTTGGAGCTGGATAGCACCTCGCTGAGATAGTACACTGGCCGCTGCACAGTCTTGCCTTCCTCTTCTCTTTCCACCACTATCACCACGCTGACTACCCGGTTTGTAGCTGCGATGTACAGCAACATTGTCTCCTTGGGTAGCGGGCTTGCCAGGATGGGAGCGCTACCCAGCATGGTCTTGAGTTATCTGAAGGCCACATCAGCTTGTGATGTCCAGATGAACTTGTCACTCTTCTTCATGAGCTGATAGAGAGGCAAGGCCTTCTCGCCCATTCTTCCCAGGAAGCGGCTAAGAGAAGCCAGGCATCCGGTAAATTTCTGCACATCCTTCAGTGATCTCGGCAAAGACATGCTCTCTATAGATTTTATCTTTGAAGGATTGGCCTCAATGCCCCGACTGAATACCAAGAAGCCGAGCAGCTTGCCAGCCGGGACGCCAAAAGTGCACTTAGTCGGATTCAATTTCATCCTGTACTTGCGCAGGCTAGCAAATGTTTCCTCAATATCACTAAGCAGAGTATGTGTTTCATTCGTTTTGATGACAATGTCATCTACGTACACCTGCACATTCTTACCGATTTGATCATGCAAGCATTTCTGCATGCACCTCTGATAAGTAGCCCCAACATTCCGCAACCCAAAGCACATAACACGATAGCAATAAGCCTCGTACGGGGTAATAAAAGCAGTCTTTATTTGATCAGCCGGATTAAGAGGTATCTGGTGGAAACCAGAGTAAGCATCAATGAAATACAAAAGCTCGCACCTGGCAATCGATCACCTGATCTATGCGGGGTAGCGGGAACGGGTCCTTGGGGCAGGCCTTGTTCAGTTCGGTGTAGTCCATGCACATGCGCCATGCTACCGCGGCCTTGGGGTCCTCCTTCTTCTTCTCGACCATGACCAGATTGGCCAGCCGATCCGGATGCAGTACCTCCATGATGAATCCACTTATCAGCAACTTAGTCATCTGATCACCGATAGCCTTCCTTCTCTCATCACCAAAGCGGCGCATCGCCTGCTTAACTGGCTTGGCGTCAGGACGCACATGCAGCGAGTGCTCAACCAACTCCCTCGGGACACCCGGCAGGTCCTCATTGGACCATTCAAAGACATCCCGATTCTCACGGAGGAAGTGGATGAGCTCTCTTTCCTATTTCTCGCCCAACCCGGCGCCAATGATGGCAACACGGTCTGGGAACTCAGTGTCCACCTGCACCTTCTTGGTTTCCTGGGAGGCCTAGAAAGCTGCTCCATATTGAGAACCCGGCATGCTATGCATGCCGACTTGAGCTGCCTGAGCCATAGCCACCATCTCGTGTATCTTCTTCTTCTCAGCAGAAATGACCAAGGACTCTGCCAGCAGAGAACCAGCAGATGCGCACTCCAGGGAGCGCTTGTAATCACCCGAGATGGTGATGACACCATTGGGACCAGGTAGCTTCATCTTCAGGTAGGAGCATGGGTTGAGGCCATGAACTTGGTGAGCGCAGGCCTACCGAGTAGAGCATGGTAGGGGCTCTGAAGATCAACCACTTCGAACTGTAGGCACTCGGTGCGGCAGTTCTCTCTGGTGCCGAATAGCACATCTATCCAGATGCGGCCGATTGGAGCGCAAGACACTCCCGGCACAATGCCATGAAAGGTGGTCCTGCTGGGAAGCAGCATGTTCTCGGCGAGGCCGAGCTTCTCTAGGGTATCTCGGTACATGATGTTGATGCTGCTGCCATTGTCAATCAGCACCTTGGTGAACCTGACATTCTTCTTGGTCCCCAGGAATGTGGGATCCACCACCAGTGCATATGTACCCGGATTGGGCATCACCTTGGGATGATCATCTTTGGATCAAGTAATCTCTTGGTCGCACCAGTGCAGATAGTGAGGCATAGCCGGTATCACTGCATTCACCTCCATCGCACGCCTACGCTGCGACTGCTTGTCATCTGGCTCGATGGTGAACACCATGTAGCTCTCATGGTGCTACTGGTACTGGTTGCGGTCTCCACCACCATCATTGCTGTTGTTGTTGTTACCATTGTTGTTGTTGTT
Source organism: Alopecurus myosuroides (assembly GCA_028641055.1). Taxonomy (NCBI): domain Eukaryota; kingdom Viridiplantae; phylum Streptophyta; class Magnoliopsida; order Poales; family Poaceae; genus Alopecurus; species Alopecurus myosuroides. Next base: position 468,554,685 of record CM054057.1, on the reverse strand, counting down.
GTTGTTGTTGTTGTTGTTGTTGTTGTTCCTATTGTTGTTGCGGTTGTTGTTGCGGGTGTAGTTGTTGCGGTTGCGGTCGTTGCGATTGTTGTAGTTGCGGTTGGCTCCCTGAGCCACTTGATTCACATTCTCCCTTCTCGGATTCACTGCCGGCCTAGGAGCAGCTGCCCGTATAGGCTGCACATTGGCATCCGCAGGCGGCAGAGGAGGAGGAGGGGGCAGCTGACCAAAGCCTTCACTCTTGATGCGGTCCCACCAGCTGCATTGCCGGGTAGTGTGGTTGGCTGGCCTACTCGGATGTCGAGTATGGAAGCTGCATGGTCCGTCCTTCATGTTCTCAAAGATAAATCTCTGCGCATCTCCGGCTTCCGGGTTGGTGTTGCCTTGCTGGGGAGCATTGTATGGCCTCTTTAAGCCTTGACCCTGATTCTGGTTCTGCCCGTATTGGGCTCCAGCAGTCTTTTGCCTTTGGCTGCTCCCAGCAGCCGCAGTGTCCTGGTTCACAGCATTCACCTGCTCAGAACCATACCGAGTATCGGGACGGTCATCTCTGCGCTTGTTGCGGAAGTCTTGGCGTCAGCTGCCATCATGGTTTCTTCTTCTTGGCTCGAAAGCATCGAGCAGAGGCTGAGTAGGGTCACCGAGTGCATACATATCAGCTATCTTGATCGTCTCGGCGAGCGTACTCGGCATCTCTCGCTGCAACTTCTGCCACAACATGCTGCCATGCCTGCAACCTTGAGCAAACCAGGCGATTGCCTGTGACTCGTTCACACGCTCACAGGTGTTCCTCAATGTGCTCCACCGAGTAAGGTACTCTTGGTCAGTCTCCTCTTCCCGCTGTTTGCAAGCCGAGAGCTGTTGCGGCCTATTCGGCCTCTTGTACGTGCTGGTGAAGTTGCTGATGAAGGCTTCCGAGAAGTCAAGCCAACAGTTGATACTGTCCTTGGGCAAGTTATTGAGCCAGATCCGGGCAGGGCCCTCCAGCATCTGTGGGACGTATCTCATAGCACATCTCCGGTTGCCGCCTGCAATATGCACGGCGGTGACATAATCATTCAGCCAGTCGTCCGGCTTGGTGCTCCCATCATACGACTTGGTCCCCCTGGCCAACTGGATCTTGTTCACGGCAGGCTCTCCCATAATTCTATGGCCAAAACATCTTGGGTCGGGTGGCCCCCTCTTCTCGATCTGCTCGGACCGGTGAATCCGGTCCATCTTGTACCTTGCATCGCTGGGCTCCAGCATCCTGTCACCCAAACGATCAGTGATGTCCCTCGGATCAGCCTACCCGGCCATCTCCATTGCCGAGTACCCATCATCATAGCGGTCTGGTTGCACGGGACCAGGTTGAGCAACCGGGTTGGCCACAGCCACAACTGCTTGCGGCTGCACAGCTGCACACGGTTGTACCCTGTGCTGAACCAGGTTGGCAGCCTAAGGCCAAGATGGTCCCGCTCGGTTTCCACCTTGTCCCTTGTTGTGAGCTTTAGTGGCTTGATGGCCTGCTCCTGCAGAGTTGTGTTTCTGGCCGGGCTGCCACGCTACAACATGCTATTTTCTGGCGACAGCCGGGTTGTACACCTGCATCTGTTTGTTTTTTCTAGAGTTCACACTATGATCCCTCTCAGTGCCGGGAAGAGGCGATGAGGCCTGATCCATAGATCTGACCCCACACGAGTGAACGACCTGGGAAGCACCGGCTCCCGGATTGGCTTTTCGGAAAGCCTCATTCTGCCTGCCATCTTCTAGCACTAGCTCATTAAGCCTATCCTGCTGCCTAGCACGAGCGTCGCCAGTAAGATGCGGCAACTCAGCAGCGACTGCCTCTGCAGCCCTAAGAGTTTTGGCAGGGGAACTGTATTTTGGCCTATTCGCAGTGTTCAAACTAGCAGATTGACTAGCAGCCCTACCATCTCTAGCTAGCTCAACGCCCAAGTTGCGACGAATAACGCCTATCTTGCTAGGCAACCTAGAAACAGGAGTAAAGCCATGCACTCTATTGTACTCATTTTGATCTAGGTTAAGCTCAAGCCTAACCTTCTCCAGCTCCTGGACCTCCGCGAGTAGCGCTTGACACTGCTGCTCGAGTTGCGCCCTCAACGCCATGAGCTCCACGTCGGTGGGAGGCGTCATGCCCAGCTGCTCGGTGGCGCCAACGCGAGCAGCCGGTATAGCCGTTGACGTGGAAGGAGCCACGTAGCCTGGAATATTCTGGGGCATCTCGTAGGGCTTGTGACCCCTGGCCGCAGGCTGCTCCTCGATGACCTCAGCCGTAGTGGCCGCGCCTTTCCCGGCATCGATAGCTGGGTCCGTCATCATTACCTCCACGCTGTCCGCAGAGAAGCCAGCAGGCTTCCCGCGAGCAGTGAGTACAACAGGGAGATCATCCGCGACGAGCACCTCCTCCGAGAACTCGTGGATGACGGTGGTGGCGACGTATACCAGATGCGCGCCGAAGGAAAGGATCGAGCCGCCTGCAGGCACGAGCCTGCCGCCAAAATCGCCGGCGTTTTCGGTGACGAAGTCGAAGGAGCCGAACCTGTGGACAAGGCCATAGACCACGCGCTCCGCCGATGCAGAAATCGGTCCCGTCCGAATATGAACCCCAGTCAGCGCCGCTGCTGGCCCCACGGTGGGCGCCAACTGTCATGGAGTGGAGAAGACAGATGCCATGGGATGGCTAAAGTGTTGGGGCCGATGGACGTTGTAGGTATTCGGGGAGGGATCGCACGTCGAGTAGACGCGCTCAGAAACACTGCAAACCCCTCGATCTACCCAGGTTCGGGGCCCTCGTGTGGAGGTAACACCCCTAGTCCTTCCTATCTCTCTGTATATAGTTCTGCCGAGTAGCCACAGTACAATCAGGCTTTCAGCCGAGTAGCCACTCTCTCGTTTTCTCTTTGTGTAGCACTAAGGAGCGCAATAAATGCTCTCAGGGCAACATCGTCCTCGCGCAGGAGGAGCCTGGGCACCTTATATACTGGTGCCCAGCGAGTACACAACACTTAAAGGTACACAACTAGACAACACCACTATGACAGCAGCAGCACGCTTTCGTGTTCCCGCTGACGCCGTTGCGGGAAGTCGCCGCGCCGTCTGGCTGACGGGACTTGTCCACCCTGTCAGTCTCACAGAGTAGGCCCCTGACATGTCATGTCCCCCCTGTCAGTGACAAGACAAGACATGTGCCCACCCTCACTGTACCCACGCCGTAGCGCAGATAATCATGTGTCTTGTAAGTTGAACCGCACGCATGTACGGCTGCGGGATACGCGGGATCCCGTCAGAACGGCTCCATTGACTTTGTGCCCGAGTAGGATGGATGCTCATCTATTCGGACCACCTGATCTCTACTCGGATGATTCCAATCTTCCTCCTTATCTTCTCTTGGCCTTCAATACTTATTACCGAGTAGCATCTACCGGATAGCAGGTACCCAGGTAGCCGCCTACCCGATAAACAGTACTTTGATCTCTGTTTTACCACCTGTCTTACCCCTACTCGGGGACAACCCCCCGACAAAACGTTTGCCTTTCTTTGCATTATTATTCATGATCCTTTATTTGAGTTACTCTTCGTGATGCAAATTAATTTCTATGCTTTAGTATTAAAGTTTTATTTATCATGCATGTGTTTAAAGTTTTATGATCTCCACGTGCATATGCTTTTACATTAGATTGATCAAGTTTGTGTTAGTAGCATGTCACCTCAGAAATTTTTTTTTTTTATCGTTTACCTACACGAGGATGAGTACGAACTAAGCTTGGGGATGCTTGATACGTCTCAAACGTATCTATAATTTCTGATGTTCCATGTTGATATTATGCCAATTGCTACATGTTTTCCGTATGTTTTCCTACGTTTTCTTATCTTTTCCGGGACTAACCTATTAACAAGATGCCACAGAGCCAGTTCCCTGTTTTCTGTTGTTTTTAGTTTCAGAAAAGTTGTTCTGGAAATATTCTCAGAATTGGAAAATTCGAAAGCCGGAAGTCCTAAAAGTCCTGGAAGCATCTAGAAGTCCCGAAGAGCCCCGGAGGGGGGCCACACCATGGGGTGGCGCGGGTCTCCTGGCCGCACCACCTAGGGGTGTGGGCCCCCTGGCCACCTCCAGGAATCGCCCTTTCACCCATATATACTCCCCGAGGCATAAACCCTAGGAGAATCGACCTTTTCCGCAAAATACATCCGTAGCTCCGCCGCCGCCACCGACAAGTTTCGGGGCACATATCTTTGTTCTTGCACCCTACTGGGACGGGGGAGTGCCCCCGGAAGTCATCTCCATCGACTCCACCGCCATCTCCATCGTCGTTGTTGTCTCCTATGATGAGGAGGGAGTAGTTCTCCCCCGGGGCTGAGGGCTCTACCGGTAGCTATGTGGTTCATCTCTGTCTCCCATGGTGTGATCTTTATGTGATCATGAGCTTTGTAATCTAGTTGAATAAGTAGATTAATCTTCATCTGCTGTGCTACTGAAGTGGCTTTGTTATCTCCGTAAACACTTTGATCACGGGGCAAAGGTGACAGTGTGTGCTCCGTGTGGTTTAGCATGATATTTATATATTGTGTTGGAAGGTGAACCTATGAAATTGTGGCGTTTGTTTACTAATTTATGGCGCTCGTAGTGACATTGGGGTGCCCTAGAGAGGGAATATTGACTTGAGGAATGTTGTTACAGCCCTACACAATGATTAGTGTTTGTTATTCGACCGGAGAGTGGTTCGGAGTAGCATAGTGAAGAAATGATATTTATTAATTCAATTATGTGAGCATTGTTGAGAGCGTCCTCTAGTGAAAGTAGGATCCCTAGGCCTTATTTCCAAGCATTGGAACACCGTTTCTGCCTGTTCTGCTACATGTTTTCTTGCTGCCATTTTTATTTCTGATTGCTATTGTCACTTATTATCATCCATATTACTTGCATTTTACTCTCTCTTCGCCGAATTAGTGCACCTATATACCTGACAAGTATATTGGGTGTGTTGGGGACACGAGAGACTTTTTGTATCTTGATTGCAGGGTTGCTTGAGACGGATATCTTTGACCTCTACCTTGCTGAGTTCGATAAACCATGGGTAATCCACTTAAGGGAAACTTGTTGCTGTTCTACAAACCTTTGCACTTGGAGGCCCAACACTGTCTACAAGAATAGAAGCGTGCGTAGAGATCAATATGACATGTTACCCCATGTTCCGGGAAGGAGCTGAGAACACTACAGGAAAGGAACTCCATGAAGTTCTAGCTCTTGTGATGGTTTGTGATGCGTGTGAACACACGTTCGTTGGGAGACCCCAAGAGGAAGGTATGAAGAGTGCAGCAGCAAGTTTTCCGTCAGAAAGAAACCAAGGTTCAATCGACCAGTAGGAGGAAGGAGTAACTTCAGAAGGTGAAGCAGCTAAGATGGCAGGACGCACTACCGGTTCAGAAGCAACGTGGAACCTGCACAACACAATCAAATCACTTTGCCCCAACGAAGCAGTGAGGTTCTCAATCTCACCGGTTTTGCTGTACACAAAGAGGTCAGACGTATGGTGTGGAAAACAGTAGGAAAACAGTATGAGAGCAGTATGAAAGCAGTAGGTGTTTATCAGTATGAGGAAAAAGGACCGGGGTCCACAGTTCACTAGTGGTGTCTCTCCGAGAAAGATAAATGACATGTGTGGTGAACAAATTACAGCTGGGCAATTGACAGAAATGAAGGTTGCACTGTAGTGCATATGCAAGACATAAAGATTACTATGTGATTCATGCGGGCATTACAACAAGATACATAGACCGTTATCCAACTGCATCTATGACTAAAAATCCACCCTTCGAATATCATCCGAACAAACATTGGGTATTAAGTTGCAAGCAACAGATAATCGTAGTAAGCAAAGTGTGTAATGTAAACAATAATATCATCCTTAGACAAAGCATTGTTCTTTTCTCCCTAATGGCAACAACACATCCTCCTTCTGTGACGTTTCTGTCACTCAAGCATAGATGAAAAGGAGGCACGAACCCACTATCGAGCATAAATACTCCCTTTTGGAGTTACTAGCATCTACTTGGCCAGAGCATCTACTAACAATGGAGAACATGCAAGATCATAAGTAACATATGCATGAAGATAACATGATAGATTTATAATCATAAGACATATCATTCAACATTCATCAGATCCCAGCAAACACAACATGTAGCATTACATAAAGATGATCTTGATCATGTTAGGCAGCACACAATATCTAAAAATGAGGCACAAAGTGGAGAGAACAACCATCTAGCTACTGCTATGGACCCGTAGTCCAGGGATGAAGTATTCACGCATCACTTTGGAGGAGGCCATGGTGGAGTAAACCCCTCCGGTGATGATTTCCCCCTCCGGCAGGGTGTCGGGGAGAGCTCCAGAACTCTCCTGATCTCGGCATGACGATGACGGCGGCCTTGGGTGTTTCTCGGTAAAAGTGGTCTCCTTTTAGGGTTTACGCCTTGGGGGAATAAATAGGCGAAAGGGCAGAGGCGGTGGAGGCCTGGTGGCCCCACACCACCCCCTAGCGTGGCCAAGGGGGGGCCACGTCACCCTATGGTGTGGGGCCCCTGAGGCCCCCCTCCGGGTCTCTTCGGGACTCTGTGGAACCTCCGGGATTTCTAAGACTTCCGGGCTTCGAATTTTCCAATTCCGAGAATATTTCCGGAACAACTTTTCTGAAACTAAAAACAACAGAAAACAAGGAACTGGCTCTGTGGCATCTTGTCAAGAGGTTAGTCGAAAAAATCGATAAAAATGACATAAAGTGTATAGAAAACATGTGGGAAACAATAAGAAAACAACATGCAATATAAGAATCTAAGGATACGTTTATGACGTATCAGTTTGGTGGGCATTGTTTTTGTATTAAAAACAATCTCTTGAAGAAATATTTGCAAAACCTTGTATTAGCTTATGACTCTTTCGAGTCTAAAGATGTAGTTAGTGCATCAAACTACCCACCATATATAATAAACTTGTTGAGTAACGCTCATTGCTCATTCGTTCCTGTTCGAACCTCTGCTTAGAGTTGAAGCCAGTAAGGGATGTCGGATAGCCATCACGATGATGAGGAAGTCTTCATCGTGAAGCCAGAGCTATCTGAGGAAGCTAGGAGGAGTCATATACTACTTAACCATGAAGAAACGTCGACAACAACGCCTGTGGAGGAGTAGCTACCAAGTATAAGGAGGATTCCATTCCTGGATTTAGTTTCTTAGAATCCATAGATTAGGGTTGTGTTCAGCCATAGTGGATTACGTTTTGAGCTAGATTTATTCTCCAACTTAGAGTACGATTGCTTCTTTTGATGTTTCATTTGCACGAGATCTTCTTTGATACATCAAAGAGGTTCTCAAGATTCTGTAATTAATATATTGTATCCTATAGCTTTGCTTGGACCTGCTATGTTTCTATTGTACCACTCTGAGGGATGTATTCACGAATAATTCATTCTATGAGTATTATGTCAACGACTTGTGCACTACACATGCAGTGGTGTGCAGGGTCACCGGAAACAAGAATCAAGGATACAACGAATGTTTTCTGCCCATGCGACTCCGATCAAAATCCTTTGGGTAAACCCTACGATTTTAGGACTCGCCAGCAAAATAGAAAGTTTGTTAAAGAAGCAAAGCACCAAGTAGGTCACCGAAGAGACATCCTCGCGCGGGATTTCAAGAATTATTTTTGAAGAATTTACTTTGGACGAACAACTCGCAACTCAAGACAGAAGATCAACGACATCAAAGGGAGTCGCATCAGTTCCCAAACCTAACTCGGGGGGTGTTTAATGTTGGGGAGATATCTGACAGGTAGTCCCACAAGGCAAAGGCGACTTGATGGAGCTAGCACCTGGTGACATAGCAACATATAGGTGAACCTTCCAGAATATGACACGACTCTCCATAAAGACGTACAACTAAGCAAGTCGTGACAGTTTTCTTAGTTGTACTATGAGTCCTAGTAGAGCTCTTATTCAAAGCATTGTAAGGTCCTGCGAATCACCACCAATATGAGCGACTCGCGGGACTAAGGGGAATCCCCAACCTGGATATCTATCTCGAGACACAACTCGCCCAAGGGCATATTGTAATCGAGAGCATAATACAGAAAGAGAAAGGCAATAATAGTTCTTTACCTCGCATCGAGGGAATGAACCTAGGTATATTGTGTTTACTCACATCGATCCCAATCTTGTTGACTCACAAGTCGCCCGAACTCTATGAACTCACAAGTCATCCTACGATGACTATTTCCATGACAATCCCACAACAGTTGGCCTTTAGTGGTGTACTCAAGTTAAACATGGATGGTGCATATGTTACTCAAACTGGGGATGCAGGCGCAAGGATGATTTTCTATCGGAGCGATGGTTCCATTGTCTTTCAGCACGAAGGGCTCTACGAGTATGCTCATCGGCTCTTGATTCAGATTACACGCGTGTATGGAAGGCACTCGCTTTTCGATTCACATGTGCCAGGAACATTTCCCTGTGTAAACAGGTAGTGCGGAGCTTGTGAAGATGGATGTCATCACCAAAAGGGATGGATCAATTCTGGGGCATCTAGTGGAGGATCTTTGAAAGAGCATGGTGTCTCATGTGTGATTTCAGTAATTTATGACAATCACTATGGACTAATGGTTTAATTGATTTATACCTGTAGAGTTTGTCCATAGGTAATGCTTGATGTCCATGTGCTGGATTCAAGATGATTAAGTGATGACCAAGGTTCTATTCATGGGAATATCCGAAGAATGGTCATGAGATAGTTGAGCATATTGCAAGTATGTCTTGAAGAATAATATTGTGTGAACGTTCATGTTTACCTTCAAAATATCATTATGATTAATATATAAGAAAAGATAAAAGGTTGATCAAGGAAAAGTGCTAAGAGATGATTAAAGTAGATCAACTCACAAACCTAGAAGATGTACCATATGGGTTCACGGTATGGTAAGTAATTGTGCAATTAGCTTTGTGAACTAACCCATGATATGTGTGTGTGTTGTATATCTATGTGAGGTTAGGTATGTTTCCATGGGCTTGCATCAAAAGTAAAATTTCATATAGCCCATTGTGGATGACGTCAAATGGTGATCGTCATCAAAGTTGAGAAGTGCAAGTACAATGGGAGCATTGTCGACTATGCATCTCAACAAGTCTCTCGGATGAACCGATAGGGTTTCGAGTAAGAGAACGAGTAGGCACTGGTGACAATCGTCGGCTAACAGGGGAAAGATTTACCCAGGTTCGGGGTCCTCATAGAGGTAAAACCCTTACTCCTTCTTCTGTCGATCTGTATTATCTCGATAGATCGGTTACAGTGGGGTGCTCAAGTCGAGAGTAGATCTCAATCTCAAGGCTTAGGTGGTGCGGTATTGCTTGGTCCTCCCCTCGGTGGTTCTCATGGCTTTATATAGGTAGCCAGGTATCAAACCGTTCCCGGGGGGGATACAAACCCTAACCTAAAGTCGGTTACAAGTTTCGTTTCTTAACCTGCAAGGCTTTGCGGGTGGGCCTTGATTGGGACTTCTAGAACAGTCCACGGCGTCTCCCTTGGAGCTTGGGTCTTGGGCCTTGGACCGGGTAGGCTTACCCGATAGGTCTAGGATCCATCCCTTCGTCAGTAGCCCCCGAGCGTTTACTCGACTGAGAATTTGTCGGGTAGATGCTCAAAGTTTGTCTTGATTTCTTTCCGACTGATTGTTTCAATTGATTGAAGAGGGTGTGTACCCTTTATGCGATGCATTTTTTGTAATCGAGTATCGAGAAAATGAAAGTGTCTGTGTATTTGGCTGTTTTCGCAGAAGGATGTGGCTCAGTTGCTTGGCTCTCCCGAAAGCTCAGGGCCAATTAATTGCATCTAGGGCAAAAACAGTTCTGGCCTACGCAGATTCAAGACCTTCGACTCGAATCCGGTGAGGTGATCACTGCGACTGAGCCGTGGAGGTCTTACCGAGTCGAATTTAACCTATGAGGGTACCCGGCGCGTCCGCTAGGATTTTTCTTCGTGTTGTTGACACGGAAATTTACCGGAGGACGTAGCTTGAGTGCGATTCCAGGACCTCAAGAGAGATCTTTTGGGTCATACCTTCGTATCGAGAGGATACGGCATCCGGATGTGCCTAGTCGGCCGAACGATCCAGTGTAAAGATGTGTATACATCGTATGTTTAGAGTGGAAGGGACTGCTCACTCGCGAATATTTCCTCGAGACTTTGTGTGTAAAGTATTTTTCCTTGCATAACGGTTTTTGCATTTGTGTTTTCTTGTTCGTATAAGAAAATCTTCGTGTCCGGAAGCCTTGTTGTGCCTATACGAAAGAAATTTCGTGTTAATGGCTGTTATGCGAAAGAGTTTTCGCGTTTTGTTGTGTCCATACGAAAGAAATTTCGTGTTATGGATTTTATGCGAAAGAGTTTTCGCGTCTTGATGTGTCCATACGAAAGAAATTTCGTGTTATGGAGTCTATGCGAAAGAGTTTTCGCGTCTTGACGTGTCCATACGAAAGAAATTTCGTGTTTAGGTTTCTACCCCAGAGAATTCTCGGGTTTGATGAGGTACGCAATGATGTCATTGTGCACTTTGTTCGTTCTGACTCCTCCCGATGGGACGTGACGAAGTGAAAACAGGGCACGCTGGTCCACCTTGTTAGCTTTTTGACCGGAAACGAGACGTCGTTTCCTGTTTTTCCGCGAGCCACGCGCAGTAAATGCGCACGATCCGTTGTTAAGATCGTGGCATAAAATAGCTTTTCACCGTCGCTTCATTTCCACTTAACGCGTGGCAGCCGCGATGGGTGCCACGTTGCTTGATCTGCGGCCCAGATGGGCTTGGCTTGTGCATAAATATCTACCCTTAGCAGAAAGTAAAAACTTCCCGGTCATTTGCTTCCCTTTCTTCTTCCTTGCGCGCATCTCCTCCTCTGCAAGTACTCACGAGCTGTCATGGCGGGAGGCAAGAAGCATGGCGGTGCTGCTTCGTCATCAAGGGTGACCGAGGATGTCCCTGTGCTTCCCGTAGGGAGGACGGGCGACTCGCGCTCCGCCAACACCACCAACAAAAGCATCAAGGAGATGCAGAGGGAGGGGCTGCTGCCCCCTGAAGGCGACAAGCGCGTTCGCCTAGGCAATAAGGAGGAGGTACCAAATCCTCACGTGAATGAGCGTGTGATCTTCGCGGATCACGTCTCGCGCGGTCTTTCCCTTCCTCTTCATCCCTTCCTCCTAGGACTGATGTATGTCTATGGCATACAGCTCCATGATCTGCATCCAAATGCGATTCAGCTCATTTTGTGCTTTATCGTACTTTGCGAGTGCTTCTTAGGCATTCGCCCACACTGGGGCCTTTGGAAGGCCCTATTCAAAGTGCGGGTCTTCCGCGAGAAGTCGTGGGTGGAGAACCAGCTTGGAGAGACACTGCGAACCGGCGGCTTCGGAATCCAGGCGAAGACTGATAGCTCCTACTTGGAGATGCACTTCATCGACTCCGCGCAAGGATGGCGGAGGAAGTGGTTTTATGTTGTCGACAACAGCGCGAGTGGAGCTCATGAATTCCACCCGTTCACTGTTTTGAAGCGACGGAAGTCCTAGACGCGTAAGCTCTCAGCCGAAGAAAACCGGATCGCTGCTCCGCTACTCGCGAAGGTGGCAGTTCTTCGCAACCAGACAACAGGGGTCGCGCTGAATGGTCTGCACCTGGCGAGCGTCTTCCTCCGGCGCAGGACACATCCTTTTCAAGAGAGGCCATCAACTATGTGGGAGTACCAGGGTGTCCAGGACCCTAGCCGTATATGTCAGGATATCCTCTTGAATGCCGAATTCGAGAAGAAAATCGCGGCTATCACCAAGCTGAAGGTAGGCGAGCACTTTGTGGCTTGCCCTCTTGAAGCATTCGAGGCTTCAAAGCCTCCTCCAGCCGACTTAAGTTTTCTTCTCTTCTCTGTTTTAACCTTTTTGCCATTCGAAAGTTTACCGACTGAGTTTCCTCTTTTCTTCTTCTTTTCTTGTAGAGTTTGGAAATAGCTACGTTCTATCCGCCAGTCTCGGCTGAGGATGCCTTAGACCTCCTGGCGAGCAACATTGAAGCTGCTCTCGACACCAGTGTTGCTGAGGCCGACTCGAGCTCCGAGCACGGCTCTTCAGACGGCGTGGAAGACTCGGGTAGCGACCTCCATCACCGCAAGCGCCGCCGGCAAGTAGACGATGAAGCCACTTCCAAAGATAGTTCTTTGGGTGGCGGATCTGGCAAGGCGACATAGCCTCTCGTGGCGACGCCTATGAACGTGCTTCCTCCTCCAGCCCCCAAGTCCAAGGTCTCCACCGCCTGGAACGCGGATATGCTGGATGATGGCGATGACGATGACTGAGTTCTTCCTTTCCTATTATCCTTTAGTCGAAATTTTTCTCTCATTTTTCTTATGATTTTGTTCGATTCTTCCTTTCATGACAGGCTTCAATCCATCAACCCTGGTCAGTTTGCTTCTTATATTCCTTCTGTGAAGAGAAAAGAAGCAACTGCGGGTGAAACTCCAGTCGTCAAGGCCGCCCAGAAGTCTCCGAGCCCAGCTGCGGCCCCAGATTATAGGTTGCCTGGCTTCACGGGTGGAGCTTCGGCGAGCAAAGAAGTTTCGGGTAGCTCGGCGGACCCTATGTGTACCGCCCAGGGCCAGGTAAATCCTGTCATCTCTTCTGTATTTTCTGCTTTGTTCGTTTATGTTCTTTATCGGGTGCACGTCAGTGCTCCCGATGGGAGTAGCCCCCGAGGCCGTGGTTAATCGCTTGCGGTTAGCCACAGACTCAAGTTTATGCTTTTTTCTTTCCTTGATTTTATCGGGTGCACGGCAGTGCTCCCGATGGGAGTAGCCCCCGAGGCTATAATCGACTGCGTACAGTTGTGAATAGGCTCAAGAGTTTTTTTCCTTTAACTTGAACTTTGTTTTGTGCTTTTGCAGTCTCTTCTTGATTCTCTTGCCGCCATTGGTCGCCGCGTGCTTTCGGATGAGGCAGATTGCGCCGCCCTTCGGCTGGATCGTGATCGACTCGTCGAGGACAGCCAAGCTCTCCAAGGTAGGTTAATCCGCTCCATTTTTCTTTCGTTGTTTCTTTTGATCATATAGGTTTTCTTTAGGCTGAATTCACTCCTCTTCAGCTCAAGTCGATCTCCTCAGTTGCGAAGAAAATATTGTCATCTGCAAACAGTAGGTGGGATATAGAAGGGCCTTGTCGACCATTATGTAATCCTTGTAGCTCACCAAGACCCTCCTTTTTCTGCAGAAGACACGATAACCCCTCCGTACATAAGAGAAACAAATAAGGACTGATGGTATCTCCCTGTCAAATCCCTCTGGAGGGTACCACAGGAGAAGTAAGTTCATCGTTGACCTTGGCAGCATACCTAGCAGATGTGACACATCTCATCACCGTCTCAATCCAACTAGGAGCAAAACCCAACCTCGTTAGGCAGCCATGTAGGTATTGCCATTCAATGCGATAATAGGCCTTCATCATGTCCACCTACAGGGCAAAGAAAGGGCTTTTGCTCTTATGTCGGCGTACCATGTGTAGGCACTCATAAGCTATGAAAGAACTATCTCTGATCAAGCATCCCGGAACAAAGGCACTCTGATACTCCGAAACAATGTCTGGAAGGAGGATCTTCAGCCTGTTGGACATCACCTTTGATGCAATCTTATATAAGACATTGCATAAACTGATGGGTCTGAATTTAGACAGCTGCTTCGCATTAGCCACCTTGGGAATTAGGAAAATAACATAGTCACAAAATCCTTCTGGTATATCCACACCCGAGAGGAAACCTCTTACTTCATCACACACTTGTCTCTGAATAAGATCCCAATGTGTCTGATAAAACAACGGAGGGAAGCCATCCGGTCCAGGTGCCTTGGTAGGTCCCATTTGAAATAAGGCCCTTTTAATCTCCTCATCAGTATAGGGTTTACACAACTCCGTATTCAATTGGTCATCAATTTTACTCGGAATAGACTCCAAAACCTGCTCCATTGAAATGGCATGTTCGGAAGTAAACAATTCCTCATAAAATCCTTGAACCATGTTCTTGATCCCTTGTTGATCATCACAAGCCGAGCCATCCTCCCTCAACAGGACATTGATTCGGTTTGTCTTCCTCCTTGCCGAGGCTTTGGCATGAAAAATGGTCGTGTTCCGGTCCCCTTCACGCAACCACTCTACTCTTGAGCGCTGCCTTGCCATCACCTCCTCCCTTTCAAACAACTCACACAGCTGACGCTCTACTGCCCGCTCCTCAGCGATCACCACAGTAGTGACAGGGGAGGTACGCAGCCCCTTGAGTTTTCGTTCCAATTTGCCAATTTCTTTACGGACAGAAAGGAACGACAACTTGCTCCAACGACTAAGCAATCCAGCCAGCCTTTGCAACTTGGCCCATGTACTGTGCAGTTGATTCGGTCCAGAACACGACGTAGGCCAGGCGGATTCAACCAGACCCATGTAGTCATCAGCCCTTTTCCAAGCGACCTCATAACAAAAACCGTGTTGGACATGCACTGAGTTTCGTCTAGCAGACGAAGCCTCCAGCTGAATATGCAGTGCATAGTGGTCAGAGGAGAGAATGTAGAGTTGGCAACCGCCCGGTCTAGGCGGACCCTGACATTACACTGGGAATCTTGACGGTTTGTCCACGTAAACTTGGGCCTTGAGAACCCGAGATCACACAGATTACAATCATCCATACATCCCCTGAACATCTCCATTGATCAGACCGATCACGTGAACCATAGTGCTCATCGTGGCTCAACACTTCGTTGAAGTCCCCACAACATATCCATGGTCCATTCCATTCATGACGCAGACGCCAAAGTAAGTCCCAAAACACATGTGTGAGCTCCCTCTTTGGCTCTCCGTACACAAAGGTAGCACGCCAATCCTCCATGTTCTCCGCAGACACTGTTACATCAATACAGTGGGAATTGTAAGCACGTAGGGAGAGAGAGCATGGTTGCTTCCAACAGAGTGCAAGGCCACCACTACGGCCTTCGCAACTGACAGCATAAGAACCCGTATAGCCCAAGGACCACATGAAGTTCTTTGCACAAGTATCCCACATCTTAGTCTCTGACAAGAAGAGGATTTGCGGTCGGAAAGTCTTAACTAGCCAGCAAAGTTCACCAACTGTCGCGTCCGACCCCAAGCCGCGACAGTTCCATGACAGGAGACTCATTGCGTCTGGCAGGACTGCGCTGCAGTCTCCGCCTGATCCGCCGATCAAGATGTTGTGGTCCTCTGTTTCTTGAAAGAATCAGAGCTGACAGAATCCTCCTGCTTAGCTGCCTGTCTTGGCTCCTTTCGAACCACCACCAGGGCCATACTACCAGGACCCGAGGAAGGATCACATTCCTGGTTTGGGCTAAGCTCCTTCGCTGGCTTCTGGCCCGTTGTGGTTTGCTTCCCTATCTTGCTCGGGAATAGTTCCTTCCCCGCAGTCTTAGCACAACCACGGCCTCTACCACGGGTATTCTTGGCGCGGCCGCGCCCTCCCCCTGCCCACCCTCCTTGACGGGCAAGGAGACCTCGTGTCATCTTGCTGACCTGGTGCAGGTCCATGGCCTCTACCACGCCCAGAATCCACTGCATTTGACCCACCCGATGAGCCTTTTGAGTCTGGAGCTGGGTGATCATTAGTACCCGCTGATGAACTACGCTTTTCTAGCTCCACCCGAACCGATACCCTCCTTGCATCATATGGCAGTATGCCATTCTCATCCCTATCCACCGGATTCGGGCATGTTAATTTTGAGTGGCCCACCAGACCACAGAAAAAGCAATACAAGGGAAGCCTCTCATACTGAACCTCATAAACCTCAGTGGACTGTAACTTCTTCGAGTAGCCAATCACAAAATAGACCAGAGGACTTTGCACGTTGATCTCCAATCGTAGGCGCATATATCCACCCAGCAGCGACCTAGGATATCCGCCTCAATCATTTTAATCAGCCCAATGTTCTTGGCTAACTCCTCGCCTCTCTGCGTGTTCATCAACCGGTTAGGGAGGGCAAGGATCCTGGCCCAGATGGCCAACCGATCAAAAACAACCTGCTGTGGCCTCACATCTGCATCATAATTCTTCATGAGCACCGCATGCTTGCCCACCTTCTATGGTGATCCTTCCAAGACTCTATCCCGATCTGCCTTAGAGCCAAACTCCGCCAAGATTAGATTGGCACCCGCATGGTTGAGTTGGAGACCCTTAGGGTTCCCCCACGCTGGCCGCAAAGCCGCCCTGATGGTCTGGATGTGGAGGGTGTTCGGGGCGAGGACCTTGCCCACGAACGAACGATTAGGGTCGATCAGATCTAGATCGTCATCATCCTCCAGCACCACAGCTTCCGACTCCGCTGCAGTCAGCCGCAGCTTTGCCATGAGATTTTCCATCTGCTCCCCTTGAGAAGACGAGCCTGTACCATCCGTGGCCGCGAAACCGGCCACCTGCTTTCCGGTTTCCAGGACGGACGGTTCCGTCGGGACACCATCGTGACCCAGATCCTTGAGGTTTCCGATTGTCTCCCGTAGCCCAGCACCCTCCGCCCGATTCGCCATAACCGCCTCCTCCGCAACAGCCTAGGGTTAGCAGCGGCGTTCCGAGAAATGCTACTGACAACCCACCCTCGCGGCACACCATACGGGATACAGGACTCTGGGGATTTAGGTGGAAGAGCACGGGAGTAGAGGACGTCGATCACGATCGCCGCCTCACGGGAGTCTAGGGTTTGGAGTCGCCAATCGCCAGTGCGTCGCGAGACCTAACCCAGACGGTTTTTTAGACGTGGGTGGATCGTTGTTGTGTGTCAGTTCAGCCGGCCGTGGTGTACCGATTTTCGCCCGAGTTTTCAAAATTTAATGGGCCGATTCTGTTCTTCTTAATCAATGAAAGAATTTTAGGTTGTTTTAAGAAAAGAAAAGGTGTTCACATGTTTTAGGACATTTACCGACACATGAACTGTATTCTTATTCTTTCCTAAATCCACCCTAGTGCTACTAGAGTCGAAGCAATGCGCGAGCCAGAGACAGAAAGAAAAGACTTAGATGGTGGAATATACTCCAGATTTAAATGAAGAGCAAAGTGCTCATTACAAGTAGTAGACTTCACATGCGGAAAAGGTAATTATACAAAGACTGAAACAAATATTATCAGCCTAGACCAAATGCAACATGCTGATCTCATTTTATGAGTTATGAGTACTAAAAGTGTGATGATTCATTGTAATATAGGATGTTGCCCCTACCGGTGAGGATATATAAAATAAAAAAAATAAAAAAACACAAAAAGAAAAAAAGGGCCAAAGAGGTCTTCGTGAGCAAGCAAGTTGGATGCATCCCCACTAGTTCCATTGGAGAGATTTCATACACTTATAGGTCTATGTGCATCCGTTGTGTGGCAATCCCTACTCCTTGCATAGCTTTGGTTGTAAGACTTTCTCTTGTCTAATGACCACTTTCAGCTTTGTGAGCTCTTCTTCCATTGACCTTCCAAATCCCCCATAATGTTATCTTTGCCATAACATCCCGGTGCTAGGGACCAACACAGAACACTTGCTTGTTTTTAGTGCGCAAATAGTTTAAGGTTCAAGCATTGCATCATGTGGAAAGCTTGACTTGATCCTAAAAGGGGTTGTGAAGATTGTTTGACGTGCATGATATTATTGTTCTTGAAAGCTTAAATCATCTCTAATAAACTTTGCACGGTTGATAGTATTTTAGTATTGATTCATTAAAAGTTTTACTTCTTTCTTCTTTGTTTATGCATTACTTGTTGATATCAAATATATATCACAGCTTTAGTTCATTTGATCCTAGTTTACATTCTCCACTTTACATATTATGATAAGGATTGTGTGGTAGCATGTCACCTCAGAAATTATTTTGTTTTATCGTTTGCCTACTCGAGGACGAGTAGGAACTAAGCTTGGGGATGATGATAAGTCTCCAACGTATCTATAATTTCTGATGTTCCAAGTTGATATTATGCCAATTGCTACATGTTTTCTGTATGTTTTCCTACGTTTTCCGGGACTGACCTATTAACAAGATGCCAAGTGCCAGTTCCCTGTTTTCTGCTGTTTTTTTTATTTCAGAAAAGTTGTTCTCGAAATATTCTCGGAATTGGACCCCACGAAAGCCAGAAGTCTTAGAAGTCCCGAAGAGCCCCGGAGGGGGGCCACAGGTGGCCACACCATGGGGTGGCGCGGGTCCCCTAGCCGTGCCACCTGGTGGTGTGGGCCCCTGGCCACCCCCCGGCATCGCCCTTTCGCCCATATATACTCCCCGAGGCGTAAAACCTAAAGACATCGACCTTTTCCACAAAATACATCCGTAGCTCCGCCGCCGCTGCCGACAAGTTTTGGGGGACAGATCTCTGTTCTGGCACCCTTCCGGGACGGGGAAGTTCCCCCGGAACCATCTCCATCGACTTCACTGCCATCTCCAATCGCCGTTGTTGTCTCCTATGATGAGGAGGGAGTAGTTCTCCCCCGGGGCCGAGGGCTCTACTGGTAGCTATGTGTTTCATCTCTCTCTCCCATGGTGTGATCTATATGTGATCATGAGCTTTGTAATCTAGTTGAATTCGTGGATATTATTCTTCATCTATTATGCTACTCAAGTGGCTTTTGTTATGAGATCTCCGTAAACACTTTGATCACGGTGTAAAGGTGACAGTGTGTGCACCGTATGGTTGAGCATTATATTTACATTTTGTGTTGGATAACCCTATGAAATTATGGTGTTTGCGTGGAACCATCTGGGCCCCATGGTGATAGCGTGGGGGTTACTTAGTTGGGAAAGTGCTTACTCTGAGGAGTGTTGTTAAAGCCCTACGCATGGATTGGTGTTGTTATTCGACCAGAGAGTGGTCTGGAGTAGCATAGTGAAGAGATGGTATTTATTAATTCAATTATGTTTTCATTGTTGAGAGTGTCCTCTAGTGAAAGTAGGATCCCTAGGCCTTGTTTCCAAGCATTGAAACACCATTTTCCGCATGTTCTCCTACATGTTTGCTTGCTGCCATATTATTTAAGATTTCTATTATCACTTATTATCTTCCATATTACTTGCATTTTACTCTCTCTTCACCGAACTAGTGCACCTATAAAACTGACAATTGTATTAGGTGTGTTGGGGACACAAGAGACTTCTTGTATCTTGATTGCAGGGTTGCTTGAGAGGGATATCTTTGACCCCTACCTCCCTGAGTTCGATAAACCTTGGGGTGATCCACTTAAGGGAAACTTGCTGCTGTTCTACAAACCTCTGCACTTGGAGGTCCAACACTGTCTACAAGAATAGAAGCGTGCGTAGACATCAGGCTCCGGTGAACTTCTACCGAGCACAGCACAGCCGTTTTGTCTGCGGAGAAAATCAGACAAGGAGTTAGGAGAGTGTGCGCCGGCGAGGGAAAGTAGGAGGACAAGGAAAGAGCGGCCGGGTCGAACACCGGTGACCGTAATCGGAGAAAAATGCGGCGGCTAGGGTTCATGCTCTGATGAGCTAATCCAGCGGCGTGGTCCCGCGAAAACGATAATTACAAGAGGGGAAACAGACAGGGGAATCGTGGCTATAAATAGATGGCTTGGGAGATCGAATCGTGACCCAATTCGCAAGAAATCTGAGATTTAAACGAACACGTTTTCGGCTAGGGTTTGCTTGCACGTGAGGAAGAAGGAAGCTGACATCAGCTATTGCGTTATCGTGGGTCCGCGTAGTCAGAGAGAGAAAAGAGGGAAGATGGACGGGCTGCTGTCGGGTTGCTCTATGGGTCGCTGTTGGGCTAACTGCGCTGCTCTGCATGGTAGGCACGGTAGTGGGCTCGGCCCAGGTGGGCTACTGCGCTGTTGCTCCCTTTTTTGTTCCCTTTTCTTTTTTTTTCCTTTTTTTTTCTTATTTTAAACATAACTTTTGAATTATGGGTCCAAATAACCTCTAGTTAATTTCTAAATTTTGAATTAACGAAACCTTTCAATTTGAAACAAATGTGTGATGTTTCCAACACGTTGAAATTTTTTGTATTTGAAGGAATGAAGAAAAACATAATGGCACTAAATTCCATTTAAATAGACAATATCAAATAAATAAAAAAAGGTGGTTTAATAATTCTCTAAAATATTCCATGGGTCAAGTATTGAATTTATAAAATATATTAACTTATTTTGTGCCTAGTCAAAACCATTTAAAGTCATTGCTGAAAAAGTTGTTAGTTCATTTATAATAGCAATAAAGAATTTTGGGCTTGTTAAAATATTTCCAAAGCTCAAATATGATATTTATTTGAAGGTGAAAACAAGCTTGGGATATATGAAAACATTCTTCATGTAATAGTTGGAATAAAAATCTTTTATTGGATGAGGTTTTGTTAAGAGAAAACAATAACCTTGAATAAATAAAATTTGTTTTGAAAGAGGTTTAGGATTTATAGAGTTTGAGGTATATTTGGACTTTTAATTTCCAATAACATTGGAAAGCATAATGTTTTCTTTTGTTCTTGCATTTTATTTGGTTTTTGGTGGCTTGCTTTAATAAGAAAACAAAAATTTCAAATTTTTGTGATTTTTTGAACTTTCCAAAAATCAAGGATGTCACAGGCCAGTCATCTCTCCTCTTGTTTCTGGAATCTTGGCGGTCATATCGCCTGGATGACCCTGCGCCATCATTGACCGGATATCTCTTACTCGGCTCTACCGAGGTCATCAGGGGCTGAGTTGGATCACCCAAAGCATACATATCTTCTATCTTGATTGTCTCGGCCAAGGTGGCCGACATCTCTCTCTATAATATCTGTCAGAGCATGGTGCCATGTCGATACCCTTGAGCAAACCAAGCAATGTCCTGGACTCAATGATCCCTTCATAGGAGTTGCGCATTGTGCTCCATCTTGTCAAGTAATCTCGGTGAGTTTC
Source organism: Alopecurus myosuroides (assembly GCA_028641055.1). Classification (NCBI taxonomy): domain Eukaryota; kingdom Viridiplantae; phylum Streptophyta; class Magnoliopsida; order Poales; family Poaceae; genus Alopecurus; species Alopecurus myosuroides. The sequence continues at coordinate 468,533,719 of CM054057.1, read as the reverse complement.
ATCATCCCTATGCCTGCACATGGAGAGTTGTTGAGGGCGATTCGGCCTCTGGTATGTGCTGGTGAAGTTGCTTACGAAAGCATCCGAGAAATCCAGCCAACAATCAATGCTTTTCTCTGGCAAATTGTCCAGCCAGATCCGGGCTGGACCCTCTAACATCTGCGGGACATACCGCACCGCCCATCGGCGATTTCCACCAGCGATATGCACCACTGTGACATAGTTTGTCAACAATCCTCCGGCTTGGTAATGTCTTCATATATTTTTGTGCCCCAGGCGAGCTGAAATTTCAGCACCGGAGGCTCCCTCATAATCCAGTGGTCTTAAATAAGCAGGGTTAGGAGGGCCTTGTTCTTCAAGAAGTTCAGACAGATAGATTATGTCAATTTTGTTGCGGGCATCATGTGCCGGTAGTTGGCAAGGTCCCAGCCGGGATCCGAGCGCACCCTCGGACACGAGACGTTCATACCTCGGGTACCCGGCTCTCTCCATAGCCGAGTAACCATCATCATATCTGTTGGCCCTCTGATCATCCCCTTTATGCTGAGAAGCATGCCCGACACCATGTCGCTGTCGAGGAGGGTTTGGTGCCGGATACCGAGGTGACTAGCCTTGATCAGCCGGGTTACGACCATGCCCAGCCGGATGAATTTGGCCGGTCCCATGATTGCCTTGACCGGGATCAAGAATTCCCCGACCGGTATTGCCTTGTTTGGCTAGCTTCTTTACGACATAAACCAGATCATATGTCTGCAATTGCTTGTTTCTGCCGGAGTTTACACTCTGGTGATGCCCTCCGTCGACATGCGGCGATGAAGCCTGGCCACCAGATTTTCCGCCGGCACCGCCAGCCGAGTGAACGATCCAGGATCCACCAGCACCTGTATTTGCTTTAAGACATGCCTCGTTTTGACGGTTAGCAACACATTCTAACTCATTTACCCAATCTTGCTGCTTACGACGGGCTTCACTAGAAAAGCTAGATAACTCAGCTGCAATTGCCTCTGTATCCCTAAGGTTCTTAGCAGGAGTGCTATATTTAGGCTTATTATCCGACATGTGACTAGCAGACATACTACATCTAGCTCTGCCATCTCTAGCAATCTCAGCATTAAGGTCTATACCTCGGTTACGCACCTCCTCTATGCGACTAGGACGGTTTGCTACCAAAGTAAAGCCATGAGCTTTGTTATACTCACGGAGAGAGATGTCGAATTCTTTCTTGACACGGGCTACCTCGATGGCTTCCTGGTGTATGCTCTGACGCTACTCCTCCAATTGAACTTGCGTCAGCATAGGATCTGTGCTGGGGGAGACCGGCACGCCCATCTTCTCGATTGTGTCCTAAAGAGGACCTGCCCTCACTGGCACACTGGATGGACCGACATAATCCGAGCGGTCTCGGGTTTCTCCAATGGTGGGCGCGCCGTTCTCGAGGGCTAGACGTTGGCATCGGCATCACCGGCAACTCCTTTGCCAACATTAGCAGCTGGAGAGGTCATCATGACTTCCACGCAATTAGCGGGGTGAGCGATACGCCGTACGCAAACTGCATAGACCGTAGGAGGATCTGCAGCCACATGCACTATTTCGGGATACTTGTAGACGACCTTGGTGGCGACGTAGACCTGATGGTCGCTGAAGTTGACGAAGAAACCATTCCGCGGGAGCGGCCTGCTGCCGAAGCAGCCAGCGTTATCGCTGACGAAGCTCAACGAACCGAGCCTACAGACAAGGCCACAGACCACACGTTCTCCCGAGGCGATGATACATCCCGTCCGTATGAAGACTCCAGCCAGCACCGCTGCTGGCCCCACGGTGGGGACCAACTTTCATGGTGGTGTCATGGCAGATGCCATAGGATGGCTTAAGTTGGGGGGGGGGGCGATGGACCCTGTTGGTACCGGGGAGGGATAGCGCGTTGAAGAATGCACATGGAAGACACAAAACAAACACGCTATGTACCCAGGTTCATGGCCCTCGTGAGGAGGTAAACCCCTACTCCCGCCTTTCAGAGTGTATAAGGGTAAGAACTCGGGTCACAAAGGTGCTCCTAGAGCTGTATTTGCTGAAGGAGGAGGAAGAAGCTCGTAGATGAGTAATGTTCTCTCTACGGCCAATCTACCTAGTGAGTGACCATCCTTTGAATGTCCGCCCCCCCCCCACACACACACACGAGGGCCTGGGGCACTTTATATACGGGTGCCCAGAATACAGTGACGGAGCACTATGCTACCTACTATGGCCAAAGTCTTGCTTATGTCATCCTCTCTGCCCTCTTTGTCGCCTCTGTTCTGGACAGGGCGTGGCCTCCCCATACCTGACCACTGCTCCCGTGTTCATACGTGGTCAGTGGTACGGGAGAAACCTGCCACCTTGTAACTTGAACCATGACGCCTGGCCTTGCTCCGCAACAGCAGGGATGGGACACTTGCATTGACCTACAACCGAGATCACATGCACCTTCCTTATGTCGGCCTCGCCATGCCAGATTTACACAACTCGGTCGGTTCTCCCCTGCAAGAAAGATACTACAAAGTTATTCTGACATACCTTATGTATGTCGATCAGGACATGTAGGTTTGCACCGGTTTGACTATCTCGGTCTTATGTTGGTCCTTGCTATGTCGGTCAACAGTGACCCAGTCCACTCCTGGACATTATTTTATGCCTTTCCTTGATCCTACCCGGGGGTCACCCCCCGACAGTAAACATCATTGAATATTCTCATGGTCTAAGGAAGCAAAGAAATTAAACAACTATTCTGTGATGATATTATTTAGCAAAACTAATATCGTAGTATCTCAACTACTTGGGTCTACCGGTCACAATGTTGAAACAACATTGTGCTCCCATTGATATTAACATAACAAATGTCCATGACCAAGAAAACATGGTCATCTAATATTAATGAGTTTGTCCGTGAGACATGACAAAGGGTTATAACGACGTGTTTATGTTTCTACACGTGCGTATGGGTTTTCTCTGAATCTCATATTCAGTGACCATAGCAGTTATAGCATAAAAACATAGTACATTAATCATGAAACCGATGTATTTTATTGTCTCTTGGGCATACATCCAACACTATGGACCTGTAGTCCTGAGATGAACTATTCACACATCTGTCCAAAGGCAATCATGACGAAATAGAGGCTTTCGGTGACGATCCCCTCTCCCGCAGAGTGTCAGAGCAGGACTCTAGAAGCCCTAGATTATACTTTCGAGGTGACGGCGCCTCTGTATCTTTTTCGTGGAAAATTTCTTCTTCCCCGCCGTTTTTAGAGTTAAAGTGAATTTATAGGCGAAGCGGCAACGGGAGGCAATGCCCAGGGCTACGTGATGACCCCATGGCGCGGCCTAGGGGGGGTGCCTGGCACCCTCTGGTGGCCCCAGGGATCCCCTCCGGCTCTCCTTTGGACTTAGTCTTTGTTCCAGACAAAAAATAATCTTCGTGGATTTTGAGACATTTGGCGAATATTTTCTTCAGAACTTTTCTGAAACACAAAAACAACAGAAAACAAGAACCACCTCTAGAATATTGTTAATAGGTTAGTCAATGAAAAAATCCGGAAAATGAAGAAAAACATGTATAAAACATGGAAGAACATGTAGAAAATAAGCATGTAGCATATACAAAATTATAGATACTTTTGGGACGTATCAGTAGATCAAAGGACCCAAATATGGTTTGGTTCCTGTCCCGATGCTCTTCGGGACAGTGTCAACCGGGATTGTAACAACTCTATTATCTAACTAATACAATCCATTTTACTCCGCAAAAAAGATATCCATAGATCCATAAATAATCAATTTAGGAATATTTATCTTCCTCAAAGACTAGGTCATTGTGCTTTTGATAAATCAAAACACTTTTCAAATTGGAGTTTGGCCAAAATAAGGTTGTAAATATATGGAGTGTTTTCTTATCATGAGATGAGCACAATATGTTTGGGTTGATCTACAAGACTATACTTCGTGGATTATCAACACATACAAGAACCACACACGGTCAAACAAAGCAATGGGAATAATAAGTTCTAATTACTACCAAGCATTTCAAAGGTTTTTGTTGCATCTAAAATTTCATTTCTTGGAACTAAGTATTCCTAGTTCCAGATTTTGGGATGGGGTAGTGATCCTTCATGATGCCAGCTTTGCATAGTTCTCCTTCGCAGCTCAGCCCTCGGATCCGCGGCTGCATACTCGTCGGTGCGTGTGGCCGTTTGTTTGGTGGTTCTTATGACTTCTCGCACCTACTGTGGTGAGCATGTCTCTCGTGGAAGTCGATGGTGAAGTCGGGTTCACTCGTTTGTGGAGGAGCGATAACGACGACGCATGCGTGCATTCGTGATGGTGTGCTTTTATCCTCAACGGTATGTGTCGGATCGTTGTTGTGTGTCAGTTCAGCCGGCCATGGTGTACCGGGTTTTCGCCAAGTTTTTCAAAAAATTAACGGACAAACTCTGTTCTTTTTTTTTTTGGTGAGGAGCTCTGTTCTTCTAAATCAATGAAAGGCTTTTAGGTTGTTTAAAGAAAAAATTCTTCACATGTTTGAACTGTATTCTCATTCTTTCCTAAATCCACCCCAGCGCCACTAGAGTCGAAGCAATGCATGAACCAGAGAAAGAAAGAAAAGACCAAGTAGTAGATTTAAATGAAGAGCAAAGTGCTCATTACAAGTAGTAGATGATTTCACATGCGGAAAAGGTAATTGTGTAAAGACTAAAACAAATATTATGAGCCTAGACCAAATGCAACATGCTGGCCTCACTTGCCCCATTGTCCATTCACTTTGAGCCATTGACATCAGTTGGTCCTAGCGCCAGCTTGCAGTAGAAATAGCACCAAACCAAATAAGCAGCGTAGTTCTTCCAAAAGGGAACATCTATATTGGAGCGCACCTCGGCCAGCATCCCCTTCACGATGGAAGAGCCATATTCCCTTGGTAGCATACATTGGCATGTCGGGCACGCCGGCGATCGCCGCGCTGCCATGGCTGATTCATATGCTTTGGACTTGGCCTGCTTGGCGACGGCCGTCGTCTGCACGTGAGCACTGTGGCCGTATCTTGCACGAGCTGTTGCCCTGGTGACGCTGCTGGTGCTGGCGCTTCTTGCCTGGGCCTGTGTGATGAGACGAGCCGCCCGCTGCACCACCGTCTGGATCATCTCGTGAGGTTGACTACTAGCAGCAACGATTTTACACAGGTGTCCGGGCTTGATCGATCTCTCTGTTGATCCTCGCGATCCTTCTGGCCTGTGTCTGGGCTGGGTGGCAAAACATACAGTATATAGCTCCGGCATGTGGAGTCCGAGTCTGGGTATTACTCAGAGACCAGGACGGAGACGGACCGATCCGGTCTCTCTCTCTCCTGGATCGCCACCGGCCCTGGCCTGGAGTACAAGTACATTACACCTTCTTTTTATGTTAGGCTAGCTAGGTCACCACCGCCAGCGCAATAACAAAGAATTGGCTCCTCCACCAGTATACAATTTCATAACCATTTTCCATGACCTCAACCAGTATACAATTTCATGAATAGCAAAACACAATTTCATCATTGCAACCAGCATACCATTCCGAATACTGAAACGCAACTCAACAATTTTATCACTTGTGTTTTAACTCCCTATCTATATCCTCAGTGCCCCTGCTGCTAAGGGCTTCTATTTAACCACAGCAAGTGTCAGGGATTTGTACTATACAGACATTGAAGAGCATGCCTTTACTGCCAAAATTCGCCCTTCTTCAGCTCCAGCATGTTTATGAAGTCTAGACGCAGACCTGTCAAGCTCCCACAGGCACACCTGTAGACATAAGAGAAATATATGAGTACAGGTAAGTTTTAACAAGTACATGAAGAATGCTCAAATCAACACAGTAAAGCATTGCAAAGAAAATTGAATATTCAAGGTAATACAAAGAGTCAAGTAAGAAAGTTTAATTGGCCCTCCATGATACAACGGTATCCCGATAGACATGTATTTTCAAAATTACAGCAAATAATTCTGTCAAAAAATTTACAGCAAACGTATGCTATGATGGAAAATTACTTAGGTTGCAAGATACATGTTTTCAAGGTTGGAGCTTCACCACAATTATGTTTTCAATTCACGAAGCTTGTGTTAGACAGAACAAGTTCGCCCCATCTCAGGTAGCAAGCTCAACACAACATAGTACAAATCCATGCAAAAAGGATAAGAGATTCTAACTTTACCGTTTAGTTGGATGTGCATGGGAACATGATATCTAAAATGGTAATGAATTATTTATCAAATTGAGAACTAAAGTCTTAACTGGTGTGTAGCACACTAGCATGTTATCCTTACGTTAATCAATTTGATCGTACTGTCCATAGACCAATCTGGGAGCATCTTTATACATTCAGAAGCATACATGTAATGCTACATTGCAAAAAAAAAAAGGCATATACAAAGAAAACTCGAAGAATGATATCTGAGAGTACATGAGTTCTTACAGTTTAGTGCCAAAACCAGGCACTTCGTTTTTTCTCTTCAGTCGCGATCTCCAGCTCCTGCTTCTTAAGTTCAAGCTCCTGCTTCTTAGCCTCAAGTTCCTTTTCTTTCTCTTTGATTATCTTTGCTCTGTCTTCAGCTTCCTTCCCTTTCATCTTCAGCTCAACTTCTTTGTCAACATATCCCTTCAGTAAATGGATCACAAACCCAAGAGAGGATCCCCCGAGCATCATGAATTTGAACCAAAAGTCTCTGTAGAAGTAAAACATGGTTATAAGTTAGCCTAAACAATCTTACAGAACTGCTATGGCTAAGAATACAGAGGAAAGTTCTTAATTTGGACAGTGCTAGCATAATAACGCAAAAGTTACTAATACCAGAACAATAAACTCACACAAGCACACAATTCCGCAATTTCATCGACCAGTTTCGTCATCTTCAATGACTACTCAACATTGTGGTTTGAACCTGAAGCACTTCTGCTAAACTACACAGTGGATGTCAAACTCTAATCTACTCATTCATGAGGCCACAAGGAACACAATCTGCAAACACATCATACAAATTTGCTGAATTCTTTAACACAATAATCATCATTTGAGATCAGCAAGCAATAAGCACCTTCATGCCTTTTATCCATGTAACAATTTCTAGCATTGTGACTACTTTCTACACAAACAGGATGCTATCTGCTCAAGAAATCCAATGCGTCCCTCCATGATTTGGACAGTTATGACCAGTAAGCAAGAACATCAAGAACGAAGGATTCTAACCTGTCAGCGTGTGGTGGCGGATGAAGAGGACCCAAAGAAGTCGACGGGGCCGACGTGCTCGACGCAGAAAGTGCGTCAGCAAAGGACGGGGGAGACTTGAGAACCTCGGCGCCCTTCGACGCGACCCTCGACTGCGAATGAACCTTGCGCCCTCCAGTACCAATCTTCCCCGCCGCGGCTGGAAAGGGGCCCCGGGACGTCTGTGTCTCCGCCGTGCACCTCTTGTCCCCCGAATCAGCGGGAGCCTTGCTCCTCTTCCGGTATCCCGGCGCAGCCCTCCCCGCCGATCCTGGCAGAGGCCGACCCGACGCCGAGGTGGAGCGAAGCCGACGCGCGAGGGAGGCCATCTTCCGCGCGAAGGCAGCGAGCCTCCTCATCCTTGACCGCCGGAGAAGAAGCCGACGCGGAGGTAGTACGGCGTTCGGAGGAGGTGGCGGTGGGAGGATTTGCCGGTGAGGAGCGGCTCCGGTGGTTTTGGCCAAATGCGGGGGATTTTGGGGTTCGGTGGAGGACGGAGAGAGGAGCGGGGTGTTTAAGGGGAAGCTACTCGTCCTGTATCGCTCGGGCGATTTGAGGCTACGCGCTGGCCCAAGGGCCAAAGCCCAGCTAGCGTTCCATTGCCTATAGGTTCGGTCGAGCAACTCTAAGTTAAATAAAAAAACTAGGAGCAACTCTAACATAGCCTCTATCCCACCCGAAACTGGAAAATAACCGCCGCTCACGGTTTGCGAGCGAAAAAATCGATCCAATTTTCTCGGGCGACCAAGAATTTCCATCTCGAATCTTTGAATCCACAGTTTCCGTCGTCGACCCGAGGGTGACCCCAATAGGGCCAAACGGTTGGCGGGAGGGAGCGCCGCTAAGTTCCCTCTCCAATTTTTCCGACTTCCACTTCGCATGCGCTGCGCCGACGCCAGACCTCCACGCTCGCTCCCGCTCACCTGCCGTCGAGAAGACGTCTCCTAGCTGCGGCAGGCCCCGAAGAACCTTGGCAAAGTCGACTTGTTTCCTTCGATTTATAGTTGACTAGGAGCTGTTTCCATTTTCATAGATGGATTTGAGCGCATGTGAGAAGTTTCTTTTGGAGGATTTGTCCTCCGACGACTCCGATGTGGTGACATTGCTCGCGACACAACGATATCATATGTTGATGGTGGTCCTCGCCGTGAAGGAGTTCGAGGAGAGGAGGAGAAAGAGACGCCTAGGATCCACCGCCAATCGCCTATGCATCCCTTGGAATCGAGTTTACGGAAACGAGCTGTTGATGCGGGACTACTTCGCCAAGGTGCCCACCTAGCTCCGCACATCTTCCTTAGAAGGTACAAAATGCGTCGGAGAACCACCCTCAGCTCCGGAGAGATCTCATTGATCACATTTGGAATTTACAAGAGAAGTAATTTTTTATTTTTTATTCATTTGAACTCATTCATGTGTGATTTGAAACATTATTTGCTCGACGTATTTGTTGTAGTAATTGAACCATTTAAAGCAAAAATAAACCTATGTTTTCCGCGGCCCCTATCACATGTTTACAGTTGCACGGGATAGGGCTCTACTAGAGTTGCTCTATGATTTAGTCCGTCTGCTAAAAAAAAAGCTAAGGTTCGGTCTGCTTTAAGCTCAGTTCTGCTCCAAAAAAACTAGCTTATCAGTTTGTTTTTCTTTTTTTTTAATCTTCCTTATTACTACTTCATTATTTTATATATTTTACTCTTTCATTTTCCTTAATTAATTTTTTCCGTGGTTTATTTGTGTACCCTTTTTATTTCACGATATTTAATTTTTTTTCCAACACTGTCTACAAGAATAGATGCGTGTGTAGACATTAATGTGACATGTTACCCCATGTTCCCGGAAGGACCTGAGAACACTCCAGGAAAGGAACTCCATGAACTTCTAGCTCTTGTGATGGTTTGTGATGCGTGTGAACACACGTTCGTTGGGAGACCCTGAGAGGAAGGTATGAAGAGTGCAACAGCAAGTTTTCTGTCAGAAAGAAACCAAGGTTTAATCGACCAGTATAAGGAAGGAGTAACTTCATAAGGTGAAGCAGCTGAGATGGCAGGACGCACTACCGGTTCAGAAGCAACGTGAAACCTGCACAACACAATCAAATCACTTTGCCCCAACGAAGCAGTGAGGTTGTCAAACTCACCGGATTTGCTGAACACAAAGAGGTTAGACGTATGGTCTGGAAAACAGTATGAGAGCAGTATGAAAGCAGTATGTGTTTATCAGTATGAGGAAAAAGGACCAGGGTCCACAGTTCACTAGTGGTGTCTCTCCGAGAAAAATAAATAACATGTGTGGTGAAGAAATTACAGCTGGGCAATTGACAGAAATGAAGGCTGCACCGTAGTGCATATGAAAGACATAAAGATTACTATGTGATTCATGCGGGCATTACAACAAGTACATAGACCGTTATCCAACTGCATCTATGACTAAAAATCCACCCTTCGAATATCATCCGAACAAACGTTGGGTATTAAGCTGCAAGCAACAGATAATCGCAGTAAGCAAAGTGTGTAATGTAAACAATAACATCATCCTCAGACAAAGCATTGTTCTTTTCTCCCTAATGGCAACAGCACATCCTCAATCTGTCACGTTTCTGTCACTCGAGCATGGATGAAAAGGAGGCATGAACCCACTATCGAGCATAAATACTCCCTCTTGGAGTTACTAGCATCTACTTGCCCAGAGCATCTACTAACAACGGATAACATGCAAGATCATAAATAACATATGCATGAAGATAACATGATAGATTGATATTCAGAAGATATATCATTCAACATTCATCAGATCCCAGCAAACACAACATGTAGCATTACATAAAGATGATCTTGATCTTGTTAGGCAGCTCATAAGATCTAAACACGAGGCACAAAGTGGAGAGAACAACCATCTAGCTACTGCTATGGACCCGTAGTCCAGGGATGAACTAATCACGCATCACTTTGGAGGAGGGAATGGTGGTGTAGACCCCTCCGGTGATGATTTCCCCCTCTGGCAGGGTGTCGGGGAGAGCTCCAGAACCCTCCCGGTCTCGGGATGACGGTGACGGCGGCCTTGGGTGTTTCTCGGGTAAAAGTAGTCTCCTTTTAGGGTTTACGCCTCGGGGGGAATAAATAGGCGAAAGGGCAGAGGCGGTGGAGGCCTGGGGGCCCCACACCATCCCCTAGCGCGGCTAAGGGGGGACCGTGCCACCCTATGGTGTGGGCCCCCTGAGGGCCCCCTCCGGGTCTCTTCGGGACTCCGTGGAACCTCCGGGATTTCTAAGACTTCCGGGCTTCGAATTTTCCAATTCCGAGAATATTTCCAGAACAACTTTTTCTGAAACTAAAAACAACAGAAAACAGGGAACTGGCTATGTGGCATCTTGTCAATAAGTTAGTCGAAAAAATCGATAAAAATGACATAAAGTGTATAGCAAACATGTGGGAAACAATAAGAAAACAACATGGAACATCAGAAATTAAGGATACATTTATGACGTATCAGTTTGGCGGGCATTGTTTTTAGTATTAAAAACAATCTCTTGAAGAAATATTTGCAAAACCTTGTATTAGCTTATGACTCTTTCGAGTCTAAAGCTGTAGTTAGTGCATCAAACTACCCATCATATATAATAAACTTGTTGAGTAACGCTCGTTGCTCATTCGTTCCCGTTTGAACCTCTGCTTAGAGTTGAAGCCAGTAAGGGATGTCGGATAGCCATCACGATGATGAGGAAGTCTTCATCGTGAAGCCAGAGCTATCTGAGGAAGCTAGGAGGAGTCATATACTACTTAACCATGAAGAAACATAGACAACAACGTCGGTGGAGGAGTAGCTACCAAGTATAAGGAGGATTCCCTTCCTGGATTTACTTTCTTAGAATCCATTGATTAGGGTTGTGTTCAGCCATAGTGGATTACGTTTTGAGCTAGATTTATTCTCCAGCTTAGAGTGCGATTGCTTCTTTTGATGTTTCATTTGCACGAGATCTTATTTGATACATCAAAGAGGTTCTCAAGATTCTGTAATTAATATATTGTATCCTATAGCTTTGCTTGGACCTGCTATGTTTCTGTTGTACCACTCCGAGGGATGTATTCAAGAATAATCCATTCTATGAGTATTATGTCAATGACTTGTGCACTACACATGCAGTGGTGTGCAGGGTCACCGGAAACAAGAATCAAGGATACAACGAATGTTTTCTGCCCATGCGACTCCGGTCAAAATCCTTTGGGTAAACCCTACGATTTTAGGACTCGCCAGCAAAACAGAAAGTTTGTTAAAGAAGCAAAGCACCAAGTAGGTCACCGGAGAGACATCCTCACGCGGGATTTCAAGAATTATTTTTGAAGAATTTACTTTGGACGAACAACTCGCAACTCAAGACAGAAGATCAACGACATCAAAGGGAGTCGCGGCTGTTCCCAAACCTAAATCGGGGGGGGGGGGGTTAATGTTGGGGATATATCTGACAGGTAGTCCCACAAGGCAAAGGCGACTCGGTGGAGATAGCACCTGGTGACATAGCAACATATAGGTGAACCTTCCAGAATATGACACAACTCTCCATGAAGACATACAACTAAGCAATTCGTGATAGTTTCCTTAGTTGGACTATGAGTCCTAGTAGAGCTCTTATTCAAAGCATTGTAAGGTCCTGCGAATCACCACCAATATGTGGGACTCGCGATACTAAGGGGAATTCCCAACCTGGATATCTATCTCGAGACACAACTCGCCTGAGGGCATATTGTAATCGAGAGCATAATACAAAAAGAGCAAGGTAATAATAGTTATTTACCTCGCATCAAGGGGATGAACCTAGGTATATTGTGTTTACTCACATCGATCCCAATCTTGTTGACTCACAAGTCGCCCGAACTCTATGAACTCACAAGTCATCCTACGATGACTATTTCCATGACAATCCCACAACAGTTGGCCTTTAGCGGTGTACTCAAGTTAAACATCGATGGTGCATATGTTACTCAAACTGGGGTTGCATGCGCAAGGATGATTTTGTGTCGGAGCGATGGGTCCATTGTCTTTCAGCACGGAGGGCTCTACGAGTATGCTCATTGGCTCTTGATTCAGAATTACAGGCGTGTATGGAAGGCACTCGATTTTCGATTCACATGTGCCAGGAAAATTTTCCTGTGTAAACAGATAGTGTGGATCTTGTGAATAGGGATGGCATCTAGTGGAGGATCTTTGAAAGAGCATGGTGCCCCCATGTGTGGTTTTAGAAATTTATGACAATCACTATGGACTAATGGTTTAATTGAGTTATACTTGTAGAGTTCGTCCATAGGTAATTCTTGATGTCCATGTGCTAGATTCAAGATGATTCAGTGATGACCTAGGTTCTATTCATGGGAATATCCGAAGAATGGTCATGAGATAGTTGAGCATATTGCAAGTATGTCTTGAAGAATAATATTGTGTGAACGTTCATGTTTACCTTCAAGATATCATTATGATTAATATATAAGAAAAGATACAAGGTTGATCAAGGAAAAGTGCTAAGAGAAGATTAAAGTAGATCAATTCACAAAGCTAGAAGATGTACCATATGGGTTCACGGTATGGTAAGTAATTGTGCAATTAGCTTTGTGAACTAACCCATGATATGTGTGTGTGTTGTATATCTATGTGAGGTTAGGTATCTTTCCATGGGCTTGCATCAAAAGTAAAATTTCATATAGCCCATTGTGGATGACGTCAAATGGTGATCGTCATCAAAGTTGAGAAGTGCAAGTACAATGTGTAACACCTGGGGTGTTCCCCCTAAGTAGAAAATTGGTTGCTTTCCTTTTTTCTTTTTGCATCACATGCATCATATGCATTGCATCCTGTTCTCAAAAACCACTAAAAAAATCCAAACCAATTTAAACTTTCAAAACATGTCTAAAATTTCCAATTGAAAGTTGCAAACTAAACAACTCAAATTGTTTTTCAATAGTTTGAAGTTGAGTTTATTTAAATTGCTTGTTAATAAAATTCCTTTCTATTAACACCCAAATGGTAATTTCAAAATTCAAATCAAATCCATTCATAATTGACATGATCCAATTGTGGTTTAAAGATTAAAATCTTCCAAACATTTTTAAACTCACTAAGTTTTCATAGTGTTTGATCTTATTAAATAAAACTTGTTTATTTCAAAAATCCAATTGAAACCCTATTTGAAATTCAACTAACAAATTAAAATCAAACTAATATTTCAAATTTTTGAAATCAATGCTAACATTGCTTTGACATTTCTGTTTTGAAAATTAATAAAAATATTTCATAAAATAAAACCCTAACACTTATTCCTTTCTCTCTCTCTCTTCTACAAAAAAAAAGAAGAAAGAAAATAAAAAAGGGAAAATAACAAAACCAGGGGGAGGCAGGCCATTTCTGGCCCACCTACAACCCCGAAGGAAGCCCACCGTAGCCAGCCCGCACTCCCTCCTTCCCCCACCTCCGTACGAAACCCCCCTGTTGTTTTCTCTGCAGAAAAGCAACAGCAGCACCACGCACCACCACCTCCCCCCCCATGTGCACCTGCCCTCCTTATCATCCCCTCCTCCAATCCTTTCCCCAAACCCTAGCCACCTACCATCTCCCTCTCCTTCCTCCTGCGCCGCCGCCCTCCGGTCTCCCTCCTTCTGCTCGATTCTTTCTGCCTCTGAAGACCCCCCCACGAACATCAACAGCGGACGCGAGTTCAGAGCCATGGCGCCGCCGATTACACACTTGTCGGGGCACGGCAGAGGCGGGAATGGACACTTGGCGCCTCCAGCTTCCTCCACGCTGCCTCGACAAACCCGGAGAGGCGCCAGGGCCACGCCACCGTCGCCTCCTGCACACCGGCGTCCACTGCCGTGGCAGCGGCTCCGGCCTCGAGCCTCCGCGCCGCCAAGTCCCCCTCGAGGTGAGCCACACCTCCAGATAGCTCCTTCCTCCTCCTCCCGTCATGCTCTGTGAACCGGCCGTCGAGCCGTGTGCGATCGCCGCCGGTCACCCCCTCCGTTTCCTTCCAGTTTCGGTGACTGAACTTTGCCTGCAAAATTCAGTTAAAACTCGACGCACACCTCTTCTTCTGTCAGACCCCCAGTGTATCACCAAACTCTTCCTAGCCCAGTGGCTCTGCTCCCCCGCGCGCACGGTAGAAACCTGGGTTCGATCCCCAGGCGCTGCAAGCCATGGGGCTTTTTGCCCCATTTTCCTCCACTCCACCACAGGGCCCACATGTCATGCTCGCTGGAGGCCCAGTCACCTCCACCCACGCACAGTCAGCGCCACACTGGCGCTGGACCCACTTGTCAGCCGGCGTGGGTTCCTTTCCCCCGGTGTGAAAAAGTTGTTGCACCTATTTTCTTTTTCCAGAAAAATGGCAGAATAAACCCCAATTTTGTAAATGCAATAACTTTGTCAATCCAACTCCCTTTTGGGCAAATAAAATATGTATCCCAATCAAAATTTCTTAAACTTTTCAAATATGCCATTTGTTAACTGTTTTGACCAATTAAAATTTGCGCAATTTTCTGTACTCTATTTAATTCATCTAAAATTGCATAAATCATAACTAATTCATTTTAACTCCAAATTTGAAAAATGAAATATGTTTCCCATGCTAAATTGAACCACATTTTCAAATATAAACTTTGTTTCATGTTTTGAATAATTAAAATTGGTTAAATAATTTAAACCTTGTTTAAATCATTTAAAATTGCTAAATTCATAACTTGGTCAAATTAAATTCTTTTTGGACATCTAAAATATGTTTTCAAACCAGAAAAGTATAAACTTTCCAAATATGAATTTTATTTAATGTTTTGAACAAATAAAAATTCAAATAAATTCATACTTGAATTAAATTTAATTAAATCTTGCGTAAACTTGTTTAAATCATAAGTAATTCATCTTAATTCCTTTTTCAACAAATGAAACATGTTTTCCACCCAAAATGTTGTGCTCTTTTCAAATATGAACTTTGTTATCTATTTTGAACAATTTAAATTGGTGAAAACAACAAATGCTTGTGTAACACCTTTAATAAACCAAAATTCCAACACTTAATAAATAAAATTCCAAACTTGGTAAACTTTATATCAAATTGATGCTATTGTTGTTTTCTTATTGTTTTCATCATCCATGCATCATTCTAATCAACTTTCACATGATGGTTATGTGTAGATCATTTAATGCCACATTAATTCATGGGCTTTTCCATATGCAATCCAAATTGCATATGGGCCCATTTAAATATGTTTACCATGTCAACTAGTTTATCTTTGATGCATCCTTAAACTTGTCATGCATCCATATCTTGAACATGCTGGATCTTTTGCCGTAGTAGTAATTGTTGCATCCGGTGTTTGTTCGAGGTTCGTTGCTTCTTCGCGGATAGGACGTTGAGATGATGTGAGCAACGACAAGTTCTTCGGATGTACCTCTACTTGCTGGATTCCAGGCAAGTATACTCACTTGCTGCCAAATGGCTGCCTTTCATCACTTGTTACCGATTCTTTCCGTTGTTCTTATTCTAGCCTGTTGATTCGATGCTTGTGTCTCGATCCTATCATATGTTTACCTTGCAGCCATGATATAGCCTTCCTTCCACTTCCTATTAACTGTTGTTTGTTTACCTTGCTGGCCCTCGTGTCGTAGTTGCATGCGTAGTGTTCTTTGCGCTCAAGTCTTGTTGTCCGTCTTGGCACCTGTTTAGTTTGATAGTTGGGTTTCATTTCAATCAACAACCTGTTAATGTTTTGGGTAATAATAATTTGATGATAAGGCACCGGCAGGAGGCCCGACGTGGTTTTGAGGCCTGCTAGTGTCGACCCTAATTAGGAAA
This sequence comes from Alopecurus myosuroides, assembly GCA_028641055.1. Lineage (NCBI taxonomy): Eukaryota > Viridiplantae > Streptophyta > Magnoliopsida > Poales > Poaceae > Alopecurus > Alopecurus myosuroides. Next base: position 468,517,616 of record CM054057.1, on the reverse strand, counting down.
AGGGTCTTGTCTACTGATCCATGATGAGCGCACTAACCGCATGTGGGAAGCGAGTATGGGCGCCCCCCTCAACTTGATTCGATTCGCATCTCGTCCAAATCGCCACACTTAGTTCGGGCTTTCCATTTGATGCATGCATGTGCAGGTGCGAACCCTTGGCGCCAGGGTGGAACTTTTGTAGTCGGCATTTAGGGCGGCGTGGTCTTAGAGTGCTATGAGGGTCCCCCCTTTTCTTCGTGGGGGCTCGATTAGCCGCGCACGCACAGCATGTGGTTCTTTGGGCTTGATGCGAAGAAGAGTTTGGGTTGTGTTGAGTATCTCGCTTGGTGGGTTTGATCCCCGTCTGGCGGGATATTCTTACGTGTACGGCCAAATTGGTGCATCCCTGCAGGGTTAAATCTTCTCGAGAAGCCGTGTTTTCCGCGGTTATGGATGACTTGGTGAAAGTACTGGCTAGCAAGTACTCAGAACAACTTACACCTAATTAATGCTAATTTTGACTAGTAAAAGGATTATTGACACAATAAGTTGAATATCATTAATCCAACAGTGTGAGTTATCCTTGGGTTGCTTCCTTAGTAGGGGGTAACATTGGATGGGTTTGTTTGGGTGGTTAGTACTAGTTGGTTACGATACGCTATCTTATCCCTTTCTTTTAGCCGGATGTTGTATCGAGTCTCTGTAGTTAGTTAGTGCAGCCCGCTACCGCCTCTTTGCAATAATCCTTTCCTTTTCGTTGAACCCAAAGTATTTGTATCTTGTGATGACTGGTTACGCCGGTATCTTGTGAGTATGGTTTATCCACTTGCCAGTACTTAACCGTACTGACCCACGAATCTTTTTCGTGGCTGCATATTCAACATTGCAGTCAACAGGTTTGAAGTCTGACGACGTTAGCTTGGGAATCCCTCCGGCTTGGCCTGGGCAGGGATTGGACGCTCTCGGTTATCTTCAGGACTCTTAGTCCAATTTGTATCTTGTCCGTAGTCGGACGCTATGTTGTTTCTTCCGCTGTTATTTGGATCTTTGTATTGTATCAGTTGTATCCTTGACTCGTTTGAGTCATCTTGTATATATCTTTTCTGTTGTTGTTGTGGATTATTCGTGAACTGTTGTAATGTTATCACAAGTGGCAACCTGGAATCGGTTATTATGTGGATTTTGGCGGGAATGCTGAAATCTGCATAGTTCTCGATCTCGGGGCGTCACACAATGGGAGCATATCGAAGAGATCACATGCTTAGAGATTGCCACCCTTTTGGAGATAATTTCCAAGTGAAGATGGATTCAAAAGAGCCTCTTCCATAGTGGCGTATGGGGGAGCAATCTATGTGTCTTCATCGAGCAAAGTAGAATAAAGAAAGATGTTCCATCTTGAGGAAGTCAAGACTTTCATCATCTAGCTCAAGTGGAATTCTCGTTGCAAAGGTATGATCTTGATAGGTTTTCCATTTTACCGGTGTCATAGCATTAGTTGGAAGACCGGTTTATAGGATAGATAACCGTACTATCAAGAGGGGCTCTCATATTAGCAACATGATCGCATACTTTGGAGAGAGCTCAAACCTCTACATACTTGGCATCATTTTTCTTGGTGCTTATTTGTCTTCTATCCATGTGTGGTTTTATAGCTTTTCATGTTCTTCAATATAAGCTCAAGTTCATCAAAAGATAATTTTGCATGAAAAACTTATTGCGTTTTTTATATTGGACGTTTTGCCGATTGCTATTTTATAGATAGGTCAAACCTTTCGTTATTTCGTTTTATCCTCCCTTGTAGAACTATGTTGTTTCTTTGCATAATCTTGTAGTGCTCGTTGTTGTGATTTCAACGAGCCCAATATCATCGAAAACGGAGTTCGTATGCAAAACATATGAAGTTTTCATCATGGATGTTTTTCTGTAAACTAGGAGGCCGGCCTGGACGGGCTTACGCCGGCCTGAGGCCCCCAAGGCCGACCGGTTCTGTTAGGTAGCTGGCCTTTGCGCAGAAAGGCCGTCCTAGGCTGGGACGCGCAGAAAGGCCCGCCTAGATCGGCCATAGGCTGGGACACCAAGTTTTTTCCAACGGGAAAGATTTTATGGGGACCTATTTAAGGGGTCTTCTTCCCCATTGGTTCCCCACTTCTTAAGCAAGTTTCCCCCACTATTTTTGAACTTTTGGACCTTGCTTTCTCTCTACTCCTCCATTATTCTTGCCTCCAATTAGTGGGAACAGAGAGAGGAGATCTAGATCTATTATTCCACCAATCCATCTCTCCTCTTAGTGAGGGGAAATCTTTGGATCTAGATATTGTGGATTCATGTGTTGAGTTCTTCTTTGTTCTTCCTCTCTTATCCTCCAAAAGCATTTGTTGCTTTGATGAAATTTGAGAGTGGAGGATTTGATCACTTCTTGTGTTCTTGTCATTGCATCGGTTTGAGTTCTCTGCGAGGATTCGTTCGAGTGAAAGTTGGAGAAGCTTGTTACTCTTGGGTTCTTGGAGTTCCCTTGAGTTTGTCCTCTTGGGTACTTGGAGTGCCCTAGACTGTTGATTGTTGCCTCGGGGCTTTGGACGCTTTCGAGGCCTTGTTGCTATCTCGGAATTTTGGTAGCTCGTTGGATATTGTTGGGAGCCTCCAATTGAGTTGTGGAGATTTCCCCAACTTTGTATGGGATCGGTGACCGCCCTCAAAGGTCACCTAGTGGATCGTGGCACTCTGCACTGGTGGAGGCACGAGGAGAATAAGGTGAGCCATTGGTCGCTTGGAGTCATTGTGACTCCACACCTCTCCAACGGAGATTAGCTTCCATTGGGAAGTGAACTTTGGGATAAATCATGTATCGACGTGTCTCGGTTATTTCTATACCCGTTCTCTTTACTTATGCAATTTACTTTGTGATAACAATCGAGCTTGAAGTAACATATCTTGCTATCACATAGTTGCTTGAATTGTTTAGCATAACTTGTTGGTGCACATAGGTGAACCTAGTTTTTTTAGGTTTTGGCTTGATATATTAAACGCTAGTTTTATTCCGCATTTATTCAATCCTCAACCGTAATTATTTTTAAACGTCTATTCACCCCCCTCTAGGCGACATCCGTGTACTTTCAATTGGTATCAGAGTCGGGTCTCTCTTCATAGGGTTTCACAATCTAGAGAGTAAAAATGTCGGCTAGAGGATTAGTGCAAATGACACTTTTATATTCGACGTCACAAATTATGATACTTGAAAAATTAGTATGCTTAATATTTTTAAGACATGGGTCCAAATATAGAGCAAACTGTAGATATTGTTTTTTCTTCTCCAAAGAGCCTTGATTGCTCTTTAGAGGATGAGAAAAAATTATATCTCAATACTCAAGCTACTAATGTGTTTTTCAAATATATGAGCATTGTAGTTCTTAAGTCAATTAGGACATGATACGTCTCAAACGTATCCTTAATTTATGATCTTCCATGTTGTTTTCATGCTTATGTTACATGTTTATTATACACTTTGTGTCATTTTTATGGATTTTCTGGGACTAACCTATTGACAAGATGCCACAGAGCCAGTTCTTGTTTTCTGTCGTTTATAGTTTCAGAAAAATTGTTCTGGAAATATTCTCGAAATTGGACGAAACAAAACCTAGAAGTCTTAGAAAGTCGTCACGTACACGGAGTCCGAAGGAGACCTGGAGGGGGGCTTAGGGCCCCACACCATGAGGCGGCGCCCCCCTCTGGCCGCTCCCAGGGGTAGTGTGGGCCCCCTAGCTGCCCACCGACATTGCCCTCTCGCCTATTTATACCTCTTGGAGGGTTAACACTAAATATACGAGCCTTTTCCACCAAAAACACCCGCAGCCGCCGTCATCATCAACCCTAGTTCGGGAGGGTTCTAGAGCTCTCCCCGGCACCCTGCCGGGAGGGGGAATCATCACCGGAGGGCTCTTCATCACCATGCCTGCCTCCGGTGTGATGCGTTAGTAGTTCATCCCTCGACTACGGGTCCATAACAGTAGCTAGATGGTTGTTCTATCCTATTTATGCCTCGTGTTTAGATCTTGTGAGCTGCCTAATATGATCAAGATCATCTTATTGTAATGCTACATGTTGTGTTTACTATGATCTGATGAATATTGAATGTTATGTCCAATGATTATCAATCTATCATGTTCTTTTCATGTGTATGTTATTTATGATCTTGCATGATCTCCGTTACTAGTAGATGCTCTTGCCAAGTTGATGCTTGTAACTCCAAGAGGGAGTATTTATGCTCGATAGTGGGTTCATGCTTCCCTTTCACTCACGCTCGAGTGAGAGAAATGTAACGGGTGGGGAATGTGTTGTTGCTATTATGGAGAAAACAACAATGCTTTGTCTAAGGATGATTTTATTGTTTACATTACACACTTTCCTTAATGCAATTATCTGTTGCTTGCAACTTAATACCCAAAATTTGCTCGGATGACACTCTGAGGGTGGATTATTAGTCATAGATGAAGTTGGATAACGGTATATGTATCTTGTTGTAATGCCCGCATGAATCATATAGTAATCATCATGTCATGCATATGCACTATGGTGAATCCTTTATATCTGTCAATTGCCGAGCTGTAATTTGTCACATAGTAGACACCTCTAGTGAACTGTCAACCCCGGTCCATTTCTTTATACTAATATACAACCACTGCAACCACTATTTTCCAACTGCAATTATTGTTCTCCTTCATCTACTGCAAACAAATACTATTTTCCACACTATACGTCTAATTCTTTGTTTCGGCAAAACCGGTAAGATTGACAACCTCACTGCTTTGTTGGGGATAAGCAACTTGATTGTGTTGTGTATATTCCACATTGTTGCTGAACCGGTAGTGCGCCCTGCCAACATCAGCTGCATCAACCTTCACAAGTGATTTCTTTCTCTAGCTGGTTGATTCAACCTTGGTTTCTTTCTGAGGGAAAACGTATCGCTGCACTCTTCATAACCTTTCTCTTGGGGTTTACCAACGAGTGTCAACACACAAACATCAGGCCATCTTGGAAAGCTCATGATATATGGACCAAGGTTCAAGATATATATGATGTGTCCAAAAATTCTGGGAATGATTATTCTCCCTCCACCTCCGGGCGTGATGAGTTCTCAACTTCTTCTACTTCACCAACATGTGGCAAGCCACAACATAATGATATGGTGAGTAGTGATAAATATTGAAATATTGATAATGAGCTTATTTTTGATGATTCTTCATCTCTATCTTATTGCAATACTTCATCTATCGACTTGAACACATCTAGGACCCAAAATGTTTTACATGTTTGTGTTCATAGTCCATGCATATCATGTAGAAATTCCTTGACTAAATCTTACGATGATATGCTTGTTATGTCTTGTTGCCATAATAAAAAATGGTTGTATTTCCTCTAGTCCTTGTGTTACTAACCATGTAGAAGAAACTCAACATTCCATGGAACAATATGTGGATTTAAGTGATTCTTCAAGTAATGCTTCATCATCATCTACCATATCTCACTTTTGCCTTATTGTTAAAGGTTCAAAGGTAACTCCTACTTTGAACACCAATGTATCTAGTGATGATTATGATGGTGATGATGATGATGGTGAGGATGACGATGACAATGATGATTATGATAATTATTCGTTCACGGAGAAAGGTAAAATGATTCACAATATCCTTTATGAGGATAAACATTCTTGTGCCAATTTCCTACAAAACATGTGTGCATTTGATAGGCTCAATATCACCATTAAGGATTTGGAGGCATGCATTGACGAGTGTTATAGCCGTGAGCGTGATTATGCCAATGATATTGCTAAACTAGAGGAAGCTCTTGTAGAAGAACAAAGCACCAACGAATCTCTTGAAGATACTTTTACTGTAGAATTATCAAAAGTAAAGGAATATCATTATAGAAATCTTGAGGTGGTTAATTGTAAATGATGAGCTAAAAGTTGCACATGCTCAACTTAAAGCTTCATATTCAAAAGAGCTTGCCAAGTTGCCTTCTCCTATTGCTATTAATAATGATTCTTTTTCTACTAACTCTATTTGTTGTGAAGCATCTACATTGAAGGAGAATGTTGAGCTAAGGGCTCAACTTGAGTTTCTAACTAGCAATTATGGGAAATTGGAAGAAAGTCATGAAAAGCTCTCAAGCTCTCATGAGGATATTTTAGTCTCACATGATATGCTAAAGTTGGCTCATGAGGCTAGTATTACCAAGGTGATATCTTGTGAGCCTCATGTGGACATTAGCACAAACTCTACTCAAAATTCTATTTTTCCTCGTTCTAGTCCTATTAATTCATCCACTCATAATATTGCAACATCTTGTGATTAATTACTTTCCATGCCTTTTTGCTCTAACAAGGAATCATCTACTTCCTCTAGTACATGTGTTGTTACTAACCATGTAGAGTAAATAAAAGAGCTCAAGGCCCAAGTCACTTCCTTAAAGAAAGACTTGGAAAAGCGTCATGGGGAGTCCATACTTGACAATATGTTGAGTATGCAAAGATTTCTCAATGACAAGCGTGGAATTGGATTCGACTCCAACGATAATAAGAAGTACAATAATAATAAAAAGTACAAGATCAACAAGAACAAGGGCCAAGAACAAGTCAAGAATTCGGCCAAGATTGTTTGCTTCAAGTGCAAGGTTAAAGGGCACCATGTTAGGTCTTGCCCATCAAAGACGAAGCCTCGTAGTTAGAAGCAACAAGGGAAGCGGACACGAGTTCAATCTCATGCTCAACCTCAAGATGAAGAAAGGCATCTTACCAAGAAGAATCAAGCTAGACCTCCTCAATTTGAGAAATCAACTAAGAAGAAAGGAGGAAGCCAATGTTGCTACTTATGCCTGAAAATGGCCACTTTTCTTCTTCATGCACTAATGGTACCGTATCCAACCCTATCATAATTGACGATGTTTATTCCCTTCGGAAGGATAAGGTTGGCAATGTGTTTGCCAAATATGTTGGCACTCAAGGTGGTGTCAATAAAAGAACCATTTGGGTTGCCAAGCCTATTGTGACTAACCTCTTAGGACCCAACTTGGTTGTGGACCAACAAGCTAAAACTTGATCAATAGGTGTTGTTGGAGGGCATTGGAGACTTGGCTATCTCATGAAGAAATTAAGGAATCTTCATCAATTATATTTACTCAAGCCAAGTCATTTGCATCATCATATATCTACCTCATATCCAATATGCCTCCTTGTGGTAACTTGTATTTAAATTATGTACATTGAAAGTTCCTTTCCCTTGCATGTGTTAGTTTTGTATCTAGCATGTGTTTGTATATGGTGTGCTTATTAGTTACCTATCGTAAGTAATCTAGTATGTGTTTTTTGACTTGCACTCCATGTACTTGTTTGTTTTGTGTTGAGCCTTTATTGCAATTATTATTGATTTTAATTGGCTCTTTTGAGATATTAATGGACTATCCCATTTTGGGGGAGTGATATGCCTTTGGCTCATCGCTTTCCTAAATGTGTGTACATGGGGAATACCACTTATTATTAATATGAAAATATTATATAGTCTCCATGTGGTATGGCATTCTCATGAGAAATTCAAATTCTACCATGTTCATTAATTATCTCTTGTTGAATTTTACTTGTCTCTTGTGAAAATAAATGGATGATCACATTATGGGGGAGTAATAAGCTATGTGCATATTACAATCCTTGAAAATATGAACATGTGAGGTAATGCCACTTAGAATTAATATTCCAAATTATATTGTTCTCATGTGGCATGGTTAGCTCAAACAAGTTCCATATTTTCTTAAATGAGTTTTTGTTTATCATATTTTGATATCTTGATTTTGAGAGAGTTGCTTGGTGCGGTTTTCCTCAAATATTCACTAGTATGTATTAGTTGAGAAACCGATTGCTTCTAGATATATTAATCATTGCTTTGTATGATCATTTAACTAATTGAAGCCACCAAGAATCTCTATATAAGCATGGTAATTCACTCCTATCCTTTTACATATGCTTTTGTGTTGTGAAAATGATCATGAACATCTTCGAAATATACCACCTAGAAGTAACAACATACCCTCCTTGTCCTTGGACAAGTGACAATCATATATGTGGAATACATTATTGATCATACTCACATTGGCATTTGCTTCCATTTGTCTCTTACCTTTGTGTGAAGAAATTGTTTTGTCTGAACTCTTGTTGTCTTCCTTGCCTCTTGAATATCTATGTGTTATATTCAAATAAAATTCTAGTGTAATGGTTGGAATAAAATCAAGGATCCTCTTATAGTGCTTTTTGTATTCAAATGCAAACATCTAGATAATGCACAATTCATGGGAGAGATATCTTACTTCTTTTATGACACTATATTTTCAATTGGATTTTCTTGGCACTTAATGGATGTTTCTAGTGCATGAGTATGGATATTGATGATCCCATTTGTGTGAAAAATTTAAAAATCATGCATAGATCATGGGGGAGCTACCATAGATTCTTTTTAACACTAGTTATCACCAATTCATATTATAATTTTTAAATTGGTATTTTAATGTCTATCTTGTGTGTTTGTGGAAGGCCCTACTTTTCTCTTTTGGTACTTTGTGCCATCATAAAAAGTGCAGAGGCTTGGTTATCCCATTCCTTATTTTGCGTTCTATCGTTTTGAATGATTTATGTCGTTGAGCATATTTTATATAGTCATCTTCTATGCTCATTTGTTTTGCTTTGATGCACTCAATTGGTTAATTGGAGTTTGATACCTCAATAATAAATATTTGCTTCAATTGGCATCTCTTGGAATTTGACATGGTTCATTTGATGTCTATTGGGATCTCAATATTTTACTCCTTGATGCATTTTTATTTAGTATCCCCCAAGTGATAAGTATCTCCTTTGGTACTTTATTTTCACATGATATGTTTTATAATTGGTATCTTATCAATCATGAGTTAATTTGGTCTGGTTCCAACTGGTATCTCCTTTCATGTGTTGACTTGGATCTTTGATATAATTTGGACAACCTTTATGTCGTGACATGCCTTTGTGTGCATATCTTGGTTTACTGGGTGTTTTTTCCAAATTTCATCGCTTTTGGTTCTTGAAAGTGATTGCATGCATAATTACTAATGTATATGTTATGTAATGTTTATGTTACTTGATCCAATATATATATATATATATATATATATATATATATATATATATATATATGATAATCTTCATCAATTCCTAAATCTTCTAAGATGTGCATGAAATTCAATTCCATATCTATATGCACATATTCATGTGTAGTTTTTCCTTTTTTGTATTGTAGTTTTGTCTAACTACTCCAGACCCAATGAGTTTGGGGACCATTTTTACTTAAATATATTTTAGGTACATTTGATATGCATTGGGTGCTTTCCTCATTATCAAAGAAGGTGTTATCACCACATGCTTATTGGAGAAAAGCTATGATGATGGATGAATTCTTACCTACCACAACATCACCAATGCTACTTCGGTAACAAGTATCTACCTCATGCTTATACTCTAACATTTCAACCTTGTGTAGGTTGTATCATGGCATGAAACATATTTACTCTTTGTGATACTTGTTGCTTTTATCAAAACGTCCCAACTAACTCCATTCCCTTATTGACGTTTGTGATATCTTTGATGTGTTTCTGTTGGAAGGACATTTATATCCTTTAAGATAAAAATTAAATCTATGTGCTATGCTTTCAAGCAAAGATCTTATTGTCGTATTTATGTCTTCAAATTGGATATCTCGCTCTTTATCTTTGTAACTATATTGTGTGTACATGTTTCTTTATGGATGTACATAACCATGATTGTGGTCTATTTAGAAACTTATACACATGAGAATAATTACATGTCTTATTGGTATCCTAATGGTTTGGTTTCCATCCTTTCATTGTTATTTACTTTTTGGTGGCTCTGAAAATAATTTTCCTTATGAGTGCTTGCCATATTTTCAAAAACCTATTTTGCACTCATATTTATTGAAGATTTTCGACCCTCGTGCTTTGTTTGGCGAGCATGTTATTTTCTTGCCATGATGGTTTCATAAGCCTTGCTTCTCTATTTACCACTTGTTAAGCTTATGATCCTAGCTATTTTCATTTGGTTTTAAAACCTTTTCTTGCATGTGGAAAAGACACTCTTGGCATTATATTGAGAATATGATGATGCTTAAATTTTCATCATGTTATTAGTCTTTTCTCATGCCTTGTCTTGTCTCACACACATATATATTCAATTGAGCTTCATCTTAATTCACATCCTTTATTGGTATCTTCTCTTGTTGCTCAACCACCATTTTATCCCAAGTGATATGCCTCGTTTTATTTTATGCTCACTTACACGTGATTTGAGTTTTGAACAATAGTGAGGGAGTTATGATTCCGCTTTTGTGCACTCTGCATTCATAATGCAATATTTGCAAATCATGCACAAATATTGGGGAGCTCCTCTATTTTCTTTAGAAACACTCATTTTCTCAAACAATAATATAATTTGTTTATTTGTTTTGTTGGATCTTTTTGATTGCTTTCTTCTCATATTATGAGAAATGCACATCCTATGGAGGAACCCTTACTATATTCGAAATCTAAAATTTCTATGATCCCATTTTGGAAATGGATGCCAATGCGGGAGAAAGATTAGAGGGTTTAAGGGAATTTCGTTTATGCTTTGGTTTTGTTCTTAAGAATCCGCCTTTCATGCTCATGTGTCCTTTCGTGTTTCTTTGCATGGTTGCTCAAATTCATTATGTAAACCCTGGTAAAAGAGATTTTCATCATTAAACAGAATGGGGGGTATTGAAAGAGCATGGTGCCCCATGTGTGGTTTTAGTAATTGATGACAATCACTATGGACTAATGGTTTGATTGAGTTATACTTATAGAGTTTGTCCGTAGGTAATGCTTGATGTCCATGTGTTGGATTCAAGATGATCAAGTGATGACCAAGGTTCTATTCATGGCAATATCCGAAGAATGGTCATGAGATAGTTGAGAATATTGCAAGTATGTCTTGAAGAATAATATTGTGTGAACATTCACGTTTACCTTCAATATATCATTATGATTAAGAGATAATAAAAGATACAAGGTTGATTAAGGAAAAGTGCTAAGATATGATTAAAGTAGATCAACTCACAAAGCTAGAAGATGTACCATATGAGTTCATGGTATGGTAAGTAATTGTGGAATTAGCTTTGTGAAATAACCCATGATGTGTGTGTGTGTGTGTGTGTGGTATATCTATGTGAGGTTAGGTATATGTCGCACCCGGACTTCTAAAGGATACTCGTCGTTCCGTTGAACAGTAGTAGATTGGATTACGGGGCTTACCGGCACCCGCGTCCTCTTACGAGTAGGCCAACACACGTATGTGTGACAACCAACCCCTATCTGTTCAGCGTCGACGTAAACTATCCCATAGAAATCAGGATACTTCCATTGACGTACTTCAAAACATACACACATGGTACGTCAACGGCATTGGAACAAGTGATATCACAACAGATCTCATTAGACACAAAAGATTGAAACAAGTTGCAAATAGCTCTCATTAGAGCAGAGATAGCAAATACAATCATCCAGAGGACACATGTCCCAACATATCATCATTACATCACAGCGGAAGCATTCAACATGTCTGAGTACAGACAAGATCCAAATAGGCCTAAGAGGCCGGAAACGAAAAGACGGAGCCCATCCACGAAGTCTCGGATCCTGCCCGGGTCCGCTATCTACTCGTCAGCAGTCTCTTCATACTCCATGTAGTAGCCACCATGTAGATCCTCGGAAACGTAGGTCTGCGGAAACCACAGCCCCAAAGGGGTCAGTACATAAACGTACTGGCAAGCAAGACTCACAGTTCACCAAAGTGTAGCCCGTCAACACCAAGCACAGATGCCTTGGGTTCAACGGAAGAAAGGGGATATAAAAGATGCTGCAACTGGCTGCGCTAACCAACTACAGAGACACTACCACTTCCAGCTAACAGAAAGGAGATAAGATCGAGTATTGTAACCAACTGAAAGATAACTTCAAACAAACCCATCCTGGATCTCGCCCCTTATCCGAAGAAGCAATCCGAGGATAACTCACACAGTTGGATTAAAGATGAATCAAGTTATTGTGTCAATAATCCTATTACTAGTCAAGTTGTTAATCATTGGGTGTGAGATTGTGAATCATTAGGTTTAAGTTGTCCTGAGTACTTGTTAGCCAGTACTTTCACCAAGTAGTCCATAACCGCGGAAAACACGGCTTCTCGAGAAGATTTATCCCTGCAGGGTTGCACCAATTTGGCCGTACACGTAAGAATACCCCGCCAGATGGGATGCCTCCCACCAAGCGTGGCACTCAACACAACTCAACTCTTCTTCGCATCAAGCCCAAAGCACCTTGGGCGCACGGCTAATCGAGCCCAGAAGAAAATGGACCCTCATAGCACTCTAAGACCGTGTCCCCCTATATGCCGACTACAAAAGTTCCACCCGGGTACCAAGGGCTCGCAAGATCATGCATGCAGCAAATGGAAAACCCAAACTAAATGAGGCGATTTGGACGAGATGCGAATCGAGTCAAATTGAGGGGGGCGCCCATACTCGCTTCCCACATGCGGGTAGTGCGCTCATAATGGATCAGTAGACAAGACCCTTTTCCTATTAGGGTCGACACTAGCAGGCCTCAAAACCACAAAGGGCCTCCTGCCGGTGCCTTATCATCAAATTTATTATTGATAATAACATTAGCATGATTGATTGATTAAACATCGAGCCCCCAGAACATAATGGAATATAGTAACAGAAAGTAACGGGTAACAGACTCGAGCAAAACAACATAAGCATGCTAGTAAGACACGGGCTCAAACAAAAGGTTATAGGTATGGAGGTGAGGCAATATCAGGGTTAAAGGATACATGTGATAGGTTCGTAACAGAAGCAACTAATCATAGGGCTAGCAGAATAGACAACGGAAAGTATCGGTAACCAATGTTGAAAGGAACACGATGGTTCATGTGAGTGATAACTTGCCTGCAAACCCAGTAGCCTGGTACTGAGCTAAATCCTTAGAAGGGGTGTCGTAAGTATCGTCGGTCTCAACGTCGTCGTGTATCCGAGAAGAAGCAAACAAACAATGCAGAAAGATAAACAATCAATATCATGGCATCGTGCACAATCATGGGATGATGCATGACCATTTAATTGATGCATAGGAATAAACTAGTTGACAAGATAACAACATGATTAAATGGACCCACATGCAATTGGATTGCATAGGAAAAGCCCATGAATTAAGGGTTGAATTAATTGTTTTACAATAATCATCATATGAAAGTGGATTAGCATGATGCATGTATGAGGAAAACAGAAAAATAACAACAATAGAGCAAATAGAAATAAGGTTTACCAAGTTTGGAATTTCAGTTATTAAGTTAGGAAATTTTGGTTACTTAAAGGTGTCACACAAGCATTTGTTGTTTTCATCATGTTAAATTGTTCAAAACAGATAACAAAAGTTATATTTGGAAATAACACACAATTTTAGATGGAATGCATGTTTCACTTGTTGAAAAAGGATTTCAAATGAATTATTTATGAATTAAACAAGTTTAAGCAAGAATTAAATGAATTTAATTCAAACATGAACTTATTTGAATTTTTTTTTGTTCAAAACATTAAACCAAACTCATATTGGAAAAGTTTATACTTTGATGGTTTGAAAACATATTTTATATGTCCCAAAAGAATTTTTTTTGATCAAGTTATGAATTTAACAATTTTAAATGATTTAAACAAGGTTTAAATCATTCAACCAATTTTAATTATTCAAAACATGAAACAAAATTTATATTTGAAAAGGTGGTTTAATTTTGCATGGAAAACATATTTTATTTGTTGAAATTGGATTTAAAATGAGCATGTTATTATTTTGGCAATTTTAAATGCAATAATTAAGAAACAGTTGTTTTCAGCAATTTAAATTATTCAAAACAGAAAAAAAAATTATATTTGGAAAGTACATGAAAAGTTGATTGGAAAACATATTTAGTTTGTGGAATATGGAATTTTTATGAACAAGTTATGATTTTTGCAAGTTTAAGTGAATTTAACAAGTTTTCAAATATTGCACCAATTTAATATATTCAAAACAGTAAACAAATTTTATATTTGGATAGACAATTCAATTTGGGACAGAAAACATATTTAAAAAGTTAAATTTGGAGTTAAAATGAAATAGTTATGCAATTTACAAGATTTGGTGCAAATCTGCCATTTTTTATTAACTAGGGACTTAGGAAAAATATTTCAGGGGTCTAGAATTAATTTACAAGGGCCTATTGGTGATTTGCAGAAGTTCCTGTAACCAAAACAAACGAAAAATAAAAGGTGGGTTTTATTGAGGGAGGGGGGATTCGATCCCCTCACCTCCTGATGCGCTCAAGGGACATGAACCAGTGGGCTAGGCGCTGTTTTGTGATAGGAAAGCAGATCGGGGGGGGGGTATGTGCTGTGGTGCGTGGCTTAACTGAACTTAACTGAATCGTGAACTTCCTACACCTCGACAGAACACGGCCAGCGACGGCAGGGTGATCGCCGGTGGGGGGCGCCATGGTGGAGGCGCTGTGGGGTGCGGTGCTCGTGTGCGCGTGAGAGGAGGGGAAGGGAGCGAGGGAAGCAGGGGAAGCGATCGGGGGGGAGGCCTCACCTCGCTGTCGAGCGGACAGAGAAGGGCGGAGCAGGGAGCGGTCGCCGGCGACGGGAGGATGGCGGCGGCGCGGTGGTGCGTCCCCGCCCGCGCCGAGGTGATGGGGAGGGAGAGGGAAACGCGAGGGTTCCATTCCCGGCGTCGCGGCGGCCGGAGGGGGACTCCCTCGCCGTCGATCACCGGAGAAAGGTGGGGCTTCGGGTGAGGTTCAGATGTTGCAGAAAATACAGAGGGAAGCAGGGAGGAAGAAGGAGATCGGCGGCGCTAGGGCTAGAGGGGAGGGGTCTAGGTTTTAGGGTAGGCAGAGGGGGGCGTGGTGGATGCTTTAAGGAGGAGCTGAGCTCGGTACGGCGCCCATCGGACAGGGAAGGGAGAGATCGAGTGGCGCTGATGCAGTCGTACCATTGCTGACGAAAGAAAAGGAGGAAGACGACAAGGATGAAGGGGTAGCGGGCCAGAAGTAATGGGCTTGGGGGGAAAAGAGGATGGGGTGGGCTGCCTCCCTCCATTTGTTTTTTGCTTTTGATTTTCCTTTTCCAAATTTTTTTTGTAAATGATGAAAGGAAGAGAGAGATAGAAAAAGGAATAAGGATTTGGGTTTATTTTATTAAATATTTTTATTACTTTTCAAAACAGAGAAATGAAAGCAATGTTAGCATTATTTTTCACAAGTTTGAAAGTTTTAATTTGATTTAAAATTGTTAGTTGAATTTTTTCAATTTGGGTTTGAGGTTGTTTATTTGATAATTAAATTTTATTAAATTGCAAAACAACAACAACAAGGTAGTTTAAAATTACTTTCAACAATTTGAACTAATAATGTGATATTCAATTGTTAGGTGATTCTCAAATAGGGTTTGGGTTGGAATTTTGGAATTAAACAAATTCTATTTAATAAGCTCAAGCAATTTTGCAAACATTATTGAATTTAATAGTTGGCAAGAATTTTAATGTTTAAACCACAATTTGAAACATGTCAATTATGAATTGATTTGAAATTTAAATTGCCATTAGGGTGTTGATAAAAAGGAATGTTATTCACAAGCAATTTACATCAACTTCAAACTATTGAAAACAATATTTGAATAGGGTGATCAAATGATTTTAATTGGAAACAAATGAGCACAAATGTTTTGGTTATTTCATAATTTCAAAAGTGGGTAGTGTTTGCAATTGAATTTGAAATAACATTGGAAGTAAGTTTGGATTAATTAAATTATTAAAAGCCATAATTTTAATGGTTGAACCTTATGGAAACAAATGATTGATTTGTTTTGCAATTTTCATAACTTTCAACATGGTTGTTGTTTGGAAGAAAAATCATAATTGAATTTGAAAAGGGTTTGATTATTGGATGCATTTTTATAGAAACAAAACAACAGTTTTGAAATCTCACTTTAATGGAAACAAACAATTGTTTTATTTGAAATATCATTTTGGAAATTGTAACATCACAAGGATGAAACAAAAGGTTTGAATTTTGGTTTGAAATTCAAATAGAAAACAAAGGAAAACAAATGAAAACAGTTGGAAAACAAAAGGAAAACAAGCAAAACAATTGCAATCAACATGATGCCATGATGCAAAACATAAAATAACAGAGAGCAAACATTCTAATGGCTATTTTTCATACTTGGGATGTTACAAAACGCCCCCCTTGAAGGAATCGCGCCCCGAGATTCCTACTGAGAAAAGAAAAGGTCCGGATACTTCTTGGGAAGATCCTCTTGAGCTGTTACACGTGAAACACATCGTGCACCTTGGATAGTTTTTCTGGAATTTCAAGATGATAGGCATTCCTGGCAACTCTTCCGGAAAGATGTCAGGGAATTTGGAAACCACCGGAACATTTTCAAGTAAAAGGAGAGGTTTTGTATTGAGGGTGTATAGCTGAATAGAACTTGATTGATTTGGAGGATAGACTATCTGGAATGTGGTGATTCAGGAATGCTTCCTCGAAACAACCCCAGGTGATAGGAATGCCAGCTCTCATAGCCTGGAATCAACAACAACAACAACAACAACAACAACAACAAAACCAACAACAACAACAACAACAACAACAACAACAACAACAACAACAACAACAACAACAACAACAACAACCTTTCTGGCCAGATAGACTTGATATTTGGGAAGTTTTGATTTGACGCCGGTAGAAGAACTGAAATGGAAATCAACAACAAGATTTCAACGGACGAAAAGGATGTTGAGAAGAACAGGATATCAACATCGGGGACAACTTAAACAAAAACACCTGAGGTACTACGGAAAAAACCCATCCGGGCTTCTAAAGGATCAATATCTACTGCTTAAGGGATAGAGGATTTGCTTCCGGGGCTTACACGCCTCCGTTCTCAATCGTGAGTAGGCAACATGATAAATCATGTCACAACCACCTCCATTCCTATGGTCTAGTAGATATAACCATCCTAGAGAAACCAGAATTCGTGAAATCCTAACTTGAAAGTTTAGATGAGAAGGGAAAACAACGTTGCACTTCCTTACCAGAAAAAGGGTGGGTGGGGAAAGAAGAAAAAGAATAGAATTCCTACTCTCACGTTTCATTTTTCCTATGTAGCTACAAAATAGTTTCTAGACTCAACTGCGACCAGTAAAAAGGGATCCTACAGGCAGACTGGCTCTGATACCATTTGTCGCACCCGGACTTCTAAAGGATACTCGCCGTTCCGTTGAACAGTAGTAGATTGGATTACGGGGCTTACCGGCACCCGCGTCCTCTTACGAGTAGGCTAACACACGTATGTGTGACAACCAACCCCTATCTGTTCAGCGTCGACGTAAACTATCCCATAGAAATCAGGATACTTCCATTGACGTACTTCAAAACATACACACATGGTACGTCAACGGCATTGGAAAAAGTGATATCACAACAGATCTCTACGACACAAAAGATTGAAACAAGTTGCAAATAGCTCTCATTAGAGCAGAGATAGCAAATACAATCATCCAGAGGACACATGTCCCAACATATCATCATTACATCACAGCGGAAGCATTCAACATGTCTGAGTGCAGACCAGATCCAAATAGGCCTAAGAGGCCGGAAACAAAAAGACGGAGCCCCATCCACGAAGTCTCGGATCCTGCCCGGGTCCGCTATCTACTCGTCAGCAGTCTCGTCATACTCCACGTAGTAGCCACCATGTAGATCCTCAGAAACGTAGGTCTGCGGAAACCACAGCCCCAAAGGGGTCAGTACATAAACGTACTGGCAAGCAAGACTCACAGTTCACCAAAGTGTAGCCCGTCAACACCAAGCACAGATGCCTTGGGTTCAACGGAAGAAAGGGGATATAATAGATGCTGCAACTGGCTGCGCTAACCAACTACAGAGACACTACCACTTCCAGCTAACAGAAAGGAGATAAGATCGAGTATTGTAACCAACTGAAAGATAACTTCAAACAAACCCATCCTGGATCTCGCCCCTTATCCGAAGAAGCAATCCGAGGATAACTCACACAGTTGGATTAAAGATGAATCAAGTTATTGTGTCAATAATCCTATTACTAGTCAAGTTGTTAATCATTGGGTGTGAGATTGTGAATCATTAGGTTTAAGTTGTCCTGAGTACTTGTTAGCCAGTACTTTCACCAAGTAGTTCATAACCGCGGAAAACACGGCTTCTCGAGAAGATTTATCCCTGCAGGGTTGCACCAATTTGGCCGTACACGTAAGAATACCCCGCCAGATGGGATGCCTCCCACCAAGCGTGGCACTCAACACAACTCAACTCTTCTTCGCATCAAGCCCAAAGCACCTTGGGCGCACGGCTAATCGAGCCCAGAAGAAAATGGACCCTCATAGCACTCTAAGACCGTGTCCCCCTATATGCCGACTACAAAAGTTCCACCCGGGTACCAAGGGCTCGCAAGATCATGCATGCAGCAAATGGAAAACCCGAACTAAATGAGGCGATTTGGACGAGATGCGAATCGAGTCAAATTGAGGGGGGCGCCCATACTCGCTTCCCACATGCGGGTAGTGCGCTCATCATGGATCAGTAGACAAGACCCTTTTCCTATTAGGGTCGACACTAGCAGGCCTCAAAACCACAAAGGGCCTCCTGCCGGTGCCTTATCATCAAATTTATTATTGATAATAACATTAGCATGATTGATTGATTAAACATCGAGCCCCCAGAACATAATGGAATATAGTAACAGAAAGTAACGGGTAACAGACTCGAGCAAAACAACCTAAGCATGCTAGTAAGACACGGGCTCAAACAAAAGGTTATAGGTATGGAGGTGAGGCAATATCAGGGTTAAAGGATACATGTGATAGGTTCGTAACAGAAGCAACTAATCATAGGGCTAGCAGAATAGACAACGGAAAGTATCGGTAACCAATGTTGAAAGGAACACGATGGTTCATGTGAGTGATAACTTGCCTGCAAACCCAGTAGCCTGGTACTGAGCTAAATCCTTAGAAGGGGTGTCGTAAGTATCGTCGGTCTCAACGTCGTCGTGTATCCGAGAAGAAGCAAACAAACAATGCAGAAAGATAAACAATCAATATCATGGCATCGTGCACAATCATGGGATGATGCATGACCATTTAATTGATGCATAGGAATAAACTAGTTGACAAGATAACAACATGATTAAATGGACCCACATGCAATTGGATTGCATAGGAAAAGCCCATGAATTAAGGGTTGAATTAATTGTTTTACAACTAATCATCATATGAAAGTGGATTAGCATGATGCA
This sequence comes from Alopecurus myosuroides, assembly GCA_028641055.1. Classification (NCBI taxonomy): domain Eukaryota; kingdom Viridiplantae; phylum Streptophyta; class Magnoliopsida; order Poales; family Poaceae; genus Alopecurus; species Alopecurus myosuroides. Next base: position 468,498,168 of record CM054057.1, on the reverse strand, counting down.
TGGATGAGGAAAACAGAAAAATAACAACAATAGAGCAAATAGAAATAAGGTTTACCAAGTTTGGAATTTCAGTTATTAAGTTAGGAAATTTTGGTTACTTAAAGGTGTCACACAAGCATTTGTTGTTTTCATCATGTTAAATTGTTCAAAACAGATAACAAAAGTTATATTTGGAAATAACACACAATTTTAGATGGAATGCATGTTTCACTTGTTGAAAAAGGATTTCAAATGAATTATTTATGAATTAAACAAGTTTAAGCAAGAATTAAATGAATTTAATTCAAACATGAACATATTTGAATTTTTATTTGTTCAAAACATTAAACCAAACTCATATTGGAAAATTTTATACTTTGATGGTTTGAAAACATATTTTATATGTCCCAGAAGAATTTGTTTTGATCAAGTTATGAATTTAACAATTTTAAATGATTTAAACAAGGTTTAAATCATTCAACCAATTTTAATTATTCAAAACATAAAACAAAATTTATATTTGAAAAGGTGGTTTAATTTTGCATGGAAAACATATTTTATTTGTTGAAATTGGATTTAAAATGAGCATGTTATTATTTTGGCAATTTTAAATGCAATAATTAAGAAACAGTTGTTTTCAGCAATTTAAATTATTCAAAACAGCAAACAAAATTTATATTTGGAAAGTACATGAAAAGTTGATTGGAAAACATATTTAGTTTGTGGAATTTGGAATTTTTATGAACAAGTTATGATTTTTGCAAGTTTAAGTGAATTTAACAAGTTTTCAAATATTGCACCAATTTAAAATATTCAAAACAGTAAACAAATTTTATATTTGGATAGACAATTCAATTTGGGACAGAAAACATATTTAAAAATTTAAATTTGGAGTTAAAATGAAATAGTTATGCAATTTACAAGATTTGGTGCAAATCTGCCATTTTTTATTAACTAGGGACTTAGGAAAAATATTTCAGGGGTCTAGAATTAATTTACAAGGGCCTATTGGTGATTTGCAGAAGTTCCTGTAACCAAAACAAACAAAAAATAAAAGGTGGGTTTTATTGAGGGAGGGGGGATTCGATCCCCTCACCTCCTGATGCGCTCAAGGGACAGGAACCAGTGGGCTAGGCGCTGTTTTGTGATAGGAAAGCAGATCGGGGGGTATGTGCTGTGGTGCGTGGCTTAACTGAACTTAACTGAATCGTGAACTTCCTGCACCTCGACAGAACACGGCCAGCGACGGCAGGGTGATCGTCGGTGGGGGGCGCCATGGTGGAGGCGCTGTGGGGTGCGGTGCTCGTGTGCGCGTGAGAGGAGGGGAAGGGAGCGAGGGAAGCAGGGGAAGCGATCGGGGGGGGGGAGGCCTCACCTCGCTGTCGAGCGGACAGAGAAGGGCGGAGCAGGGAGCGGTCGCCGGCGACGGGAGGATGGCGGCGGCGCGGTGGTGCGTCCCCGCCCGCGCCGAGGTGATGGGGAGGGAGAGGGAAACGCGAGGGTTCCATTCCCAGCGTCGCGGCGGCCGGAGGGGGACTCCCTCGCCGTCGATCACCGGAGCAAGGTGGGGCTTCGGGTGAGGTTCAGATGTTGCAGAAAATACAGAGGGAAGCAGGGAGGAAGAAGGAGATCGGCGGCGCTAGGGCTAGAGGGGAGGGGTCTAGGTTTTAGGGTAGGCAGAGGGGGGCGTGGTGGATGCTTTAAGGAGGAGCTGAGCTCGGTACGGCGCCCATCGGAGAGGGGAGGGAGAAATCGAGTGGCGCTGATGCAGTCGTACCATTGCTGACGAAAGAAAAGGAGGAAGACGACAAGGATGAAGGGGTAGCGGGCCAGAAGTAATGGGCTTGGGGGGAAAAGAGGATGGGGTGGGCTGCCTCCCTCCATTTGTTTTTGCTTTTGATTTTCCTTTTCCAATTTTTTTTTGTAAATGATGAAAGGAAGAGAGAGATAGAAAAAGGAATAAGGATTTGGGTTTATTTTATTAAATATTTTTATTACTTTTCAAAACAGAGAAATGAAAGCAATGTTAGCATTATTTTTCACAAGTTTGAAAGTTTTAATTTGATTTAAAATTGTTAGTTGAATTTTTTCAATTTGGGTTTGAGGTTGTTTATTTGATAATTAAATTTTATTAAATTGCAAAACAGCAACAACAAGGTAGTTTAAAATTACTTTCAACAATTTGAACTATTAATGTGATATTCAATTGTTAGGTGATTCTCAAATAGGGTTTGGGTTGGAATTTTGGAATTAAACAAATTCTATTTAATAAGCTCAAGCAATTTTGCAAACATTATTGAATTTAATAGTTGGCAAGAATTTTAATGTTTAAACCACAATTTGAAACATGTCAATTATGAATTGATTTGAAATTTAAATTGCCATTAGGGTGTTGATAAAAAGGAATGTTATTCACAAGCAATTTACATCAACTTCAAACTATTGAAAACAATATTTGAATAGGGTGATCAAATGATTTTAATTGGAAACAAATGAGCACAAATGTTTTGGTTATTTCATAATTTCAAAAGTGGGTAGTGTTTGCAATTGAATTTGAAATAACATTGGAAGTAAGTTTGGATTAATTAAATTATTAAAATCCATAATTTTAATGGTTGAACCTTATGGAAACAAATGATTGATTTGTTTTGCAATTTTCATAACTTTCAACATGGTTGTTGTTTGGAAGAAAAATCATAATTGAATTTGAAAAGGGTTTGATTATTGGATGCATTTTTATAGAAACAAAACAACAGTTTTGAAATCTCACTTTAATGGAAACAAACAATTGTTTTATTTGAAATATCATTTTGGAAATTGTAACATCACAAGGATGAAACAAAAGGTTTGAATTTTGGTTTGAAATTCAAATAGAAAACAAAGGAAAACAAATGAAAACAGCTGGAAAACAAAAGGAAAACAAGCAAAACAATTGCAATCAACATGATGCCATGATGCAAAACATAAAATAACAGAGAGCAAACATTCTAATGGCTATTTTTCATACTTGGGATGTTACAGTATATTTACATGGGCTTGCATCAAAAGGAAGATTTCATATAGCCCATTGTGGATGACATCAAGTGGTGATCGTCATCAAAGTTGAGAAGTGCAAGTCCAAGGGGAGCATATCAAAGATATCACATGCTTGGAGATTTCTACCCTTTTGGAGATAATGGCCAAGTGAATATGGACTTAAAATAGCCTCTCCCATAGTGGCGTATGGGGGAGGAATCCATGTGTCTTCATCGAGCAAAGTGAAATCAAGAAAGATGTTCCATCTTGAGGAGGTTAAGATCTTCATCATCTAGCTCAATTGTAATTCTCAAGGCATAGGTATTATCTTGATAGGTTTTCTATTTTACCGGTTTCATAGCATTAGTTGGGAGACCAGGTTATAGGATAGATAACCGTACTATCAAGAGCGACTCTCATATAAGCAACTTGATCGGATCGTTCGGAGAGAGCTCAAACCTTTGCATGCTTGCCATCATATTTCTTGGTCCTTATTTGTGTTTTATCTATGTATTGTTTTATATCTTTTCATGTTCTTCAAGATAAGCTCAAGTTCATAAAAAACGGATTTCGCATGAAAAACTTATTGCGGTTTTGATATTGGAGGTTTTACCGATTGCTCTTTTATAGACAGGTAAAACTTTCTTCATTTAGTTTTATCCTCCCTTGTATAACTATGATTTTTATTTCTATAATCTTGTAGTGCTCGTTTTTCGATTTCAACGAGTCCAAGATCATGAAAAACTGAGTTCGTATGCAAAAGATATGAAGTTTTCATCATGGATGCTTTTCACCATGAAATTACAGGTAGAGCGCACAGAGGTGCGGGCTAAGCTATGAGCTACAACATTCAGATTGCGAGGAATGTGCTCGAAGGAAAGATAATCAAAACTGCGAGCCAGTTCCTTGATATCACTGACGATGATCCCCACATGGGACTTATCTTTATTCACTGATGTGATGCGATTAATCATCATCAAGCAGTCTGATTCTAGGATACCTCTTCGGACATTGTTGTCCCATAGGACTGTCAGAGCTCAACGAATGGCCAAGCCCTTCGCCTGCTCCGGAGTTGGGAGTTCATCCAGACCTTCAGAGATAGATAGGATCTTCTTTCCTGTGTGATCACGAAGAATACCTCCCCACCCCATTCGTTGCTCTTCAGAGAACAGCACCGCGTCTACACACATAGAGAGTGTACCACCAGGTGGAAGAGACCAGCCCTGGTGAGATTCTGAAGATCTTCCGCTAGGCAGAACCCTTCCTTTGTAGCAATGCAGAACCACCATATCAATGTATGCCAGGATCTTGGTCATTACCCGAGTGGGGCTGCAGGAACCACCATTGTTGCGGACGTCGTTCCGGGCCTCCCAGACATGCCAGCAGGTAATGGCAAGCAAAATCGCGTTGAGTGCACTTTCCCGGTCCATGAAGTCAAATATCCACTGCCTTGCATGTACTAGCTCTTTGCGATGAAGTTGCAGCAGGAAATGATCTTTCACACCCGACCAGATTTCTTGAGTAAAGTGGCAACATAAGAACAGATGCTCCACTCTCTCTTCTTGACCACAGAAGACACAACATCCGCGAGCCGAAATGCCTCGGTGCTGGAGTTGGTGACCAGTTGGCAGACAATCGTGAGCTATGCGCCACAACACGACTTTCATCTTTCCTAGTGCTTGAATCGCCCACAATCTCTTCCCATTTCTTAGCCACCCCCTCGCCATCCGATCCCGCCCCCTAACCTGCTTCTTCCCTCTTGGATTAGAAGGATTATGCACGTACCAAGTTATATGTTGATCGAACCGAGTAGTGGCCAAAATCTGTCATGTGGCCAAGATGCGAAATCCTCATTCCCAAGCCTGCTAATCGGAACTTTGGTGATCGCTTGAGCCAGCTCCTCATGAAAAAAGAAGCTTACCTTGGTTGTGTCCCAACTTGTTCCATTCATCAGAAAATTGACCTTGGCGTTTGCTGGGAGAGGATGTAGGGGACGGAATGTCCCAACTGGGAATCCTTGTATCCAATTGTCAGTCAGAATGTTGACACTGTTACCATTTCCAATGCCCCACCAAAGACCTTTTAACACAAGCTGACGACCAAAGAAGAGTGATTGCCAAGTGTAGGATGTTGATTTAGGCTTCGGTGCAGACAAGAAATCCATGTTGGAGAAATAGCGGCCTTTAAGCACTCTCGCACAAAGTGAATCAGGCTCAGTCAGAAGCCTCCAACACTGCTTCCCTAGCATAGCCTGGTTAAAGAGCACAAAGTCTTTAAAACCCAGACCACCGATAGATTTAGGAGACGAAATCCACTCCCAAGATCTCCAATGCATTTTTCGTTTCCCATCTTCAAAACCCCACCAATGATTTGCGATGGTAGCCCTCATCTTCTCATAGGTAGCAACCGAAACCTGAAAGCAACTCATCACATAATTGGGAATGGATTGAACTACTGTCTTAAGCCAAATCTCCTTGCCTAAACGAGAAAGAGTGACACATCTCATCACCGTCTCAATCCAACTAGGAGCAAAACCCAACCTTGTTAGGTAGCCATGTAGGTATTGCCATTCAATGCGATAATAGGCCTTCATCATGTCCACCTTCAGGGCAAAGAAAGGGATTTTGCTCTTATGTCGGCATACCGTGTGTAGGCACTCATAAGGTATGAAAGCACTATCTGTGATCAAGCGTCCCGGAACAAAGGCACTCTGATACTCCGAAACAATGTCTGGAAGGAGGATCTTCAGCATATTGGACATCACCTCTGATGCAATCTTATATAAGACATTGCATAAACTGATGGGTTTGAATTTAGACAGCCATTAGCCACCTTGGGAATTAGGAAAATAACAGAGTCACAAAAACCTTCTGGTATATCCACACCCGAGAGGAAACCTCTTACTGCATCACACACTTGTCTCTGAATAAGATCCCAATGTGTCTGACAAAACAACAGAGGGAAGCCATCCGGTCCAGGTGCCTTGGTAGGTCCCATTTGAAATAAGGCCCTTTTAATCTCCTCATCAGTATAGGGTTTACACAACTCCGTATTCATTCGTTCATCAACTTTACTCGGAATAGACTCCAAAACCTGCTCGATCGAAATGGCATGTTCGGAAGTAACCAATTCCTCATAAAATCCTTGAACCATGTTCTTGATCCCTTGTTGATCATCACAAGATGAGCCATCTTCCCTCAACAGGACATTGATTCGGTTTGTCTTCCTCCTTGCCGAGGCTTTGGCATGAAAAAAGGTCGTGTTCCGGTCCCCTTCACGCATCCACTCTACTCTTGAGGTTTGCCTTGCCATCACCTCCTCCCTTTCAAACAACTCACAGAGCTGACGCTCCACTGCCCGCTCCTCAGCGATCACCGCGGCAGTGACAGGGAAGGTACGCAGCCCCTTGATTTTTTGTTCCAGTTTGCCAATTTCTTTACGGACAGAAACGAACGACAACTTGCTCCAATGACTAAGCGATCCAGCCAGCCTTTGCAACTTGGACCATGTATTGTGCAGCTGATTCGGTCCAGAACACGACGTAGACCAGGCCGATTCAACCAGACCGATGTAGTCATCAGCCCTGTTCCAGGCGGCCTCATAACGAGAACCGTGTTGGACATGCACTGAGTTTCGTCTAGCAGACGAAGCCTCCAGCTGAATATGCAGCGCATAGTGGTCAGAGGAGGAGGTTATAATAGTCTCCACCTCGCAAGTGTCAAAACGAGTAGAGAATGCAGCGTTGGCAACCGCCCGTTCTAGGCGGACCCTGACGTTACACTGGGCATCTTGACAGTTTGTCCATTTAAACTTGGGCCCTGAGAATCCGACATCACACAGATTACAATCATCCATACATCCCATGAACATCTCCATTTGAGCATCAGAACGATCACGTGAACCATAGTGCTCATCGTGGCTCAACACTTCGTTGAAGTCCCCACAACATATCCATGGTCCATTCCATTCACGACGCAGACGTCGAAGTAAGTCCCAAAACACATGTGTGAGCTCCCTCTTTGGCTCTCCGTACACAAAGGTAGCACGCCAATCCTCCATGTTCTCCGCAGACACCATGACATCAATACAGTGGGCATTGTAACCACGTAGGGAGAGAGAGCATGGTTGCTTCCAAAAGAGCGCAAGGCCACCACTACGGCCTTCGCAACTGACAGCATAAGAACCCGTATAGCCCAAGGACCACATGAAGTTCTTTGCACGAGTATCCCACATCTTAGTCTCTGACAAGAAGAGGATTTGCGGTCGGAAAGTCTTCACTAGCCAGCGAAGTTCACCCACTGTCGTGTCCGACCCCAAGCCGCGGCAGTTCCATGCCAGGAGATGTTGGGAATATGCTCTAGAGGCAATCATGTATGATGTAATTCCCAATATATTCATAAAGTTGTTAAGTCGTCCTTGTAGTAAACATATGATATATGTCATTGAATATGTGATTCAATTGTGGAACTATGTATTCATGTTGTTCATACTAAATTGTCCTTGGTCATTAAGGTTGTGCTGGACACACACCCTAGACTAATGTGAGTGTTGGCTGATGACTCGGTTCCACTTGTCATGGGCATGGCGATGCCATTCCAACGTTCACAGACTTGGCTAAAGAGTTTAGCAAGTTGGACTGACCCATATTGAGATTCAACGAGCAAGTCGTCATTTGCATGTCTCAATCAATGTAATCCTTAGAACCGAGGTTGTCGCACAATCCAAGTTGTGGATCATCGACTTAGTGTCAAACGTTGTTCCGTGACAAGGCAGTTATAAAGGCAGAGTTCGGGTCGAATGAGAAGCAAGCTGCGTGATGTGGATAATCAAGATGGGATTTTGCCCCTCCGACTGGATAGATATTCTCTGGGCCCTCTCGAGTGATATGATTCCGGAAGCATGGCCATGCGTGACTTGGTTAAGTGTTAACTGAGTCTATTGACTAAGAGTTAGTCAGATGAATCATATATCACGGACCGAGAAGAGAGTTGAGCTATTTAAGGGATGACGATAATTCGCCTATAGTTTGACAAGGTATATCGTGAGGCAAAAGGGACTCAGATGAAAGTCACATTGGAAGGTATGTCGTCATGACTCTATGGCATTGGGGAATCGACACGTTCTGCTAGGAGCCGCTACCGATTGATCGATTGGGAGTCGGACTCCAATCGTGTCCAAGTCACCATGAGGCTGCAGGGTCGCACACTTAAGAGCGGGAGCAAGTATATTGGTCGGGTTGGACCCGAACCGGAAATGAACTGAATTTGTGAGTCGGACTCATAGAGGGAATGGGCCACAAGCGTTGTGCAGCCCACTACCACTCGGTATATAAAGAGGGGCGTAGGTTGCCCAGCGGGCACGTTATTCCACTCCCATGCGTTGGGAACCCTAGCCCCACTCAGTCCAGCCGCCGCACCGGACCTAGCAGTTCGCCGTCGGAGCTCCTCCTCGTACGTGTGGATACCGGTAGATGTGTTGTACGTTTAGCACTTCGACGATCGCGGGATTGGATCGGCTGGATCGGATCGTGGGACTACACTACATCGACGTGCTTCATCGATAATCCGCACCTGCGCGTCTAGTGGTAATCCTCGTGGCCTTCTACCTCGGCTAGATCTTGGAAGTACCGCGTAGAAAAGTTTTTTGTTTATCTCTACGTGTTCCAACAGTGGTATCAGAGCGGTAGCTTCTGGTTTTAGGCCCGTGATCTGCACATATGTGATATGTAGTTAGCGATACATTGGATCTAATTGCGGTTTTGGTGGTCGTTCTATGAGATAGATCGGTTTTGTACAAGGTTAATTGGATCTATCGTACTCGGGGGTTAATGGATGATTTGGTGTCGTGGATGAGTAAAGACAGATGCCATGGGATGGCTTAAGGTTGGGGCCGATGGACGCTGTAGGTATTCGGGGAGGGATCGCACGTCGAGTAGACGCGCTCAGGTAACACTGCAAACACCAAGAACTACCCAGGTTCGGGGCCCTCGTGTGGAGGTAACACCCCTACTCCTGCCTATCTCTCTGTATGTATGATATCCGAGTAGACACAGTACAAAGTTGTCTCTCAGCCGAGTAGCCACTCTCTGCTCTCTCTACAGCTAACACTTGCTCGTGCAATAAATGCTCTCTCCCGTAACGTCCCTCGCACAGGAGGGGGCAGGGCACCTTATATACTGGTGCCCAGCCGAGTAAACAAAGAATATAAGGTACGATGATGCGACATCTCCAAGGTGGCGCAGAGCACGCCTCCGGCTTCTCGCTGACGCGGGTGCGAGAAGTCGCCGTGCCGTCCGGCTGACAGGACCTGTCCACCCTGTCAGTCACACAGAGTAGGCCCCCGACACGTCATGTCCCCTCTGTCAGTGACCGGACATGACAGGCGACTACCTCACTGTAGGCACGCCATAGCGCGGATAATCACGTGCTCCGTAAGTTGAACCGCACGCCTGTACGGCTACGGGATACGCGGGATTTTGTCAGAACGGCTCCATTGACTTCTTGCCCGAGTAGGAATGAAGCCCATCTACTCGGACCACTTGATTGCTACCCGGACGATCACAATCTCTCTTCTTATCTTCTCTTGGCCTTCAATGCCTATGACCGAATAGTGACTACCGGATAGAAGATACCCGGGTAGCCGCCTACTCGGCCAACAGTACCTTTACCTCTGTTTTATCACCAGTCTTACCCCTACCCGGGGATAGCCCCCCGACATTAGTCCCCGAAGCTGGTAGAGTCCAGCGAAATTGTTTGTTGGTCCCTCCTAGCTTAAACAAAACTGTCTCCTTGAGCCCCTTTGTCCGAGTTGCTCCTCAACCCGGACGCTCAGAATCCCTATTCGAACCACTCCAACTGTGGTTATTGGGAAAATCTTCTTGGAGCCGAGTAGAACACACCTTGCATAGTGTTGCCGAGTACTTATACTTATCAAAGTTTCCCGCTCGATCAGACCAAATCCAGCTTCTCGTGTCGTTGTGGGGCACGTGTCACGCCCACGTACCCCCGACGCCTTGGTGCCAGTGCAATAGCAGGCCACGCGCCTATCACTGCCGCCAGGGCCCACAGCCCGTTAGGTCACCTGGAACGAGTACTCGAAAGCCCACGATCCAGGACGTGGGATTAACTGCGCCCGTTATGCGCGCTGAATGCGCTTCGTGCGTTTCTAACGGGCAGTTAACCCACGCCGCACGATCTCTGGCCACGATCAATCCAGTAGTAACCGCAGCTCGAGGCGGAATAAATACCCCGCGCCGCCCAAATCATTCTCTCCCTTCGCATTTTCCCCCGTCTCTTCTCCTTCTCTGCCCCCGCCTCCGCCGCCGAGCACAGCGCCACCGCAACCGCAACGCGCCGTCGGTCCGCGCCCTGAGAGACAAACAGAGAGAGAGCATCACCTCGCGAGCGCCTCTGTCTCTGTCACCACCTTCCACTCCGACGAGCACCAGTGACTCCATCGATCTCGAGCACGCCGCCGTGGACGAGCACGAGGAGTAGGAGGAGATGGCGCCGGCCCGAGTCGGCTGGGAGGGCTCGGACGTCACCGCCGCTGATTGTCAGTGGCTGGTGAACACCTGCCGAGTGCCCCCCGTCGTAATCTGTCGCCCTCCTGGCACCGAGCTCGTCCCGGCACCACAAGAAGGTGAATACGTTGTCTTCTTGTCACACTTCAAACATGTCCTAGGCCTTCTCGTCTCCAAATTCTTCTTTGACTTCCTCCACCATTTTGGCCTTCAACCCCACCATATTCCTCCTAATGCCATGGTCATGCTTTCCACCCACGCCACCGTCTGTGAGGCTTTCTTGGGCGTCTACCCGACAGTCCAGACATGGGCCCGCTATTTCTTTCTCCGCCAGCAGAGTATTCCCAATCCAGGCAACCCTCTCGTTCCCCGCGTGATGACCCAGACGGGTAGCGCGATGATGCTGCAACGCAAGATTGGGCACCATCCGCGGGTTCTTGGACCGGATACCGTGCGCAAGTGGCAGCGCGGTTTCCTCTATGTGAAGAATGTGGCTCCCGAGAAGATAAAACCTGTTGAAGACCGGATTGGGCTCCCCGAGTTCGTGAATGCTCTGCCCACCGAACAGAACTAGGGGTACCATCCGAAGAACACAGTCCCAGATGTTGTCCAGGTAGAGAAGCGCCTGACACAGCTGGCAGAACTAGGGCTCTTGCAGGACGATGCAATCGCTTGCTGGATCTCTCGCCGAGTACTCCCACTCTAGGCCCGAGCGCACAAGATGTGCTATATGGGTGGCCCGCGGGACTGCACTCGGACTACAACGTTCGATCTCACCAAGGCAGAGGTGGCCATCTGGGCCAAGTCCATTATGAGTACAACGCTGGCCGATAACTGGGCATACGGCTTTGTGCCGTATAGCTGCACGAAGAAAATTACCCAGGTTAGTGCTCTTCTCTGCACCATCAGTACTTGTGTTTGACACCGAATAGAACTCCTCTTAGCTTTATATGCTTTGTGTTTGCATGCAATGCCGAGTAGGCACCCTTAGCTCGATATGCTTTATGTTTGCATGCTATTCCGAGTATACTTACTTAGCTTAATATGCTTTGTGTTCGCACGCTATCCCGAGTAGAACTCACTTAGCTTAATATGCTTTGTGTTTGCACGCTATCCCGAGTAGAACTCACTTAGCTTAATATGCTTTGTGTTTGCACGCTATCCCGAGTAGAACTTCTTATCCGAGAACTCAACTCACTGTGCTTTATGCTTGCACCAATAGCACATCAATCGCTAGAAGGATGAGGACAAGCCCATATTTGAGGCCATCTGGGAAGAGGACAGAGCTGAGGATGACGCCACGACATATGACGTCCAGGACACCCTCTGCATCCCCCGCGCTGGCCAGGAAGGTAAATCCCGTGTTGATGCCTCTATTCGGGATTTGTCCGAAGATGACGAAGGTGACTTGGTTCACCTTTCTGCTTAATCGCAGTCTGCTTTGCGTCCCTTCTATTTTGCTTGTTCTAAATTCTCCCTTCTTCTCCGCAGAGGAGCCTGAGTTGGATGAGTTAGAGGACCTCGTGGACGCGATTCCGGTGTCCGTGGCTTCTCCCACTACTCGGAAGAGGACTGGCAGCGGTGCCCAGGCACCTCCTAGCAAGAGGGCCAAGAAGAAGCCAGCAATCAAAATCACCACCGGCCGCCGAAAACGCGCCCCACCTCAGATGGGTAAGTGCTTCCGAGTATACTCTGGTTCTCTGTTGTGCTTTTCCCTTGTTCCTTTTTCTGCTTTCTTTCTGACTCTATTTCTTCTTCCAGTGAGGCTCTTGACGCTGATGCCACTGCTGCACCACGTACCAAGAGGAAAACAGCCCCGCCCCGAGAGCAGCTCGTAGAGCTTTCGTATGATGATGAAAACCAGGAGCCCCAGGGTAGGACGCGTGCGTCCTCCCCTGTTGAAGAAGAGCAAGATCTCGGCGCTGAGAACAAAGGCGCCGGGAACGATACCGACCGCGTATCCCAGCATATGCAGCCTGAAACGCAGCAGGCTTCCCAAGACGCAGTCAACACCGAGAGACCACCAACTCCCCTAGCTGCATCAGCTGGGGAGGATATTGAACATGCTGACGAGCAGCAGCAGGACACCACGGCCGTGGAGAGGCCAGACGCCACCACCGAGCAGCAGCTAGAGACCAATGCTGCAGAGCAACCCAACCCCGCTGCCGAGCAGCAGGTAGAAGACCCTGCTGCCACGCAGCATACCGAAGATCCCGCTGCCGCGCAGCGCACAGAGGACCCCGTGGAGGAGCCCTCACGCGAGTACGCGGTGCAGCCGGATGCCGCTGCTGCCAACCGAGCAAAGGCGCCTTCAACTCGCCAAGTACCTTCACCTGTCAAACAGGTGCCACCAACTTCTCGGCAAGCCTCTCCGCCAGTTCGCCGAGTGCTACCGCCTTCTCATCCGGCACCTCCACCAACCACCAAGAAAACATTCAAGATAGCTGCGGAGCCAACCCGGCAGCAGCCAAAACGTGGCGTTACACCGGCTGGGCAATCGCTGCTGCCCTTCCAGCCGCAAGGCAGACAGGTCGCGCCGCTGCCCAAGAACTCCAAGAAGAAAACCGTCAATCCCAACGTCAGCCTGGTCCCAACTACTGCCACCCTTGGCCTTGCAGAGGAGCAGGGTGTCGGCGCTGGTGCCAGCGAGAAGGGGTCTGGGTCCAAGCTTCTCGATTACTGGAGGGATTTGCAGGAGCGCCACAAGATTCACACAACCCGGGAAGAGGAGCGGCTAGCTGCTCTGAAAGAATGCAAGGCCCTGAATCGCTCCAAGTCCAAGGGCAAGAAGGACTCCTTTATTATCAAGGAAATCCCTTCCCGCGGCGTGGACGACGAGGAGCTATCCGAAGCAGGCATTGCAGCCATCTTGGACTGGGTTGGCCACATTGAGAAAGCCTGGGACAGCAAGGTTTTTGGCAACGCTGCCTGGGATGGTACCGAGTTAGGCATGCTCGATCATTATCAGATAGACTGGAACAAAGCCGACATCGGCCCTGTTGGCATGGCAGTAGCCAGTCCCTACAGCACCTTGGCCGGCAAGATGTTCGTCTTGCGCAAGAATATCGAAGACATTGAGCAAAGCTATGTGGTAAGTGTTTTCTCTCTTTCTGAATTCTCCGAGTTGCTGGTTTGCTTCTTTCTTCTTTTCTTCTCTTAGCCATTACCCTAGTCCCCGAGATTCGAGCCGAGTAGGTGAGGCTCAACCGAGTTGAATTCTACTCGGGCCAAATCTTCCAAAACTTCCGAAACTTCCGAAACGTATCCTCCTTTCTTCTTCCCTGCAGGATAGCGTTGAGTCAAGGACAAAGGTGTTCCGCCAGCTTCTCTGGAATCACCGCCAAGTCAGAGAGCAAAACCGAGAGCTGGAAGCTGACAAGAGCGACAGGGATGCCTTGGAGAAGAACTCCCTGGATCGCACTCTCAAGCTCTCTGAAATTGAAGGTAAGCTTTCAGCATCTCGGTTTGTGTGTTTTGTACTTACGCCTGCTTTTTGCTTTTTGCTCAATTGTCGTCTTCTCTGTAGGCGAACTAAAGGCTCTGGTGGAAAGACACCAAGATTGTGAGGTTTTTGCTGCGTCTGTGCAGAGTAAAATCTCTTCTCTGGAAGGTGAGTACTGTTCTTTCTTCTCTGTATTTGCCCTTTCCACTTTGGCTACTCTGCTAATCAGTGTTGTGCTACCCGCAGAAGAATATAAGAACTTCCGGGAGCAGCACCTACAGTGCCTTACTCCTGCTGAGGCACACCAGCAAGTGCAGGCCCAGGAGGTGGAGATAGAGAAGGAGCGCAAGGCCGAGAGAGAGGATTTTGAGAAGCTCCAGGTTGATCTCTCAGATGCACTCCATACTGCCATCAACCACGTCCGTGAGAAGCAAGAGATTGAGAAAACTGCTACCGCCCAGAAACGGGCATTCGAGATGGAGATCCAAATGCTGAAGGAACGGAACCAGGCTCTCGCGGCGCAAATCACCGACTCGCGCCGCCTCCATGACAAGCAACTCCAAGACACAGAGGACTGGAAGGTCAAGCTGGGAGCCCTGGTGGTGGATATGGAATGTGAGTTACTGCTACTCCTTACTTCTCTTGTCTTTTTTTTGTCTGCCTTCTTCTACCCGGTTTCACTTTTTCTCGGTCACTGTTTCTGATCCAACTCAGTTCCTTATGCAGATATCTTCCTGGAACTCCGTTCAGCTGGTGTAAGTGTTGTAGACAAGGCAAGGCAAGCCATGGCCGCATCTGGTCTAAATATTGACAACACATCCAGCATCAACGACCATCTCCTCAACCTCAAGACGCAAATCCACTCCCTCAAGGGCTTGGGCACCTCCATGGTGTCTACTGGTATCAAACTACACAAACTCTTCTGGCCCAAGAAGGACGTTCCGGAGACCTTCCGCGACATTGCCACCAACCTGGACCAGGTCAAGGTGGAGTTGAAGAAGTGGCGTGCTTCCGCAGCTCGGGCAGGTGCTGATGAGCTCCTTCACTTCATTCTGTCCTGGTACGAGAACCTGGATCTCGACAGGATAGGCACTCGGCGCAATGGATACAAGTGGACCAAACGCCCCGAGTGCGTCTCCCGCCGGAAGGCAGTGGCTTACGAGCTTGCCTCCTACGCCGACACCAGCCTCTACATCGACGGCCCCACTGAGCCGGATACAGATGTTGAGGGTGATGAAGACGAAGGAGAGGCCGAGTTCGAGGATGATGGCGATGAGGACCAAGGCCAGGATGACGAGGAGCAGGAAGGCTCCGAGCATGAAGAGGCTGAACAGGAGGAAGGCAAGCAGCGCAGCACTGCAGAGGAATCCGGGTTGGGATCCAACCCGGAGACTGAGCAGTCGCAATCCGCCGCGCAGGAGGAGATCCTCACCACCGAGATGGTGATTTACGATCCCGCTCTCGAGCTGGGCGCGACTGGGACTACAACTGTCGAGCTCTACCCTCTTCCCAGCACCACGACCACTCAAGCCTCCAACACTGCGTCAGAGCCCATTGCTACAACTGCAACTCCTTCTTCAGCTGAGCCAACCTCAACCACCGCTGCCTCCGATCTGGAAGCGCCTACCAACACCAACCCTGATACTGCCTCCACTGCTGTTTAACTCCTGCACATTTTATCTCTGAACAATCACATCAGATCCCCGGGATGCCGGGTGCATATGTATTGAACAAGTTTAAGTTTTAAGTTCCTTGCTACTCAGATTTATTTGGTTAACACTTTAGCAACTCTGGCTCAATGTCGGGTTGTGTTTCAATGCAAGTCCCCGAGTTGCATTTTTCATTCACTTGTTCTCTTTGTCTTTGCTCTTACCTGCCACTTGTGGCTTTTTGGTAGTCGAGTCACAAGATTTCAAAGTTCAAGTTTCAGATACTTAGCCATTTATAAAATTGCATGGTAACGCTGCCCACCACTTAACCGAAAAGAGACAACAGAACAGTAAAGAACACCCTACTCGGTTGCTACACCTCTCTTTTATTTAGCAATTTTTCATGTGTTCATTGACCTTTGGCTTGTTCTCTTGCTTGCCATGAAGCCGGATTGCGGACAGCAGCAGAGTCGAAGAGTTGGCCCGTGGGTTTAAACACACTACTAGATATGCACGTGAAGTTTTAAGTAAGGCAACCGAGTAGACAAAGTAAAACAGAGTGGAACAACACAGAGCGAATTTGGACAAGGGCAGTCCCCGAGTTTGAATTCAGAGTGCCGACTAGAATTTTAACTCGGTTAAGGAGGGTACATAAAACTTTTTTCTCACGAATGAAAACGGCGGAGTAGAGCTACATTCCAGGGGCGCTTAGATTCCTCTCCATCTTTATCCGGCCTGTTCTTCTGGGGTGCATGTGCGTCAACTAGATAGTAGGCAACATTGTGTAGAGCCTTGCTCACAATGAAGGGCCCTTCCCACGGGGGGATAGCTTGTGCATCCCAACCGTGCGCTGCACGAGCCTAAGGAGCATGTCTCCTTCTCGGAAAACCCTTAGGTTTACTTTCCGGCTGTGATAACGCCTCAGGTTTTGCTGATAAATGGTTGAACATGACAGAGTTAACTCCCTTGCTTCTTCTACCAGGTCAACATCATTTTCTCGAGCTTCTCTCGCCTCAGCCTCAGTGTAGAGGGTTACTCGGGGCGAGTCATGCTCTAGGTCAGTGGGCAACACGGCCTCAGCTCCATATACCAGGAAGAATGGTGTGTATCCGGTTGATCAGTTAGGTGTAGTCCTTAGACTCCACAACACCACCGGCAACTCGTCCAGCCAACAACCAGGGGTTCGCTGTAATGGCTCAATCAGCCTTGGCTTTATCCCGGATAGGACCATGCCATTTGCTCTTTCAACTTGCCCATTGGAGGCAGGATGCGCAACAGATGCAACATCTAGCCGGATTAGCTTCTCTCTACAGAATCTTGCGAATGCACCCTCAGCAAAGTTTGTGCCATTATCAGTAATGATGCTGTGCGGGTAGCCGTATCTCAGAATGACATCCTTCAGGAAACTCACAGTCATGACTCCATCACACTTCCGAATAGGCTTTACCTCAATCCACTTGGTGAACTTGTCAACCATGACCAAGATATGAGTCATGTTGCCTCTAGCTGGCTTGAAGGGGCCTACCATGTCCAAACACCAAACAGCAAATGGCCAAGTAATGGGAATGGTCTTCAACTCGGAAGTGGCATATGGGTCTTGCTTGCAAACCTTTGGCACCCGTTGCACTTTCTCACTATATCTTCAGCTTGCCTCAAGGCAGTGAGCCAAAATAAGCCATGCCGAAAAGCCTTGTTGACCAGAGCCCGAGAAGAGGCGTGATGTCCGTATTCTCCTTGATGTATCTCCACAAGAATTTCTTCTCCTTCCTCTGGCTCTACACAACGTTGCAGCACGCTAGTAGGACTCCTTCTGTGCAGCACCTTGTTGATGATTGTGTAGCCCTTGGATCTTCTCTGTATCTGCATGGCTGTGACCTCATCACTCGGCAATGTGCCATCCGTTAGAAAGGATAATATGGGCAGAGCCCAACTCGGTGTCTCTCGGGTGGGAAACACTGGTTCGTCCACTTCCATTGGATCAGCTACCAAGACCTCTTCTGAGTTGGGGGCGAGTCCCCGATGTAACATCCCAAGTATGAAAACTTCCCTTAGAATGTTTGTTTCATTTTAATTAAAGTATTGCATCATGTCATCATTTTGTTTCCATTTGTTTTCACCTAGTTTGCATCTGTTTTTTCCCTGTTTTCACAATTCAAATTCAAACTTTATTTCAAACCTTTTTTTAATACTTGTTCTGTTACAATCTTTTTCAAATTATAATGTCAAATCAAACCCTCATTTGTTTCCATTTTATTCCATAATGATCACTTATTAAAATGATGGTTTTAATCAATCAATTGATTCCAAATTGCATTCAAAAATTCAAATCAAAGCATCAAACAGAACCACTTTGAATTTAGGAATATTATCTAAACAAATCAACTCTTTTTGTTATAAATTAACATAGGGTTCACCCTATTAAAAGGTTTGTTTTCATTAAGGTTCACTTAATATAAAAATCATCCAAATTTGGTTTAAATACAAACAGCAAGTTTTTTTTTTAACTTTTGAAAACAGAACTTGGAAAAGGGTTGTTGTTGATCTAATTCACCCACACAAATTTTTCCAAAATTTATCCTAACTTAAAATCCATCAAATCCTTCCATTTCTATTCCTACAAAAAAAAACAGGAGAATAAAAATTTAAAAAGAAAATTTTGGCGCCAGGGGGGTCGTGGGCTGCGCCCAGCCCACTTCCCTTTTTCTCTCCCGCGCGGCCCTTTTCTCCTTTCCCTCCAGCGCGTACCGGTTCATTTTTTCCCCTTCTTCCCGCAGTACGGCAGGCCATCCGGCCATGCCACGGCGGCAGCCGCGCAACCCGACGGCCAGGAGACGATCCCGAGGGCTATAAAGCCAGCCTAGGCGCGCGCCGCAACCCTAGCTAACCCTAGACCCCTTCTCCCTCGCTCCGCCGCCGTCTACCCACTCTCCCCGACGTTCTCCCCTCTCTCTGTCACCTCGCCGGAGATCCCCGCTACTGAAACCCCGTTGATTACCGCCGCTCCCGTACGCCTCCTTCTTCGCTGATCACGGGAACCGCACGGCCACCTCTCCCTCGTCTGTTTAAACACCAGAGCCACCTCGGAGAGCCTCTGTAGCCTCGCCGCCGTCCACGGACTCGCCGCTGTCGTTGTCGCCGTCGTCCCCGAGCCTCTGCAACAACTCCAATCACCGGTGAGCCGCCACCGTCTCCTCATCCTCTCTGTACCCTCTGCTTGCGCAAGCACCCGTGCACGTCCACAGCATCCACCAGCGGCAGCCACGAGCACGGCCACGTTGATCGCCGCCGGCGTCATCGTCTCTGTCAGGGTACAGTCGAGTGCGCGCGGAAAAAAATTCAGTTAACGCGCTGTGGAAATACAACCTCACAGCGCCCCGGTATCTGTCGAAACTGACGAAACCACCGCAGTGGTAGCACTGCATCTCGCGCATGGGCTGGTCGCTGGTTCGATCCCTCGCGGCCGCGGGATAAAAACCCAATTTTTGCGCGCACGGCTGACGAGCAGGCCCCATCTGCCTGTGACCCATGTGGCCACGCCAGCACGCAGGCACGCCACGCTGGCCCCAGGCCCACGGGCAGTGGCTGTGGTTTGATTACTGCGCGGTAACAAATAAATTTCCAGCACGTTTCTTTTAAATCTAAGTCCCTTAATTTTACAGATTGGTCCTCTGTTTTAAATTGTTAATAACTTTTAAACTATAACTCCAAATAACAAAAGTAAAATATGTTTGTTGTTATAAATTAAATTGTCTATCCATTTAAACCAATTGTGTACTGTTTTGAATTTTCCAAATGCACTTCAAATTTGAATTCAAATAATTCAATTGTAATTTGCTAAATTGCATAACTAAATCATAATAAATCCAAATCATGAAAATAAAATATGTTTTTCATACCATTTTGAACCACCTATTCAAATATACATTTTGTTTCATGGTTTGAATAATTTAAATTGCTTAAATAATTTAAACCTTATTTAAATCATTTAAATTTGCTAAATCCATAACTTAATCAAATTAAATTATTTTTGAACATGCAAAATATGTTTTCAAACTAGAAAAGTATAAACTTTTCAAATATGAATTTGAATTTATGTTTTGAACAAATAAAATTCAAATAATATTCAAACTTGTTTTAAACTCATTTAAAACTTGTTTAATTTTGTTTAAGTCATAATAAATTCATCCTAATACCTTTTTCAATATTTGAAACATGTAGTCCACCCAAAATTTTATGATCTTTTCAAATATGAATTTTGTTATTTGTTTTGAACAATTTAAATGGCTGAAAACAACCCATACTTGTGTGTCACCTTTAAGGAACCAAAAAATTCCCTAAATTAATAAATAAATTTCTAAATTGGTAAACCTTATTTCCAATTGGTTCTAATGTTGTTATTTTGTTGTTTTCCTCATCCATGCATCATACTAATCCACTTTCACCTGTTGGTTAATTGGAAAACAATTGTTTCAACCAAAATTCATGGGCTTTTCATATGCAACTCAAAATTGCATATGTGTCCATTTAAATTGTGTTACCAAGTCCACTAGTTTATTTTGATGCATCCCTTTAAATTGACATGCATCATCCCCTGATTGTGCACTATGCCATGATATTGATTGTTTATCTTCCTGTATTGTTTGTTTGCTTCTTCTCGGATAGACGACAACGTTGAGACCGACGATCTTTACGACACCCCTTCTGAGGATCTAGCCCAGTACCAGGCTACTGAGTTTGCAGGCAAGTTATCACTCACATGAACCATTGTGTTCCTTTTAACATTGGTTACCGATACTTTCCGTTGTCTATTTCTGCTAGCCATATGTACCGTTGCTTCTGTTACGAACCTATGACATGATACCCTGAACCCTGATATTGCCTCACATCCAGTCCTATAACCCCGTTGCTTGGGCCCGTGTCTTACTAGCATGCTTAGGGTTGTTTTGCTCGAGTCTTTTATCAGTTACTTTCTGTTATTATATTCTGTTATATTCTGGGGCTCGATGTTAAACAACAACCTGTTAATTTGAGGTAATAATAAATTGCTGATAAGGCACCGGCAGGAGGCCCGGCGTGGTTTTGAGGCCTGCTAGTGTCGACCCTAATAGGAAAAGGGTCTTGTCTACTGATCCATGATGAGCGCACTATCCGCATGTGGGAAGCGTGTATGGGCGCCCCCCTCAATTTGATTCGATTCGCATCTCGTCCAAATCACCACACTTAGTTCGGGCTTTCCATTTGATGCACGCATATGCAGGTACGAACCCGAGGCCAGGGTGGAATTTTTGTAGTCGGCATTTAGGGCGGCGTGGTCTTCCAGTGCTATGAGGGTCCCCTTTTCTTCGTGGGGCTCGATTAGCCGCGCACGCACAGCACGTGGTGCTTTGGGCTTGATGCAAAGAAGAGTTGAGTTGTGTTGAGTGCCCCGCTTGGTGGGAAAGGCCTTCCCATCTGGCGGGTTATTCTTACGTGTACGGCCAAATTGGTGCACCCCTGCAGGGATAAATCTTCTCGAGAAGCCGTGTTTTCCGCGGTTATGGTTGACTTGGTGAAAGTACTGGCTAACAAGTACTCAGAACAACTTACACCTAACTAATGATAACTTGACTAGTAATAGGCTTATTGACACAACAATGTGATCCATCATTAATCCAACCGTGTGAGTTATCCTCGGATTGCTTCTTTGGATAGGGGGCGAGATCCAGGATGGGTTTGTTTGGTGGTTAGCTATAGTTGGTTACGACACGCTATCTTATCTCTTTCTGTTAGACCGGAAGTTGTAGTATGTTCTGTAGTTGGTTAGTGCAGCCAGTTGTAGCATCTTTTATATCCCTTTCTTCCGTTGAACCCAAGGCATCTGTGCTTGGTGTTGACGGGCTGCACTTTGGTCAACTGTGAGTCTTGCTTGCCAGTACGTTTATGTACTGACCCCTTTGGTCTGTGGTTTCCGCAGACTACGCTTACGAGGATCCCCGTGACGGCTACTACGTGGAGTTTGACGAGGCTGCTGACGAGTAGGTAGCGGACCCGGGCGGGATCCGAGACATCGTGGATGGGCTCCGTTTTCTTTTCATTCCCGGCTTCTTAAGCCTATTTGGATTTGTCTGTACTCAGACCCTTTGAATGCTTCCGCTGAGTTGTAATGATGTTATGTTGGGACATGTGTCCTCTGGATGATTGTATTTGCTATCTCTGCTCTAGTGAGAGCCATTTGCAACTTATTTGCATCTTTTGTGTCTTAGAGATTTGTTGTATTATCATCTTGTTCAAAGCCGTTGACGTACCATGTGTGTATGGAATGAAGTACGTCAATGGTAGTGTCCTGATTTCTATGCGATAGTTTACATCGACGGTGAATAGTAAAGATTGGTTGTCACACATAAGTGTTGGCCTACTCGTAAGAGATACGGGTGCCGGTAAGCCCCGTAATCCAATCAAAATACTGTTCAGTTCGTACGGTGAGTATCCTCTAGAAGTCCGGGTGCGACAAATGGTATCAGAGCTTGTCTGCCTGTAGGATCCCTTTTACTGGTCGCAGTTGAGTCTAGAAACTATTTTTGTAGCTATATAGGAAAAATGAAACGTGAGAGTAGGAATTCTGCCATTTTTCTTCTTTCCCCACCCACCCACCCTTTTCTGGTAAGGAAGTGCAACGTTGTTTTCCCTTCTCACCTAAACTTTCAAGTTAGGTTTTCACGGATCCTGGTTTCTCTAGGATAGTTATATCTACTAGACCATAGGAATGGAGGTGGTTGTGACATGATTTATCATGTTTCCTACTCATGATTGAGAACGGAGGCGTGTAAGCCCCTGTCGCACCCGGACTTCTAAAGGATACTCGCCGTTCCGTAGAATAGTAGTAGATTGGATTACGGGGCTTACCGGCACCCGCGTCCTCTTACGAGTAGGCCAACACACGTATGTGTGACAACCAACCCCTATCTGTTCATCGTCGACGTAAACCATCCCATAGAAATCAGGAAACTTCCATTGACGTACTTCAAACCATTCACACATGGTACGTCAACGGCGTTGAACAACTGATATCACAACAGATCTCTACGACACAAAAGATTGAAATAAGTTGCAAATGGCTCTCATTAGAGCAGAGATAGCAAATACAATCATTCAGAGGGCACATTCCCCAACAATACATCATTACATTACAGCGGAAGCATTCAAAAGGTCTGAGTACAGACAAGAACCAAATAGGCCTAAGAGGCCGGAAACGAACAGACGGAGCCCATCCACGAAGTCTCGGATCCTGCCCGGGTCCGCTATCTACTCGTCAGCAGTCTCGTCAAACTCCACGTAGGTAGCCACCATGTAGATCCTCGGAAACGTAGGTCTGCGGAAACCACAGCCCCAAAGGGGTCAGTACATAAACGTACTGGCAAGCAAGACTCACAGTTCACCAAAGCGTAACCCTTCAACACCAAGCACAGATGCTTTGGGTTCAACGGAAGAAAGGGGATATAAAAGATGCTGCAACTGGCTGCGCTAACCAACTACAAAGAACTACAACTTCCAACTAACAGAAAGGGGATAAGATCGAGTGTTGTAACCAACTGAAAGATAACTTCAAACAAACCCATCCTGGATCTCGCCCCTTATCCAAAGAAGCAATCCGAGGATAACTCACACAGTTGTATTAAAGGTGAATCAAGTTATTGTGTCATCAACCTATTACTAGTCAAGTTATTAATCATTGGGTGTAACAGGTTTGATCATTATGTTTAAGTTGTCCTGAGTACTTGTTAGCCAGTACTTTCACCAAGTAATCCATAACCGCGGAAAACACGGCTTCTCGAGAAGATTATCCCTGCAGGGTTGCACCAATTTGGCCGTACACGCATGAATAACCCGCCAGATGGAAAGGCCCTTCCACCAAGCGGGGCACTCAAAACAACTCAACTCTTCTTCGCATCAAGCCCAAAGCACCTTGGGCGCACGGCTAATCGAGCCCAGAAGAAAATGGACCCTCATAGCACTCTAAGAACGTGTCCCCCTATATGCCGACTACGAAAGTTCCACCCTGGCCTGGGCTCGCAAAAACATGCATGCGGCAAATGGAAAACACGAACTAAATGAGGCGATTTGGACGAGATGCGAATCGAATCAAATTGAGGGGGGCGCCCATACTCGCTTCCCACATGCGGTTAGTGCGCTCATAATGGATCAGTAGACAAGACCCTTTTCCTATTAGGGTCGACACTAGCAGGCCTCAAAACCACACAGGGCCTCCTGCCGGTGCCTTATCATCAAATTATTATTTAACAATAACATTAGCATGATTGATTGATTAAACAACGAGCCCCCAGAACATAATAACGATATAGTAACTGAAAGTAACGGGTAACAGACTCGAGCAAAACAACCTAAGCATGCTAGTAAGACACTGGCTCAATCAATAGGGTTGTAGGAGTGGGGGTGAGGCAATATCAGGGTTAAAGGATTCATGTGATAGGTTCGTAACAGAAACAACTACACATAGGGCTAGCAAATAGACAACGGAAATTATCGGTAACCAATGTTGAAAGGAACACAGTGGTTCATGTGAGTGATAACTTGCCTGCAAAACCCAGTAGCCTGGTACTGAGCTAACTCCTTAGAAGGGGTGTCGTAAGATCGTCTGTCTCAACGTCGTCGTCTATTCGAGAAGAAGCAAACAAACAAAACAGGAATGTAAACAATCATTATCATGGCATTGTGCACAATCAAGATGATGCATGACAGGTTAATGGTTGCATCACAATAAACTAGCTAACATGATAACACATTTTAAATGGACCCCTATGCTATTTTGAGTGGCATATGGAAAAGGGTCCATAATTAAGTGGAACAAATGATTTACCATTAATTATTATGTGAAAGTTGTTAGCATGATGCATGCATGATGGTAACAACAAAATAACAACACATAACAATAATAGATGCAAGTGATAAAAGGGTTTAACAAGTTTTGGAAATTATTTAGTAAGTTTAGAAATTTTGGGTTACTTAAACATGTCACACAAACAATTATTGTTTTCATCAATTTAAAGTGTGCAAAACAATTAACAAAATTTATATTTGAAAAGAACATCAAATTTTAGTTGGATTACATGTTTCAAATATTGAAATTGGAATTAGGATGAATTTATTGTGAATTAAACAATATTAACCAAGTTTTAAATGATTTTAAAACAAGTTTGAATTTAATTGAAGTTTTATTTGTTCAAAACATAAATTCAAACTCACATTTGAAAAGTTCACACTTTGATGGTTTGAAAACATATTTTTCATGTTCAAAGATATTTTATTTTGAGCAAGTTATGATTTTATCAAATTTTAATTGAATTAAACAAGGATTAAATTATTTAGGCAATTTAAATTATTCAAACCAGGAAACAAAAATTATATTTGAAAAGGTTATTTAAAATGGTATGGAAAACATATTTTATTTGCATTATTTGGATTAATAATGAATTAGTTATGGAATTTAGAAATTTGCATTTGAATTATTGGAATTTGAAATTTAATTGCATTTGAAATTGTCAAAACAGTACACAATTGGGTTATTTGGAAAGATCATTTAATTTGGAACAGAAAACATATACAACTTTTATTAATTGGACTTATAGATTAAAAGTTATTAAAGTTTAAAGTTTAATGTTTAAATCTGTTATTTAAAAGGAATTAATTTGAAAACAGAAACGTGGAGAAATTTTTGTTACCGCACTGTTAGTTAGCCCGTGCCACTGACCTGTGGGCCAAACCCTGCTGGCGTGCCAACGAGGCGAGTGCGGACTGAGGTGGCAGCAGGGGTCACTGCCCAGTGGGCGTGCCCCTGCGCGCGCAATAGTGAAAAAAGGGTGGGATAAATCCCCTAGCTGGGAATCGAACCCGCGTGCTAGCTTGCGTGCGGAAGGCACTGAACCGATGCGGTTCTGTTGTTGTTTTGGTTCAGATACAGAAGGGTTTTCTTTTCAGACAAAAAGGCCAGGCATTTGTTTCTCTGACGAAACTGACGGAAGAACGATTGTAATTGATACAGCGGACAGTAATCGCCCCCAGCGACCTCGACGGGCGACGATTCCGGCGAACAGAGGGAAGTGGACACGCGCGGGACGTACGTACGACAGCAGTGAGCAGCGGGAGGGAGAGGGAAGGAGGAGCAGAGGCTCACCTCGGGTGTCTCGTCGTAGACGTTCAGAAGACGAAGCAGAATAAACGGCGGGAGTTTCCGGCGACGGCGCGGGCTCCGCGGCCCCTCCCAGCAAACGGCGAAGAGCCGAGGTGGAAGCTGGGACGTCCAGGTTTCCATTCCCGCCCGCGGGTGGGGCTCCCGCTTCCTCGGCGACCCGCGGTGGCGACAGGTTCAGAGAGGGTTCGGTGGCAGTGGCGGTGGGGGAGGTGGCAGAGGACGGCGGCGATGGGGAAGGGGACTAGGGTTTCGGCTAGGGCGAGTTGAGAGGGGAGGTGGTTATATGGTGGGGAGGAGCTCAGGTACGGCAGTCATCGAGCGGAGGAGGGAGAGATCGCACGGTGGTGGAGGAGATCGTACTGTTGACGTCATCGCGAGGAGGAAGACAGCGACAGTAAGGACAAGGGTTACCGGGCCAGATAGGGAAAAATGGGCTGGGCTGGCTTTCTCCCCCCTTCTGAACCGTTTCTTTTATGTATTTATTTTGTTCTGCAGTTTTTTTGTAGCAAAAAGAAAATGGAAACATTTGATAGTTTTTTGAGTGGATAAAATCTTGGAAAAATTCCAGTGGGCTGGTAGGTTCAAACTCTACCACCTTACCACTTAAGTTTTTGGAAAACCAAATTTTGGGTTGCTGTTTGCCAACTGATTTGAAATTTGAATAATTTGCAACTAATTGATTTAATATTGGAAAACATCAAATTTAATAGGGTAACCCTATTATTAACTTGGATTAACTTATTGGAATGGTTTGTCAGTTTTCATGAATTGGAAATTTTGGTGCTGTTTGGAAAATAAACCAAATTTGAGTGATTTTTGAATATTAAGTAACATTATTGAAAACAAGGTTTTTATTAGGGTGAACCCTATGGTTTAATGTGATTGAATTAGTTGATTTGACTTGGAGATTTTTATAAGCTCAAGTTGGGTGCTGATTTGAAGAATTGCTTTGAATTTGAAACCAAGTTGGATTTAATTAATTGAAATAATACCACCATTTTATTAGTTGAACAAACATGGAATAAATGGAAACAAATTGGTTGTTATTATTTGAAATAACATTTTGGAAATTGTAACATCACAAGGATGAAACAAAAGGTTTGAATTTTGGTTTGAAATTCAAATAGAAAACAAAGGAAAACAACTGAAAACAGTTGGAAAACAAACAAAACAAATGCAATCAACATGATGCCATGATGCAAAACATAAAATAACAGAGAGCAAAACATTCTAAAGGCTATTTTTCAGACTTGGGATGTTACAGCCCCGGAAGCAGATCCTCTATTCCTTGAGCAGTAGATATTGATCCTTTAGAAGCCCGGATGGGTTTTCCGTAGTACCTCAGGAGTTTTGGTCTCGTGTTTCCCGATGTTGCTTCGATATCCTGTTCTTCTCAACATCCTTTTCGTCCGTTGAAACCTTGTTGTTGATTTCCACTTCAATTCTATACCGGCGTCTAATCAAAACTTCCCCGATCATCTGCAGATGGATCTCAGGTTCTTCCCGTAGGTGGTTCGGATGACTCGTTGCGAGAGCACTGCCGGTTATCCGGAGATGCTGAGAGACATGGTCACTTATCTGGAGTTCCGTTGGGCACCAGAATACCAGGTCTACGAGCAGCAGCGAGAGTTTGACCAGACCTACTACCAGGCTATCGTCTACATTCTGTCAGATGATGGCATGAGCGTTGTCCACCGCTACGAGGCAGTAGGTTCCACAGTGGATATGGCTGTGCAACAGGCAGCTTAAGTGAGTCTCACCGTCCTTCGTGCTGACTACTGGGGATTCGACGATTCTATCTATCGCCACATCCCCCGTGGTTACATCACTTAGGAGGGAGCTCACTTCACTCTCTACGACAACCTGGATGTCTACGAGCATGATAACACCAGGCTGCACACCACCGCTCAGTTTGTGAGGCACAGTGACGCCGTTGCCACCACACTTTCTCAGGAGTTGGCTTCAGTCAGAGAGCAGCTCTACCTTGCTTTGACTCGTCTGGCGACGTACACCACAGACTTTGTTGGAGATGAGCGCTTTGCACGTTTCGATCAGCCAGTTGGTCGTCGTCTGCCAGATGCTGGAGGTTACGAGCCGATCAGAGGTCCAGTCCTCAACCTCGGTGCTGGATACACTGGGATTCCACGTTTTGGAGCACAGGGAGCTGACGCTATGTACTTCACCACACCTAGAGTCGCTCTCAGGCCACGTCAGATCTATGTGGATCGTCGTTCTACCTACTTTCGTGGGCCTCCTCCTCACTGTACCCCTCGTCGTAATACTCACCGCCGTCCTGCGTGATGAGCATGGGAGTACCGATGTATCCATTCATAGCTATGTTTAGTTATCCTTTGGCTTTCAAACCATGTAATGGTGTGTTGGATATTCTGATGTATTTGAACATGTGATGATGTACCTGTTGGTTATCTATTCATGCGTCGGAATAATCTCTCTTTCGGTTACCAAGTCTATCCTTTTCTGTGGTTGTGCTAAACTGCATGTCTATTCAGGATGCCGCCAACAAGGAGCAACCCGACTGAGCCACCTCCGATCACGGAGCTGTTGACTCAGATGACTCAGGTCGTGACGCAGATGGCCCAGATCCAGGCTAACCAGCACAACAACCAGAATGCTCCACGAGTCAGCATCAAGGAGTTTCTGAGTCTGGGGCCGAGAGCTTTCGTGGCAACACGTGAGCCTCTGGATGCTGATGACTGGATCATGGAGATGGCCAGAGCTCTGGACATTGCTCACGTTGCTGAGGAAGACAAAGTCAAGTATGCCACCTACCTATTGAAGGGTCAGGCAGCTACCTGGTGGGAGAACTACCAGATCATGAGAGCTGGATACCCAATCACCTGGGTTGTTTCAAGGATGCCTTCCTGAAGCACCACATCCCAGATGGTCTCATGGAAAGGATGCGAGAGGAGTTTTGCTCTCTCAAGCAGGGCAAGCTGGACGTCATTGGCTATCAGAATGAGTTCAATCGCCTCGCTCGATACGCTGGTGATGAGGTGTCCACTGAGGCTAAGAAGATGGCAAGGTTCCGCCGAGGTTTTAACCCGGAACTCAAGTACGCCCTCACCAACATCAAGTGCAAAGACTTCGAGGAGCTCGTGAACACCGCGCTCAATGAGGAAAATGGGCGCAAGGCGTTCGAAGAGTCCCGCAAGCACTCGCGTGAGGGTGGTTCCTCCTCCAACATGACCACCCCTCCGCAGAAGCGCCGCATCTGGGTGCCAAATGGTGCTGTCACTCGGGCTCCATATGCCCAAGCTTCTCCAGGCTTCGCTTCCCGCCCACCCAACCCATCTCAGATGCAGGCTCAGAGGTTCTCAATGGGGCAGCCAAGGCCAGATGCACCTCGTGTCGTCACTTGCTACAAATGCAAGCAGACAGGGTACTATGCTGACAAGTGCACTCAGAGGCAGCTACCTCCACCACCTCCTCGCCCCAACACCAACCAGGCAATGGTGCGTGCTCCTCCGGCTAAAGCCTTCAACTCCAACAACAGGCCTGTCGGGAGGACCGCGAGGGTGAATCATGTCAAGGTCGACAAAGCTGAGGAAGCTGCTGACGTCGTTCTCGGCACATTCCCCGTAAACTCTAACCCAGCTAAAGTGTTGTTTGATACCGGAGCATCGCCTTCTTTCGTGTCAAAGATCTTTGCGACAACAGTTAAACTACCTTTTGTCGGTTTGGGATCCCCGCTAGTTGTAAACTCCCCTGGAGCAACTATGCAAACTTCCAAGATCAGTCATGAGAATCAGATTCTAATTGGAGGTCACATATTCCTTGCTTCCCTCATTCTGCTTGGCAATTCAGACATTGATGTCATTCTGGGCATGGATTGGTTGAAGGCCAATAAAGCTACGATTGATTGTGCTCGGAAGTCAATAACTCTGTTCCACCCTTCTGGCCAGATAGTCTATTCTCCAAATGAATCAAGTTCTGTTCAGCTATACACCCTCGATGCTAAACCTCTACCTCTACTCGAAAATGTTCCGGTGGTTTGTGAATTCCCTGACGTCTTTCCAGAAGAGTTGCCAGGGATGCCTCCGGACAGAGCAGTTGAGTTCGTGATCGAGCTTGAACCAGGTACTGCTCCAATCTCCAAGCATCCATACAAGATAGCTCCTCCTGAACTGAAATTTTTGAAGGAGCAAATCGATATGTACATGGAGAAAGGTTACATTCAACCTAGTTCCTCCGCTTGGGGTTGCCCAACTCTGTTCGTTGCCAAGAAGGATCAAACAAAGAGACTCGTGGTTGACTATCGTCCTCTCAACGAGAAAACCATAAAAAACAAGTATCCAATTCCTCGTATCGATGATCTTTTTGATCAACTTGCTGGAGCCTCAATATTCTCAAAGTTGGACTTGAGGATGGGTTACCATCAAATAAAGATCAGAAAGGAAGATATTCCAAAAACAGCTTTCACCACTCGGTACGGTCTATATGAATACACCGTCATGTCCTTTGGTCTCACCAATGCACCGGCGACATTCTCTAGACTCATGAATTCTGTCTTCCATGAATACCTCGACAAGTTCGTTGTGGTATATCTTGATGACATTCTGGTCTACTCAAAATCCGAGGAAGAGCATGGAGAACACCTTCGTCTCACTCTCATGAAACTTCGCGAGCATCGTCTATATGCCAAGTTCTCCAAATGTGAGTTCTGGATTCCAGAAGTTGCTTACCTTGGTCATGTCATCTCCGCCAAGGGCATAGCCATTGATCCGGAAAAGGTTAAAGCAATTGTTGATTGGAAACCTCCTAAGACGGTGAAGCAAGTCAGAAGTTTTCTTGGCTTGGCTAGCTATTGCCGTCGTTTCGTCCAAAACTTTTCCAAGATTGCCAAACCTCTCACTGATCTCACAAAGAAGGACAAGAAGTTTGTTTGGACTCCACAATGTGATGGAGTTTCAATCTCCTGAAGACTAAACTCACTTCTACCCCAGTTCTGGTTGGCCCAGATACTACCAAACCTTTCCAGATATTTTGCGATGCATCTCTCCAAGGTCTAGGTGCAGTTCTTATGCAAGAACGTCAAGTTGTGGCTTATGCTTCTCGTCAGTTGAATGCACATGAGCAAAACTATCCCACACATGATCTAGAACTTGCAGCAGTTGTGTTTGCCCTCAAGAAATGGAGACAATACTTGCTGGGTAACCGCACTGAAATCTTTTCCGATCACAAGAGTCTGAAATACATCTTCACTCAACCAGATCTAAACCTCAGGCAAAGGAGATGGATTGAAAAGATTAAAGACTTTGATCTCACCATTTCTTACACTCCAGGCAAGGCTAATGTTATGGCCGATGCTCTCAGTCGCAAGTCATATTGCAATAATCTCATGATCATGGAAAGCCAACCTCCACTTCATGAAGAATTCCAGAAGCTGAACCTTGGTCTTGTTCCTCAAGGCTATCTTGCTAGCTTGACAGCCAGTCCAACTCTCGAGGACAAGATTCGTTCTGAACAACTTCATGATACTGAAATCAAGAAGATGGTAGAACACATCAAAGAAGGCAAGGAGAAATTCATGTCCTTCTCAATTGATGACAGGGGAACTGTGTTCTTCGAAGGACGCATTGCAGTTCCTCAAGTTCAAAGTCTCAAAGATGTTATTCTAAAGGAGGCTCATGAAACTCCTCTTTCCATTCACCCTGGAAGTACAAAGATGTACCAGGATCTTAAGACACTGTATTGGTGGCCTGGCATGAAACGTGAAATTGCTCAATACGTTTCTGAATGCGACGTTTGTCAACGTGTTAAGGCAGTCCATCAGAAAACAGCCGGTCTACTCCAACCTCTAAAAATTCCTGAGTGGAAGTGGGACATGATTGAAATGGACTTCTTCACTGGTTTTCCAAAGTCCAAGAAGGGCAACGATGCAATCTTCGTTGTTATTGATCGTCTCACTAAAGTAGCTCACTTCTTTGCTGTCAAAGAAACAATCTCAGCTAGCCAGTTAGCAGAACTCTACACAACAAAGATTGTTCCTCTTCATGGTGTTCCATTGGAAATAAGCTCAGACCGTGGAAGCATATTCACTTCTCATTTCTGGAAAAGTTTTCAAGAAGCATTGGGCACCAAACTTCTTTTCAGCACAGCTTATCACCCTCAGTCTCAAGGGCAAGTCGAAAGAGTCAATCAGATTCTCGAGGATATGCTCAGAGCATGTGGTATCTCCTTTGGCATGAAATGGGAGGATTGCCTTCCATATGCTGAATTCTCCTACAACAACAGCTACCAGGCAAGCCTAGGCATGGCACCATTTGAAGCACTCTATGGCCGCAGATGCAGGAGTCCAATCAATTGGTCTGGAGCTGGTGAACGTTCACTCTTAGGCCCTGACATTGTTAAGGAAGCCGAGGAGAAAGTTCGTATCATTCGTGACAATCTCAAGGTTGCTCAGTCTCGTCAGAAAATCTACTATGACAGCAAGCACAGGGATATGATCTATGCACCTGGTGACAAGGCATATCTCCGTGTAACTCCCCTCAGAGGCACTCATCGTTTCGGTGTGAAAGGAAAGCTTGCACCAAGATACATTGGTCCTTTCAACATTCTCTCAAGGCGTGCGGAAAATGCCTATCGTCTTGAACTTCCAGAAAAACTATCCAAGGTGCACGATGTGTTCCACGTGTCACAGCTCAAGAGGTGTTTCAAAGATCCAGATCGTGCAGTTGATCATGATTCCATTGAACTGCAAGATGATCTATCTTATGAGGAGCACCCTGTTCGTATTCTCGATGAGACCGAGCGTAAGACTCGCAACAAGAGCACAAAGTTCTTGAAAGTGCAGTGGTCGCATCATTCCGATAAAGAGGCAACGTGGGAGACCGAAGAGGATCTTCGCAAGAAGTATCCGGACCTTTTATCTTCTCAGTAAGGAATCTCGGGGCGCGATTCCTTCAAGGGGGGGCGTTTTGTAACATCCCAAGTATGAAAACTTCCCTTAGAATGTTTGTTTCATGTTAATTAAAGTATTGCATCATGTCATCATTTTGTTTCCATTTGTTTTCACCTAGTTTGCATCTGTTTTTTTCCTGTTTTCACAATTCAAATTCAAACTTTATTTCAAACCTTTATTTCATACTTGTTCTGTTACAATCTTTTTCAAATTATAATGTCAAATCAAACCCTCATTTGTTTCCATTTTATTCCATAATGATCACTTATTAAAATGATGGTTTTAATCAATCAATTGATTCCAAATTGCATTCAAAAATTCAAATCAAAGCATCAAACATAACCACTTTGAATTTAGGAATATTATCTAAACAAATCAACTCTTTTTGTTCTAAATTAACATAGGGTTCACCCTATTAAAAGGTTTGTTTTCATTAAGGTTCACTTAATATAAAAATCATCCAAATTTGGTTTAAATACAAACAACAAGTTGTTGTTTTTTTTTAACTTTTGAAAACAGAACTTGGAAAAGGGTTGTTGTTGATCTAATTCACCCACACAAATTTTTCCAAAATTTATCCTAACTTAAAATCCATCAAATCCTTCCATTTCTATTCCTACAAAAAAAAACAGGAGAATAAAAATTTAAAAAGAAAATTTTGGCGCCAGGGGGGTCGTGGGCTGCGCCCAGCCCACTTCCCTTTTTCTCTCCCGCGCGGCCCTTTTCTCCTTTCCCTCCAGCGCGTACCGGTTCGTTTTTTTTCCCCTTCTTCCCGCAGTACGGCAGGCCATCCGGCCATGCCACGGCGGCAGCCGCGCAACCCGACGGCCAGGAGACGATCCCGAGGGCTATAAAGCCAGCCTAGGCGCGCGCCGCAACCCTAGCTAACCCTAGACCCCTTCTCCCTCGCTCCGTCGCCGTCTACCCACTCTCCCCAGCGTTCTCCCCTCTCTCTGTCACCTCGCCGGAGATCCCCGCTACTGAAACCCCGTTGATTACCGCCGCTCCCGTACGCCTCCTTCTTCGCTGATCACGGGAACCGCACGGCCACCTCTCCCTCGTCTGTTTAAACACCAGAGCCACCTCGGAGAGCCTCTGTAGCCTCGCCGCCGTCCACGGACTCGCCGCTGTCGTTGTCGCCGTCGTCCCCGAGCCTCTGCAACAACTCCAATCGCCGGTGAGCCGCCACCGTCTCCTCCTCCTCTCTGTACCCTCTGCTTGCGCAAGCACCCGTGCACGTCCACAGCATCCACCAGCGGCAGCCACGAGCACGGCCACGTTGATCGCCGCCGGCGTCATCGTCTCTGTCAGGGTACAGTCGAGTGCGCGCGGAAAAAAATTCAGTTAACGCGCTGTGGAAATACAACCTCACAGCGCCGCGGTATCTGTCGAAACTGACGAAACCACCGCAGTGGTAGCACTGCATCTCGCGCACGGGCTGGTCGCTGGTTTGATCCCTCGCGGCCGCGGGATAAAAACCCAATTTTTGCGCGCACGGCTGACGAGCAGGCCCCACCTGCCTGTGACCCATGTGGCCACGCCAGCACGCAGGCACGCCACGCTGGCCCCAGGCCCACGGGCAGTGGCTGTGGTTAGATTACTGCGCGGTAACAAATAAATTTCCAGCACGTTTCTTTTAAATCTAAGTCCCTTAATTTTACAGATTGGTCCTCTGTTTTAAATTGTTAATAACTTTTAAACTATAACTCCAAATAACAAAAGTAAAATATGTTTGTTGTTCTAAATTAAATTGTCTATCCATTTAAACCAATTGTGTACTGTTTTGAATTTTCCAAATGCACTTCAAATTTGAATTCAAATAATTCAATTGTAATTTGCTAAATTGCATAACTAAATCATAATAAATCCAAATCATGCAAATAAAATATGTTTTTCATACCATTTTGAACCCCCTATTCAAATATACATTTTGTTTCATGGTTTGAATAATTTAAATTGCTTAAATAATTTAAACCTTATTTAAATCATTTAAATTTGCTAAATCCATAACTTAATCAAATTAAATTATTTTTGAACATGCAAAATATGTTTTCAAACTAGAAAAGTATAAACTTTTCAAATATGAATTTGAATTTATGTTTTGAACAAATAAAATTCAAATAATATTCAAACTTGTTTTAAACTCATTTAAAACTTGTTAAATTTTGTTTAAGTCATAATAAATTCATCCTAATACCTTTTTCAATATTTGAAACATGTAATCCACCCAAAATTTTATGATCTTTTCAAATATGAATTTTGTTATTTGTTTTGAACAATTTAAATGGATGAAAACAACCCATACTTGTGTGTCACCTTTAAGGAACCAAAAAATTCCCTAAATTAATAAATAAATTTCTAAATTGGTAAACCTTATTTCCAATTGGTTCTAATGTTGTTATTTTGTTGTTTTCCTCATCCATGCATCATACTAATCCACTTTCACCTGTTGGTTAATTGGAAAACAATTGTTTCAACCAAAATTCATGGGCTTTTCATATGCAACTCAAAATTGCATATGTGTCCATTTAAATTGTGTTACCAAGTCCACTAGTTTATTTTGATGCATCCCTTTAAATTGACATGCATCATCCCCTGATTGTGCACTATGCCATCATATTGATTGTTTATCTTCATGTATTGTTTGTTTGCTTCTTCTCGGATAGACGACGACGTTGAGACCGACGATCTTTACGACACCCCTTCTGAGGATCTAGCCCAGTACCAGGCTACTGAGTTTGCAGGCAAGTTATCACTCACATGAACCATTGTGTTCCTTTCAACATTGGTTACCGATACTTTCCGTTGTCTATTTCTGCTAGCCATATGTACCGTTGCTTCTGTTACGAACCTATCACATGATACCCTGAACCCTGATATTGCCTCACATCCAGTCCTATAACCCCGTTGCTTGGGCCCGTGTCTTACTAGCATGCTTAGGGTTGTTTTGCTCGAGTCTGTTATCAGTTACTTTCTGTTATTATATTCTGTTGTATTCTGGGGCTCGATGTTAAACAACAACCTGTTAATTTGAGGTAATAATAAATTGCTGATAAGGCACCGGCAGGAGGCCCGGCGTGGTTTTGAGGCCTGCTAGTGTCGACCCTAATAGGAAAAGGGTCTTGTCTACTGATCCATGATGAGCGCACTATCCGCATGTGGGAAGCGTGTATGGGCGCCCCCCTCAATTTGATTCGATTCGCATCTCGTCCAAATCACCACACTTAGTTCGGGCTTTCCATTTGATGCACGCATATGCAGGTACGAACCCGAGGCCAGGGTGGAATTTTTGTAGTCGGCATTTAGGGCGGCGTGGTCTTCCAGTGCTATGAGGGTCCCCTTTTCTTCGTGGGGCTCGATTAGCCGCGCACGCACATCACGTGGTGCTTTGGGCTTGATGCGAAGAAGAGTTGAGTTGTTTTGAGTGCCCCGCTTGGTGGGAAAGGCCTTCCCATCTGGCGGGTTATTCTTACGTGTACGGCCAAATTGGTGCACCCCTGCAGGGATAAATCTTCTCGAGAAGCCGTGTTTTCCGCGGTTATGGTTGACTTGTTGAAAGTACTGGCTAACAAGTACTCAGAACAACTTACACCTAACTAATGATAACTTGACTAGTAATAGGCTTATTGACACAACAATGTGATCCATCATTAATCCAACCGTGTGAGTTATCCTCGGATTGCTTCTTTGGATAGGGGGCGAGATCCAGGATGGGTTTGTTTGGTGGTTAGCTATAGTTGGTTACGACACGCTATCTTATCTCTTTCTGTTAGACCGGAAGTTGTAGTATGTTCTGTAGTTGGTTAGTGCAGCCAGTTGTAGCATCTTTTATATCCCTTTCTTTCGTTGAACCCAAGGCATCTGTGCTTGGTGTTGACGGGTTGCACTTTGGTGAACTGTGAGTCTTGCTTGCCAGTACGTTTATGTACTGACCCCTTTGGGGCTGTGGTTTCCGCAGACTACGCTTACGAGGATCCCCGTGACGGCTACTACGTGGAGTTTGACGAGGCTGCTGACGAGTAGGTAGCGGACCCGGGCGGGATCCGAGACATCGTGGATGGGCTCCGTTTTCTTTTCATTCCCGGCTTCTTAAGCCTATTTGGATTTGTCTGTACTCAGACCCTTTGAATGCTTCCGCTGAGTTGTAATGATGTTATGTTGGGACATGTGTCCTCTGGATGATTGTATTTGCTATCTCTGCTCTAGTGAGAGCCATTTGCAACTTATTTGCATCTTTTGTGTCTTAGAGATTTTTTGTGTTATCATCTTGTTCAAAGCCGTTGACGTACCATGTGTGTATGGAATGAAGTACGTCAATGGTAGTGTCCTGATTTCTATGGGATAGTTTACATCGACGGTGAATAGTAAAGATTGGTTGTCACACATAAGTGTTGGCCTACTCGTAAGAGATGCGGGTGCCGGTAAGCCCCGTAATCCAATCAAAATACTGTTCAGTTCGTACGGTGAGTATCCTCTAGAAGTCCGGGTGCGACAGTACTGCGAAATGATCCCCTCAATGAATGTGATAGTCCCCGAGTTGAATGGAGCAGTCCCCGGGTTGCGAGTGCCAGTCCCCGGGTTCTCTTTTGCAGCCTCCCAATCAATCTCCATGGGCATAGCTTCCTCTCCTGGCAGAGATGGAACAAAGATAGATTCCGAGTTGGGGGATGGATTGATGGATGGCTTTATCAAATGCTCCAAGGCAATCCCAGCCGGGATAAACTGCCGGGAAGACCCCAACTTTTACAGCTCATCAGCTGCACCATTCTCAGCTCGATGTATATGATGAAACTCACACCCTTCAAAGAAGTCAGTCATGGTTTGCACCAGAAACCGGTAGGACGCCATGTTGGCATCCAAAGCATCCCAGGTGTCGGATACCTGCTGAATCACCAAATCCGAGTCGCCATAGCATACGATACACTGCACCCCAATCTCCTTGGCTACCCTCAGGCCATGTACCAGTGCCTCATACTCAGCCACATTATTGGATGCTTTGAAATGAATCTGCAGCACATACTTGAGTTGATCTCGCTTGGTGACGTAAGCACTACGCCAGCACCAAGGCCTTCCTTCACTTTGGAGCCATCAAAATGCATCTTCCAGTAGTTGGTTTCCGGCAAGGGGGATCATACTGCATCTCGGCCCAATCCACCAAGAAATCTGCCAGAGTTTGTGACTTGATCGCTTCTCTTCCTGCGTACAGAGGGGTGTACGCGGCTAGCTCAATTTCCCACTTGGCTACCCGGCCGCTTGCTTCCTTGTTGCCCATGATCTCCGAGATGGGAGCAGTACTCACCACTGTGATAGGATGCTCTTGGAAATAATGCTTGAGTTTCTTGGCACCCAGGTACACGTCGTATGTCATCTTTTGGTAATGCGGGTACTTTTGCTTGGAGCTGGATAGCACTTCGCTGAGATAATACACTGGCCGCTGCACCTTTATGCCTTCCTCTTCTCTTTCCACCACTATCACCACGCTGACTACCCGGTTGGTTGCTGCAATGTACATCAACATCGGCTCTTTGGGTAGCGGGCTAGCCAGGATGGGAGCGCTACCCAGCATGGTCTTGAGTTCGCTGAAGGCCACATCAGCTTGTGATGTCCAGACAAACTTATCACTCTTCTTCATGAGCTGGTAGAGAGGGAAGGCCTTCTCACCCATTCTTCCCAGGAAGCGGCTAAGAGAAGCCAAGCACCCGGTAAACTTTTGCACATCCTTCAGTGATCTCGGCAAAGACATGCTCTCTATAGCTTTTATCTTTGAAGGATTGGCTTCAATGCCCCAACTGGATACCAAGAAACCGAGTAACTTGCCAGCCGGAACGCCAAAGTTGCATTTAGTCGGATTCAATTTCATCATGTACTTGCGCAGGTTAGCAAAAGTTTCCTCAATATCACTAAGCAGAGTATGTGTTTCTTTTGTTTTGATGACAATGTCATCTACGTACACCTGCACATTTTTGCC
Source organism: Alopecurus myosuroides (assembly GCA_028641055.1). Classification (NCBI taxonomy): domain Eukaryota; kingdom Viridiplantae; phylum Streptophyta; class Magnoliopsida; order Poales; family Poaceae; genus Alopecurus; species Alopecurus myosuroides. The sequence goes on along the minus strand of CM054057.1, from coordinate 468,459,485 downwards.
AATTTGATCATGCAAGCATTTCTGCATGCATCTCTGATAGGTAGCCCCAGCATTCCGCAACCCAAAGCACATGACACGATAGCAATAAGCCCCGTACGGGGTAATGAAAGCAGTCTTTATTTGATCAGCCGGATTAAGAGGTATCTGGTGAAAACCAGAGTAGGCATCAATGAAAGACAAAAGTTCACACCCGGCAGTGGAATCGATCACCTGATCTATGCGGGGTAGCGGGAATGGGTCCTTGGGGCAGGCCTTGTTCAGGTCGGTGTAGTCCACGCACATGCGCCATGCAGTCTCGGCCTTGGGGTCTTCCTTCTTCTTCTCAACCATAACCGGGTTGGCCAGCCAATCCGGATGTAGCACCTCCATGATGAAACCGCTTATCAGCAACTTGGTGATCTGATCACCGATGGCTTTCCTCCTCTCATCACCAAAGCGGCGCATTGCCTGCTTAACAGGCTTAGCGTCAGGACGCACATGTAGCGAGTGCTCAACCAACTCCCTCGGGACATCCGGCAAGTCCTCATTGGACCATGCGAAGACATCCCGATTCTCACGGAGGAAGTGGATGAGCTCGCTTTCCTATTTCTCGGCCAACCCGGCGCCAATGATGGCAACACGGTCTGGGAACTCAGGGTCCACCTGCACCTTCTTGGTTTCCTGGGAGGCTTGGAAAGCTGCTCCATACTGAGTACCCGGCATGCCAGGCATACCGACTTGTGCTGCTTGAGCCATAGCAACCACCTCGTGTATCTTCTTCTTCTCAGCAACAATGACCATGGACTCTGCCAGCTGAGAACCAGCAGCCGCACTCCAAGGAACGCTTGTAATCACCCAAGATGGTGATGACACCATTGGGACCAGGTAGCTTCATCTTCAGATAGGCTGCATGGGTTGAGGCCATGAACTTGGTGAGCGCAGGCCTACCGAGTAGAGCATGGTAGGGGCTCTCAAGATCAACCACTTCGAACTGCAGGCACTCGGTGCGGCAGTTCTCCCTGGTGCCGAATAGGACATCTACCCAGATGCGGCCGATTGGAGCGCAAGACACTCCCGGCACAATGCCATGGAAAGTAGTCCTACTGGGTAGCAGCATGTTCTCGGCAAGGCCGAGCTTCTCCAGGGTATCTCGGTACATGATGTTGATGCTGCGGCCGTTATCAATCAGCACTTTGCTGAACCTGACATTCTTCGTGGTCCCCAGGAAGGTGGGATCCACCACCAGAGCATACGTACCCGGATTGGGCATCACCTTGGGATGATCAGCTCTGGACCAGGTAATCTCCTGCTCGCACCAGAGCAGGTAGTGAGGCACAGCTGGGATCACTGCATTCACCTCCATCGCACGCCTATGCAGCGACCGCTTGTCATCTGGCTCGGTGGTGAACACCATGTAGCTCTCATGGTGCTCTTGGTACTGGCTGCAGTCTCCACCACCATCGTTGCCGTTGTTGTTGTTGTTGTTGTTGTTGTTGTTGTTCCTGTTGCGGGTGTAGTAGTTGCGGTTGCGGTCGTTGCGGTTGTCGTAGTTGTAGTTGCGGTTGGCTCCCTGAGCCACTTGGTTCACATTCTCCCTTCTCGGATTCACTGTTGGCCTGGGTGCAGCTGCCCGGATAGGCTGCACATTGGCTCCCGAGAGTGGCAGAGGAGGAGGTGGTGGCAGCTGACCAAACCCTTCACCCTTGATGCGGTCCCACCAGCTGCACTACCGGGTAGTGTGGTTGGCTGGCCTACTCGGATGCCGAGTATGGAAGTTGCATGGCCCGTCCTTCATGTTCTCAAAGATAAATCTCTGAGCATCTCCTGCATCCGGGTTGCCGCTACCTTGCTGAGGAGCACTGTATGGCTTCTTGATGCCTTGGCCCTGATTCTGGTTCTGACCGTATTAGGCTCCAGCAGTTTTCTGCCTTTGGCTACTCCCAGCAGCCGCAGGGTCTTGGTTTACAGTATTCACTTCCTCAGACCCATACCGAGTATCGGGTCAGTCATCTCTGCGCTTGTTGCGGAAATCTTGGCGTCTGTGGCCATCATGGTGCTTCCTTCTCGGCTCGAAAGTATCGAGCAGAGGCTGAGTAGGGTCACCGAGTGCATACATATCAGCAATCTTGATCGTCTCGGCGAGCGTACTCGGCATCTCTCTTTGCAGATTTTGACACAACATGCTGCCATGCCTGCAGCCTTGAGCAAACCAGACGATTGCCTGTGACTCATTCACACCCTCACAGGTGTTCCTCAAAGTGCTCCACCGAGTAAGGTACTCCCGGTCGGTCTCCTCTTCCCGTTGCTTGCAAGCTGAAAGCTGCTGCGGCCTATTCGGCCTCTTGTACGTGCTGGTAAAGTTGCTGATGAAGGCTTCCGAGAAGTCAAGCCAACAGTTGATACTGTCCCTGGGCAAGTTATTCAACCAGATCCGGGCAGGACCCTCCAGCATCTGGGGAACGTATCTCACGGCCCATCTCCGATTGCCGCCTGCAATGTGCACAGCGGTAACGTAATCACTTAGCCAGTCTTCCGGCTTGGTGCTGCCATCATAGCACTTGGTCCCTCTAGCCAACTGGAACTTGTTCACAGAAGGCTCTCCCATGATGCGGTTGCCAAAACAGCTTGGGCCGGGTGGCCCCTTCGTCTCCATCTGTGCTGACCGATTAATCCAGTCCAACTTGTATCTTGCGTCGCTGGGCTCCAGCATCCGGTCACCCAAACGATCAGTGACATCCCTTGGATCTGCATACCCGGCCATCTCCATTGCCGAGTACCCATCATCATAGCGGTCTTGCGGCACGGGACCAGGTTGAGCAACCGGGTTGGCCACTGCCACAACTGCCTGCGGCTGCACAGCTGCTGGCTGCTGTACCCTCTGCTGGATCGGGTTGGCAGCATGATGCCGCGATGCTCCCGCGCGGTTTCCTCCTTGCCCCTTGCTGTGAGCTTTACTGGCTTGATAGCCTGCTCCTGCAGAGTTGTGTTTCTGACCGGGCTGCCGCGCCACAGCGTGCTGTTTTCCAGCGACAGCCGGGTCGTACACCTGCATCTGTTTGTTCTTTCCAGAGTTCACACTCTGGTCCCTCTCATTGCGAGGAAGCGGCGATGAGGCCTGATCCATAGATCTGACCGCATGCGAGTGGACAACCTGAGAAGCGCCAGCTCCCGGATTGGCTTTCCGGAACTCCTCGTTCTGCCTGCCAGCTTCTAGCACTAGCTCATTCAACCTATCCTGCTGCCTAGCGCGCGCGTCACCAGTGAGATGCGGCAACTCAGCAGCAACTGCCTCTGCAGCCCTAAAAGTTTTGGCAGGGGAGCTTATTTGGGCCTAGTAGCAGTGTTCAAACTAGCAGTTTGGCTAGCAGCCCTACCATCTCTAGCTAGCTCAGCGCCCAAGTTGCGACGGATAGTGCCTAGCTTGCTAGGCAGCCTAGAAATGGGAGTAAAGCCATATGCTCTATTGTACTCGTTCTGATCTAGGTTAAGCTCAAGCCTAACCTTCTCCAGCTTCTGGGCCTCCGCGCGAAGCGCTTGATGCTACTGCTCGAGTTGCGCCTTCAACGCCATGAGCTCGGTGTCGGTGGGAGGCGACATGCCCAGCTGCTCGGTGGCGCCACCGCGAGCAGCCGGTATAGCCGCTGACGTGGAAGGAGCCACATAACCCGGAATGTTCCGGGGCATGTCGTAGGGCTTGTGGACCCTTGTAGCAGCCAGCTCGTCGATGACTTCAGCGGCAACGGCCGCGCTTTTCCCGGCATCGATAGTCGGGCCCGTCATCATCACCTCCACGATGTCCGCAGAGTAGCCAGTAGGCTTCCCGCGAGCAGCGAGTATAGCAGGAGGATCATCCGCAACGAGCACCTCCTCCGGGAACTCGCGGATGACGGTGGTGGCGACGTAGACCAGATGCGCGCCGAAGGAAAGAACCGAGCCGCCTGCAGGCACGGGCCTGCCGCCGAAATGGCCGGTGTTGTCGGTGACGAAGTCGAAGGATCCGAATCTGTGGACAAGGCCACAGACCACGCGCTCCCCCGAAGCAGAAACGGGTCACGTCCGAATATGAACCCCAGCCAGCACCGCTGCTGGCCCCATGGTGGGCGCCAACTGTCGTGGATGAGTAAAGAAAGATGCCATGGGATGGCTTAAGGTTGGGGCCGATGGACGCTGTAGGTATTCGGGGAGGGATCGCACGTCGAGTAGACGCGCTCAGGTAACACTGCAAACACCAAGAACTACCCAGGTTCGAGGCCCTCGTGTGGAGGTAACACCCCGACTCCTGCCTATCTCTCTGCATGTATGATATCCGAGTAGCCACAGTACAAAGTTGTCTCTCAGCCGAGTAGCCACTCTCTGCTCTCTCTACAGCTAACACTTGCTCGTGCAATAAATGCTCTCTCGCGTAACGTCCCTCGCGCAGGAGGGGGCAGGGCACCTTATATACTGGTGCCCAGCCGAGTAAACAAAGAATAAAAGGTACGATGATGCGACATCTCCAAAGTGGCGCAGAGAACGCCTCCGGCTTCTCGTTGACGCGGGTGCGAGAAGTCACCGCGTCGTCCGGCTGACAGGACCTGTCCACCCTGTCAGTCACACAGAGTAGGCCCCCGACACGTCCTGTCCCCTCTGTCAGTGACAGGACATGACAGGCGCCTACCCATTGTAGCCACGCTGTAGCGCGGATAATCACGCGCTCCGCAAGTCGTCATTTGCATGTCTCAATCAATGTAATCCTTAGAACCGATGTTGTCGCACAATCCAAGTTGTGGATCATCGACTTAGTGTCAAACGTTGTTCCGTGACAAGGCAGTTATAAAGGCAGAGTTCGGGTCGAATGAGAAGCAAGCTGCGTGATGTGGATAATCAAGATGGGATTTTGCCCCTCCGACTGGATAGATATTCTCTGGGCCCTCTCGAGTGATATGATTCCGGAAGCATGGCCATGCGTGACTTGGTTAAGTGTTAACTGAGTCTATTGACTAAGAGTTAGTCAGATGAATCATATATCACGGACCGAGAAGAGAGTTGAGCTATTTAAGGGATGACGATAATTCGCCTATAGTTTGACAAGGTATATCGTGAGGCAAAAGGGACTCAGATGAAAGTCACATTGGAAGGTATGTCGTCATGACTCTATGGCATTGGGGAATCGACACGTTCTGCTAGGAGCCGCTACCGATTGATCGATTGGGAGTCGGACTCCAATCGTGTCCAAGTCACCATGAGGCTGCAGGGTCGCACACTTAAGAGCGGGAGCAAGTATATTGGTCGGGTTGGACCCGAACCGGAAATGAACTGAATTTGTGAGTCGGACTCATAGAGGGAATGGGCCACAAGCGTTGTGCAGCCCACTACCACTTGGTATATAAAGAGGGGCGCAGGTTGCCCAGCGGGCACGTTATTCCACTCCCATGCGTTGGGAACCCTAGCCCCACTCAGTCCAGCCGCCGCACCGGACCTAGCAGTTCGCCGTCGGAGCTCCTCCTCGTACGTGTGGATACCGGTAGATGTGTTGTACGTTTAGCACTTCGACGATCGCGGGATTGGATCGGCTGGATCGGATCGTGGGACTACACTACATCGACGTGCTTCATCGATAATCCGCACCTGCGCGTCTAGTGGTAATCCTCGTGGCCTTCTACCTCGGCTAGATCTTGGAAGTACCGCGTAGAAAAGTTTTTTGTTTATCTCTACGCGTTCCAACAGTGGTATCAGAGCGGTAGCTTCTGGTTTTAGGCCCGTGATCTGCACATATGTGATATGTAGTTAGCGATACATTGGATCTAATTGCTGTTTTGGTGGTCGTTCTATGAGATAAATCGGTTTTGTACAAGGTTAATTGGATCTATCGTACTCGGGGGTTAATGGATGATTTGGTGTCGTGGATGAGTAAAGACAGATGCCATGGGATGGCTTAAGGTTGGGGCCGATGGACGCTGTAGGTATTCGGGGAGGGATCGCATGTCGAGTAGACGCGCTCAGGTAACACTGCAAACACCAAGAACTACCCAGGTTCGGGGCCCTCGTGTGGAGGTAACACCCCTACTCCTGCCTATCTCTCTGTATGTATGATATCCGAGTAGACACAGTACAAAGTTGTCTCTCAGCCGAGTAGCCACTCTCTGCTCTCTCTACAGCTAACACTTGCTCGTGCAATAAATGCTCTCTCCCGTAACGTCCCTCGCACAGGAGGGGGCAGGGCACCTTATATACTGGTGCCCAGCCGAGTAAACAAAGAATATAAGGTACGATGATGCGACATCTCCAAGGTGGCGCAGAGCACGCCTCCGGCTTCTCGCTGACGCGGGTGCGAGAAGTCGCCGTGCCGTCCGGCTGACAGGACCTGTCCACCCTGTCAGTCACACAGAGTAGGCCCCCGACACGTCATGTCCCCTCTGTCAGTGACCGGACATGACAGGCGACTACCTCACTGTAGGCACGCCATAGCGCGGATAATCACGTGCTCCGTAAGTTGAACCGCACGCCTGTACGGCTACGGGATACGCGGGATCTTGTCAGAACGGCTCCATTGACTTCTTGCCCGAGTAGGAATGAAGCCCATCTACTCGGACCACTTGATTGCTACCCGGACGATCACAATCTCTCTTCTTATCTTCTCTTGGCCTTCAATGCCTATGACCGAATAGTGACTACCAGATAGAAGATACCCGGGTAGCCGCCTACTCGGCCAACAGTACCTTTACCTCTGTTTTATCACCAGTCTTACCCCTACTCGGGGGTAGCCCCCCCGACATTTGGTTTCCATGATCATACTGCTAAGGTCGTAAAACAATTTACCCCTACCAGTCGGTTTCCGCCATCGGGGTATACCGTGACACATAAATTCAGTTGCGGTGATCAAAGATCAAAGAGTTTGGTCAAATCGGAATACTGATCAGATTTGGGTAAAACTGTTTTATCCGGTGAAGAAATCCATGTTCGGAATGCAGATGAGATCTGCGTTTTCCAAAATCGTCGGGCGATGCCCCTTCGATCCCCGCCCGCTATCCGGCTTCGCCCTGTCGTAGCGCCTTAGATGTCGTTACGAGTTTCACAATGCCGGTAGATATCGTTTCAATGCATAACTTGTTTTTGCAGGATGTTGTGAATGGTATGGCTTATGTGCATGTGATGTGTGTAATCCATACGTGATCTGCATATCATGTTTTTGTCAGCCGGCTGGAGCCTAGGTGCTGTCATTTTATTGTATAAACGGTCTGCATGTCGGATTCTCTATGTAATTTTTCATTTACTAGCTAGTGTAGCTTGTTGGAGAACCCGGATGACATGCAAGTCGATGTACAAGTCGGCTACATGGAGTAAGATGGCACATAAAAAGAGTTGGCACGAGTCGACTTACAAGCTTTGTGGAGATGGAGATCACCATGAAGAGAGCCATACCATTTCACATTGTAATTGCTTTATTTGTGTTATTGTTATGTCTCCTTTTACCTCTATTTAGATAGTTGGTATATTTTAATCCCTCGAAGAAGGTCTAGTCGGTCGGCCCGCCAGTGCTGCACCATCACAAATCGGATATTCTTGGTAGTGGGCTCATAAAATTGAGGTGCTACCAATTCTTTCCGATTAGGTGGGTTTGAGTCGGACTTTTACAGCGGAAGTACTTGGTAAGTTAGATGACTCCATCACAACGGTTGTGGGGCTCGGGGCGAGGTAGGTTGGGAGCCGAGGCATGTGATGCCACCCGACTAACAGGAGTCGTATTGGATACGATTGGCAAGGTGTTGACTACCTAGATCACTTGACGGCTAGCGGTGATGCTAAAGCTCACTAGTCGGCTTGTTTATTTAGAATCTTGAATCACTTAGCAACCATCGGAGGGGTGTTGGTTCTAGTGGGAGCATAAGTATTAAAGCGTTTAATATGTCTGCTCTTTTATGAATACATGTCTTAAGTGTTTTGCATTTTTTCTGTTGTAGATCAATGGCACCTAGCAATCTTCCTCAGTTGTCCACTTTTGCGTTGAGGTCAATCCTAGAGAAAGATAAGCTTAAAGGAACCAATTTCACCAACTGGTATCGTAATATGAGGATAGTCCTCACGCATGACAAGAAAGAACATGTTCTAGAAACTCCACTTCCAGATGAGCCTGATGATGATGCGACTGTCGCTGTCATGAATGCCTACCGTAAGACTAGAGATGAGTCTACGGAAATTAGCTGTCTTATGCTTGCACACATGGAACCGGACTTGCAGCAGCAGTTCGAGAATGTTGAGGCCTACGATATGATCGAAAGCCTCAAAAGTATGTTCCAGGCTCAGGCAAACACCGAGAGGTATCAAGTCTCTCAAGCTTTGCTAGGCTGTAAGCTCAAAGACGGCGATCCACTGAGTCCGCATGTAATCAAGATGACTGGTTACGTGCAGTCTCTGGATAGGCTGAGCTTCCCAATTAATGAAGAGTTCGCTACTGATATAATTCTGAACTCTCTTCCTAGTGTGTATGGTCCGTTCATTTCGAACTACCACATGCATGGTATGGATAAAAAGATCACTGAATTACACGGGATGCTCAAAACAGCAGAGGCTGATCTCAAGGAAGGCGCCAGTCAAGTATTGATGGTGCAGAATAAGGATAAGTTCAAAAAGAGTTCTTGGACCAAGAAGAAGAAGGATAAGTTAGGAGGCAGCGCCCATGGCCCTGTCCAGAGCGCTTCCTCAAAGACTAAGCCATCTCCTACAGCCAGAGTCAATTGCTTCTATTGCAAGCAGGATGGCCACTGGAAAAGGAACTGCACCAAGTATTTGACTGACAGAGCCAAGAGTGGAGGTGTGACTTCCAACTCAGGTACGCTTGTGTGCAATGTTGTAGACATTTATCTTGCTGATGCACCTAACAGTTCTTGGGTATATGATACCGGATCAGTTATTCACATATGCAACTCGTTGCAGGGACTGGTAAGAACTAGGAGCGTGGCAAGAGGAGAGGTTGATATTCGGATCGGCGACAAAGCGAGAGTCGATGCGTTGGAAGTCGACACGATGCAACTTCATTTACCTTCAGCATTTTTAATGGAGATGAATAATTGGTATTATGTTCCAGTGCTTAGTCGAAACATTATTTCCGCCTCATGTTTGATGAGACAAGGTTATGAGTCGAATATTAAGAATAATGGTTGTAACCAAATGATCTAAATATCAAATGATCTAAATATGACTTACTTTTGGCACTGTCGGCTTGGTCATATAATTTGGAAGCGCATGAAGAAGCTCCATGATGATGGACTTCTAACTTCGTTCGACTTAGAGTCATTCAAGACATGCGAATCATGCCTACTCGGCAAAATGATCAAGACACCTTTTGCAAGAAGTTGTGAAAGGGCATCCGACTTGTTGGAACTAATACACAGTGATGTATGTGGTCCAATGAGCACGACAGCTAGAGGTGGTTATGAGTACTTCATTACCTTCACTGATGATTTGAGTAGGTATGGATATATCTATTTAATGAAACACAAGTCGGAAGCCTTTGAGAAATTCAAAGAATTCCAGAGTGAGGTACAAAATCAACTCGACAAGAAAATAAGTTTCTACGGTCAGACCATGGAGGCGAGTACATGAGCCATGAGTTTGATGAACATCTTAAGAGTTGTGGAATAGTTCCTCAACTCACTCCGCCGGGTACACCGCAGAGAAACGGTGTATCGGAACGGAGAAATCGGACCCTGTTGGACATGGTACGATCTATGATGAGTCGGAAAGATCTACCTTTATTATTTTGGGTTTATTATCTAGAAACTGCAGCGTTCACACTAAACAGAGTACCAACAAAGTCAGTAGAGAAGACACCACATGAGATATGGGCTGGCAAAAGGCCAAGTTTGTCTTTTCTTAAGATTTGGGGTTGTGAAGCATTTGTCAAGCGACTTCAGTCGGACAAACTCACACCCAAGTCGGATAAGTGTATTTTTGTGGGGTATCCGAGGGAAACCTTGGGGTACTACTTCTACAACCAAGAAGAGGGCAAAGTGTTTGTTGCTCGAAATGGTGTCTTCCTTGAGAAAGAGTTTCTCAGTCGGGGAGTCAGTGGGAGCACAGTGTAACTCAAAGAAATTCGAGAGGAACCAGCTAGGGGCAAATCGGCAAGGGCCTTGGAGGCTGAGCCAGTCGTGGTACCTACGCCGGTAACAGCACCTGAACCACGAAGATCTGCCAGATTGCAAAATGCTCGTGATGTTTTACTATTATACAGTAATGAGCCGATCACTTATTCGGAAGCGATGGTGGGATCTGATTCCGAGTCATGGCTTGGAGCCATGAGATCCGAGTTAAAGTCCATGGATGAAAACCAAGTTTGGAATTTGGTTAATCTGCCTGACGGTGCAAGACCCGTCGAGTGCGAATGGGTCTTTAAGAAGAAAACTGATATAGATGGAAATATTTCCGTCTATAAAGCACGACTTGTTGCGAAGGGGTTCCGACAGATTCAAGGAGTTGACTACGACGAGACCTTCTCGCCTGTAGCGATGCTTAAGTCAGTTCGGATCATGTTAGGCATAGCAGCCTATTTCGACTATGAGATATGGCAAATGGATGTCAAGACGGCTTTCCTTAATGGAAATTTAACTGAGGACGTGTATATGATACAACCCGAAGGTTTTGTCGATCCGGCTAATGATGACAAGGTATGCAAACTTCATAAATCCATTTATGGGTTGAAGCAAGCATCTCAGAGTTGGAACATTCGCTTTGATGAGGTAGTCAAATCGTTTGGCTTCATCAAGAGCGATCATGATTCTTGTTTATACAAGAAGTTTAGTGGGAGCAAAGTAAATTTTCTAATCTTATATGTGGACGACATATTACTGATAGAAAATGATGTCATGATGTTGCAATAAACCAAAGAATCATTGGAAAGGAATTTCTCAATGAAGGATTTGGGTGAGGCGACTTACATACTGGGAATCAAGATCTATAGAGATAGATCAAGGCGGCTCATTGGATTGAGTCAGAGTACATATCTGGACAAAGTATTGAAGAAATTCAATAAGGAAGAGTCTAAGAAGGGGTTCTTACCAATGTCCCATGGTGTAAAACTAAGCAAGACTCAGTGTCCTTCAACGACTGATGAGTGAACTCGGATGAGTGTGATCATGTATGCTTCGACAATCGGATCCATCATGTATGCCATGATTTGTACTAGGCCGGATGTTTCCTATGCTCTAAGTGTAACGAGAAGATACCAGGCTGACCCTGGCGAAACCCACTGGGCAGCGGTTAAAACCATCCTTAAGTACTTGAGAATGACTAAGGACATGTTCCTAGTTTATGGAGGTGATGAGGAATTCATTGTAAAGGGTTACATGGATGCAAGTTATCTCACCGACTTAGATGATTCTCGTTCGCAATCTGGATACGTGTTCGTAATGAACAGAGGGGCTGTGAGCTGGAAGAGTTCCAAGCAAGATACTGTGTCTGCATCTACAACAGAGGCTGAGTACATTGCTGGCTCGGAGGCTGCAAAGGAAGTTGTTTGGATCAGGAACCTCCTGATGGATCTTGGTGTGGTTCAGGGCGCGTCCAATCCATTGGACGTATATTTTGACAACAATGATGCTATCGCACAAGCCGATGAACCTAGATAACACTAGAAGAACAAACATATACTCATGCGTTACCACCTCATTCGCCAGTTTGTCGAACAAGGTGATATCAAGTTATGCAAAGTACACATGGATGCAAACATTGCAGATCCGTTGACAAAGGCGCTACCACAGCCAAAGCATGAGGCGCACATGAGAGGTATGGGCATTCGATGCCTAGGCATATGATGTCGAGATGATTGACTCTAGTGCAAGTGGGATACTGTTGGGAATATGCCCTAGAGGAAATCATGTATGATGTAATTCCCAATGTATTCATAAAGTTGTTAAGTCGTCCTTGTTTTGAACATCTGATATATGTCATTGAATATGTGATTCGATTGTGGAACTATGTATTCATTTTGTTCATACTAAATTGTCCTTGGTCATTAAGGTTGTGCTGGACACACACCCTAGACTAATGTGAGTGTTGGCTGATGACTCAGTTCCACTTGTCATGGGCATGGCGATACCATTCCAACGTTCACAAACTTGGCTAAAGAATTTAGCAAGTCGTACTGACCCATATTGAGATGCAACGAGCAAGTCGTCATTTGCATGTCTCAATCAATGTAATCCTTAGACCTGAGGTTGTCGCATAATCCGAGTTGTGGATCACCGACTTAGGTTCTGTCAAACGTTGTTCCGTGACAAGGCAGTTATAAAGGCAGAGTTTGGATCGAATGAGAAGCAAGCTGCATGATGTGGATAATCAAGATGGGATTTTGCCCCTCCGACTGGATAGATATTCTCTGGGCCCTCTCGAGTGATATGATTCCGGAAGCATGGCCATGCACGACTCGGTTAAGTGTTAACTAAGTCTATTGACTAAGAGTTAGTCAGATGAATCATATATCACGGTCGAAGAAGAGAGTTGAGCTATTTAAGGGATGAAGATAATTCGCCTATAGTTTAACAAGGTATATCGTGAGGCAAAAGGGATTCGGATGAAAGTCACATTGGAAGGTATGTCGTCATGACTCTATGGCATTTGGGAATCAGCACGTTCTGTTAGGAGCCGCTACCGATTGATCGATTGGGAGTCGGACTCCAATCGTGTCCAAGTCACCATGAGCCTGCAGGGTCGCACACTTAAGAGCGGGAGCAAGTATATTGGTCGGGTTGGACCCGAACCGGAAATGGACTGAATTTGTGAGTCGGACTCACAGAGGAAATGGGCCACAAGCGTTGTGCGGCCCACTACCACTCGCTATATAAAGAGGGGCGCAGGTTGCCCAGCGGGCACGTTATTCCACTCCCATGCGTTGGGAACCCTAGCCCCACTCAGTCCAGTCGCTGCATCGGACCTAGCAGTCCGCCGTCGGAGCTCCTCCTCGTACGTGTAGATACCGGCAGAGGTGCTGTACGTTCAGCACTTCGACGATCGCGGGATTGGATCGGCTGGATCGGATCGTGGGACTACACTGCATCGACGTGCTTCATCGATAATCCGCACCTACGCGTCTAGTGGTAATCCTCGTGGCCTTCTACCTCGGCTAGATCTTGGAAGTACCGCATAGAAAAGTTTTTTGTTTATCTCTACGCGTTCCAACATGAGACTCATTGCATCTGGCAGGATTGCACTGCAGTCTCCGCCTGATCCGCCGATCGAGATGTTGTGGTCCTCTAGTTCTTGAAAGAATCGAAGCTGAGAGAATCCTCCTCCTCAGCTGCCTGTCTTGGCTCCTTTCTAACCACCACCAGGGCCATACTACCAGGAGCCGAGGAAGGAATATCCTTCGTCGGCTTTTGGCCCGTTGTGGTTTGCTTCCCTATCTTGCTCGGGAACAGTTCCTTCCCCGCAGTCTCAGCACGACCATGGCGTCTACCACGGGTATTCTTGGCGCGGTCGCGCCCCCACCCTCCTAGACGGGCAAGGAGACCTCGTGATCATCTTGCTGACCTGGTGCAGGTCCATGGCCTCTACCACGCCCAGAACCCACTGCATTTGACCCACCCGATGAGCCTTTAGAGTCTGGAGCTGGGTGATCATTAGTACCCGCTGATGAACTAGGCTTTTCTAGCTCCTCCGGAACCGATAGCCTCCTTGCATCATATGGCAGTATGCCATTCTCATCCCTATCCACCGGATTCGGGCATGTTAATTTTGAGTGGCCCACCAGACCACAGAAAAAGCAATACAAGGGAAGCCTCTCATACTGAACCTCATAAGCCTCAGTGGACTGTAACTTCTTCGAGTAGCCAGTCACAAACTATACCAGAGGACTTTGCACGTTGATCTCCACTCGTAGGCGCATATATCCACCCCAGAAGCGACCTAGGCTATCCGCCTCAATCCTTTTAATCAGTCCAATGTTCTTGGCTAACTCCTCGCCTCTCGGCGTCTTCATCAATCGGTTAGGGAGGGCGAGGATCCTGGCCCAGATGGCCAACCGATCAAAAACAACCTGTTGTGGCCTCACATCTGCATCATAATTCTTCATGAGCACCGCATGCTTGCCGACCTTCCATGGTGATCCTTCCAAGACTCTATCCCGATCTGCCTTAGAGCCAAACTCCGCCAAGAATAGATTGGCACCCGCATGGTTGAGTTGGAGCCCCTTAGGGTTCCCCCACGCTGGCCGCAAAGCCGCCCTGATGGTCTGGATGTGGAGGGTGTTCGGGGCGAGGACCTTGCCCACGAACGAACGATTAGGGTCGATCAGATCTAGATCGTCATCATCCTCCAGCACCACAGCTTCCGACTCTGCTGCAGTCAGCCGCAGCTTTGCCATGAGATTTTCCATCTGCTCCCCTTGAGAAGACGAGCCTGTACCATCCGTGGCCGCGACACCGGCCACCTGCTTTCCGGTTTCCAAGACGGACGGTTCCGTCGGGACACCATCGTGACCCAGATCCTTGAGGTTTCCGATTGTCTCCCGTAGCCCAGCACCCTCCGCTCGATTCGCCATAACCGCCTCCGCCGCAACCGCCTAGGGGTAGGAACGGCGTTACGAGAAACGCTACTGACAACCCACCCTCGCGGCGCACCAGACGGGATACATGACTCATGGGATTTGGGTGGAAGAGCACCGGAGTAGAGGACATCGATCACGATCGCCGCCTCACGGGAGTCTAGGGTTTGGAGTCGCCAATCGCCAGTGCGTCGCGAGACCTAACCCCAAACAGTTTTTCGGACGTGGGTGGATCGTTGTTGTGTGTCAGTTCAGCCGGCCATGGTGTAACGGTTTTCGCCCGGTTTTTCAAAATTTAACGGGCCGACTCTGTTCTTCTTAATCAATGAAAGGCTTTTAGGTTGTTTTAAGAAAAGAAAAGGTGTTCACATGTTTTAGGACATTTACCGACACATGAACTGTATTCTCATTCTTTCCTAAATCCACCCCAACGCTACTAGAGTCGAAGCAATGCGCGAGCCAGAGACAGAAAGAAAAGAATTAGATTGTGGAATATACTCCAGATTTAAATGAAGAGCAAAGTGCTCATTACAAGTAGTAGATTTCACGGTCACGCTTCGGTTCCGTTGAGTTGTAATTGACTATGGTTGCACGCTGAACATTTATTTAATATAATAAGCCGTGTGCATCTCATAGATGCAGAGGGGCTGGATTTTCCGTTTCAAAAAAAATTAATTTAAGACGGAAAGAGTATTATCAGCGTTGACCAAACACGATATGCTGGCCTCACTTGCCCCATTTTCCATTCACTTTGAGCTCGAGACACGTGAACTGTATTCTCATTCTTTCCTAAATCCACCCCAGCGCCACTAGAGTCGAAGCAATGCATGAACCAGAGAAAGAAAGAAAAGACCAAGTAGTAGATTTAAATGAAGAGCAAAGTGCTCATTACAAGTAGTAGATGATTTCACATGCGGAAAAGGTAATTGTGTAAAGACTAAAACAAATATTATGAGCCTAGACCAAATGCAACATGCTGGCCTCACTTGCCCCATTGTCCATTCACTTTGAGCCATTGACATCAGTTGGTCCTAGCGCCAGCTTGCAGTAGAAATAGCACCAAACCAAATAAGCAGCGTAGTTCTTCCAAAAGGGAACATCTATATTGGAGCGCACCTCGGCCAGCATCCCCTTCACGATGGAAGAGCCATATTCCCTTGGTAGCATACATTGGCATGTCGGGCACGCCGGCGATTTTACACAGGTGTCCGGGCTTGATCGATCTCTCTGTTGATCCTCGCGATCCTTCTGGCCTGTGTCTGGGCTGGGTGGCAAAACATACAGTATATAGCTCCGGCATGTGGAGTCCGAGTCTGGGTATTACTCAGAGACCAGGACGGAGACGGACCGATCCGGTCTCTCTCTCTCCTGGATCGCCACCGGCCCTGGCCTGGAGTAAAAGTACATTACACCTTCTTTTTATGTTAGGCTAGCTAGGTCACCACCGCCAGCGCAATAACAAAGAATTGGCTCCTCCACCAGTATACAATTTCATAACCATTTTCCATGACCTCAACCAGTATACAATTTCATGAATAGCAAAACACAATTTCATCATTGCAACCAGCATACCATTCCGAATACTGAAACGCAACTCAACAATTTTATCACTTGTGTTTTAACTCCCTATCTATATCCTCAGTGCCCCTGCTGCTAAGGGCTTCTATTTAACCACAGCAAGTGTCAGGGATTTGTACTATACAGACATTGAAGAGCATGCCTTTACTGCCAAAATTCGCCCTTCTTCAGCTCCAGCATGTTTACGAAGTCTAGACGCAGACCTGTCAAGCTCCCACAGGCACACCTGTAGACATAAGAGAAATATATGAGTACAGGTAAGTTTTAACAAGTACATGAAGAATGCTCAAATCAACACAGTAAAGCATTGCAAAGAAAATTGAATATTCAAGGTAATACAAAGAGTCAAGTAAGAAAGTTTAATTGGCCCTCCATGATACAACGGTATCCCGATAGACATGTATTTTCAAAATTACAGCAAATAATTCTGTCAAAAAATTTACAGCAAATGTATGCTATGATGGACAAATTACTTAGGTTGCAAGATACATGTTTTCAAGGTTGGAGCTTCACCACAATTATGTTTTCAATTCACGAAGCTTGTGTTAGACAGAACAAGTTCGCCCCATCTCAGGTAGCAAGCTCAACACAACATAGTACAAATCCATGCAAAAAGGATAAGAGATTCTAACTTTACCGTTTAGTTGGATGTGCATGGGAACATGATATCTAAAATGGTAATGAATTATTTATCAAATTGACAACTAAAGTCTTAACTGGTGTGTAGCACACTAGCATGTTATCCTTACGTTAATCAATTTGATCGTACTGTCCATAGACCAATCTGGGAGCATCTTTATACATTCAGAAGCATACATGTAATGCTACATTGCAAAAAAAAAAAAGGCATATACAAAGAAAACTCGAAGAATGATATCTGAGAGTACATGAGTTCTTACAGTTTAGTGCCAAAACCAGGCACTTCGTTTTTTCTCTTCAGTCGCGATCTCCAGCTCCTGCTTCTTAAGTTCAAGCTCCTGCTTCTTAGCCTCAAGTTCCTTTTCTTTCTCTTTGATTATCTTTGCTCTGTCTTCAGCTTCCTTCCCTTTCATCTTCAGCTCAACTTCTTTGTCAACATATCCCTTCAGTAAATGGATCACAAACCCAAGAGAGGATCCCCCGAGCATCATGAATTTGAACCAAAAGTCTCTGTAGAAGTAAAACATGGTTATAAGTTAGCCTAAACAATCTTACAGAGCTGTTATGGCTAAGAATACATAGGAAAGTTCTTAATTTGGACAGTGCTAGCATAATAACGCAAAAGTTACTAATACCTGAACAATAAACTCACACAAGCACACAATTCCGCAATTACATCGACCAATTTGGTCATCTTCAATGACTACTCAACATTGTGGTTTGAACCTGAAGCACTTCTGCTAAACTACACAGTGGGTGTCAAACTCCAATCTACTCATTCATGAGGCCACAAGTAACACAATCTGCAAACTTATCATACAAATTTGCTGAATTCTTTAACACAATAATCATCATTTAAGATCAGAAAGCAATAAGGAGCTTAATGCCTTTTATCCATGCAACAATTCCTAGCATTGTGATTACTCTGTGCACAAACAGGATGCTATCTGCTCAACGAATGCAAGAATTCCAATGTGTCCCTTCATGCTTTGGACAGTTATAACCAATAAGCAAGAACATCAAGAACGAAGGATTCTAACCTGTCAGCGTGTGGTGGCGGATGAAGAGGACCCAAAGAAGTCGACGTGGCTGACGTGCTCGACGCAGAAAGTGCGTCAGCAAAGGACGGGGAAGACTTGAGAACCTCGGCGCCCTTCGACGCGACCCTCGACTGCGAATGAACCTTGCGCCCTCCAGTACCAATCTTCCCCGCCGCGGCTGGAAAGGGGCCCCGGGACGTCTGTGTCTCCGCCGTGTACCTCTGACCTCGCGAATCGGCGGGAACCTTGCTCCTCTTCGGGTCTCCCGGCGCAGCCCTCCCCGCAGATCCTGGAAGAGGCCGACCCGACGCCGAGGTGGAGCGAAGCCGACGCGCGAGGGAGGCCATCTTCCGCGCGAAGGCAGCGAGCCTCCTCATCCTTGACCGCCGGAGAAGAAGCCGACGCGGAGGCAGTAGGGCGGTCGGAGGAGGTGGCGGTGGGAGGATTTGCCGGTGAGGAGCGGCTCCGGTGGGTTTGGCAAAATGCGGAGGATTTTGGGGTTCCGAGGAGGACGGAGAGAGGAGCGGGGTGTTTAAGAGGAAGCAACTCGTCCTGTATCGCTCGGGCGATTCGAGGCGACGCGCTGGCCCAAGGCCCAGCTAGCGTTCCATCGCCTACAGGCTCGGTCCCAGCTAGGAGCAACTCTCATTCTCATTCTCAAAAAAAAAAAAAAAAAAAAAAAAAGCTAGTAGCAACTCTAAGTTCTAAAAATAAATAAATAAAAAACAAGGATCAACTCTAGCATAGCCTATGTCCCACCCGAAACTGAAAAATAAGCGTTGCTTACGGTTTGCGAGCGAAAAAAGCGGTCCGATTTTCTCGGACGACTCAGAATTTCCTCCTCGAATCGCTGAATCCAAAGTTATCGCCGTCGACCCAAGAGTGCCCTTGTTAGGGCCAATTGGTTGGCGCGAGGGACATTTCAGCGCCGCTGAGTTCCCTACCCAATATTTCACACTTCCACTTCGCCCGTGCAACGCCGCCACCAGCCTGCCACTCTCCCGTTTGCCTGCCGTCGAGAAGACGTCTCCTAGCCGCCACGGGCCCAGAAGAACCTTGGCAAAGTCGACTTGTTTCCTTCGATTTATAGTTGACTAGGAGTTGTTTCCATATTTGTAGATGGATTTGAGCCCATGTGAGCAGTTTCTTTTGGAGGATTTGTCCTTCGATAACTCCGGTGTGGAGACATTGCTCGCGATGCAACGACATCAGATGCTGGTGGTGGTCCTAGTCGTGAAGTAGTTCGAGGAGAGGAGGAGAAAGAGACGCATAGGATCCACCGTCGATCGCCTATGCATCCCTCGGAATCGATTTTACGGCAATGAGCTGCTGATGCGGGACTACTTCGCCAAGGTGCCCACCTACCTGTCGCACATCTTCCTTAGAAGGTACAAAATGCGCCGGACACCCACCCCCAGCTCTAGAGAGATCTCATTGATCATATTTGGAGTTTACATGGGCAGTAATTTTATATTTTTTATTCATTTGAACTCATTCATGTGTGATTGGAAATATCATTTGCTCGACGTATTTGTTGTAGTAAATGAACCACTTAAGGCGAAA
This sequence comes from Alopecurus myosuroides, assembly GCA_028641055.1. Lineage (NCBI taxonomy): Eukaryota > Viridiplantae > Streptophyta > Magnoliopsida > Poales > Poaceae > Alopecurus > Alopecurus myosuroides. The sequence continues at coordinate 468,440,168 of CM054057.1, read as the reverse complement.
ATGAACCTACATTTTTCGCGGCCCCTATCCCGCATTTACAATTCCGCGGGATAGGGGCTCTGCCAGAGTTGCTCTAAGGTTCGGTCCGTCTGCTAGAAAAATATAAAAAGCTAAGGTTATGTCTGCTTTAAAAAAAAGGTGGTTTGCTCTGCCTAGAATTTCAAAAGTTTTTGTTGGCTCTAAAGGTTAATTTCTTGGAACTAAGTAGTCCTAGTTCCAGATTTTGGGATGGGACAGTGATCCTTCACGACGCCAGCTTTGCATAGTTCTCCTTCGTAGCTCTCCCTCGGATCTATCTCATAGAACGACCACCAAAACAGCAATTAGATCCAATCTAACGCTAACTACGTATCACATATGTGCAGATCATGGGCCTAAAACCAGAAGCTATCGCTCTGATACCACTGTTGGAATGCGTAGAGATAAACAAAAACTTTTCTACGCGGTACTTTCAAGATCTAGCCGAGGTAGAAGGCCACGAGGATTACCACTAGACGCGTAGGTGCGGATTATCGATGAAGCACGTCGATGCAGTGTAGTCCCACGATCCGATCCAGCCGATCCAATCCCGCGATCGTCGAAGTGCTGATCGTACAGCAACTCTGCCGGTATCCACACGTTCGAGGAGGAGCTCCGACGGTGGACTGCTAGGTCTGGTGCGACAGCTGGACTGAGTGGGGCTAGGGTTCCCAAAGCATGGGAGTGGAATAACGTGCCCGCTGGGCAACCTGCGCCCCTCTTTATATAGCGAGTGGTAGTGGGCTGCACAACGCTTGTGGCTCATTCCCTCTATGAGTCCGACTCACAAATTCAGTCCATTTCCGGTTCGGGTCCAACCCGACCAATATACTTGCTCCTGCCCTTAAGTGTGCGACCCTGCAGGCTCATGGAGACTTGGACACGATTGGAGTCCGACTCCCAATCGATCAATCGGTAGCGGCTCCTAGCAGAACGTGCCGACTCCCAAGTGCCATAGAGTCATGACGACATACCTTTCAATGTGACTTTCATCTGAGTCCCTTTTGCCTCATGATATACCTTGTCGAACTATAGGCGAATTATCGTCATCCCTTAATAGCTCAACTCTCTTCTCGGTCTGTGATATATGATTCATCTGACTAACTCTTAGTAAATAGACTATGTTAACACTTAACCGAGTCGCGCATGGCTATGCTTCCAGAATCATATCACTCGAGAGGGCCCAGAGAATATCTCTCCATTCAGAGGGGCAAAATCCCATCTTGATTATCCACATCACACAGCTTGCTTCTCATTCGACCCGAACTCTGCCTTTATAACTGCCTTGTCACGGAACAGTGCTTGACAGAACCTAAGTCGGTGATCCACAACTCGGATTGTGCGACAATCTCAGGTCTAAGGATTACATTGATTGAGACATGCAAATGACGACTTACTCGTTGCATCTCAATATGGGTCAGTCCGAATTGCTAAACTCTTTAGCCAAGTCTGTGATCGTTGGAATGGCATCGCCATGCCCATGACAAGTGCAACCGAGTCATCAACCAATACTCACATTAGTCTCGGGTGTGTGTCCAGCACAACCTTAAGGACCAAGGACAATTTAGTATGAACAACATGAATACATAGTTTCACAATCGAATCACATAGTCAATGAAATATATCACATGTTCAAAATAAGGACGACTTAATAACTTTATGAATACATTGGGAATTACATCATATATGATTGCCTCTAGGGCACATTCCCAACATTGTTTACATTACGCACTTTGCTTAATGAAATTATCTGTTGCTTGCAACTTAATACCCAAAATTTGCTCAGATGACACCCTGAGAGGCGGATTATTAGTCATAGATGCAGTTGGATACTGGTATATGTATCTTGTTGTAATGCCCACATGAATCACATAGAAATCATCATGGCATGCATATGCACTATGGTGCAGCCTTTATATCTGTCAATTGTCGAGCTGTAATTTGTCACATAGTAGACACCTCTAGTGAACTGTCGACCCCGGTCCATTTCTTTATACTAATATACAACCACTGCCACCACTATTTTCCTACTGCAGTTATTGTTCTCTTTCATCTACTGCAAACAAATACTATTTTTCACACTATACGTCTAATTCTTTGTTTTAGAAAAACCGGTAAGATTGACAACCTCACTGCTTTGTTGGGGAAAAGTAATTTGATTGTGTTGTGTAGATTCCACATTGCTGCTGAACCGGTAGTGCGCCCTGCCAACATCAGCTGCATTAACCTTCAGAAGTGATTTCTTTCTCTAGTTGGTCAATTCAACCTTGGTTTCTTTCTTAGGGAAAACTTATCGCTGCACTCTTCATAACCTTTCTCTTGGGTTTTACCAACAAGTGTCAACACACAAACATCAGGCCATCTTGGAAAGCTCATGAGATATGGACCAAGCTTCAAGATAAATATGATGTGTCCAAAAATTCTCGGATTATTCTCCCTCCACCTCCGGGCGTGATGAGTTCTCAACTTCTTATACTTCACCAACATGTGGCAAGCCACAACATAATGATATGGTGAGTAGTGATAAATATTGCAATATTGATAGTGAGATTATTGTTGATGATTCTTCATCTCTATCTTATTGCAATACTTCATCTATGGACTTAAACACATCTAGGACCCAAAATGTTTTACATGTTTGTGTTCATAGTCCATGCATATCATGTAGAAATTCCTTGACTAAATCTTATGATGATATGCTTGATACATCTGGTTGCCATAATAAAAATGGTTGTATTTCCTCTAGTCCTTGTGTTACTAACCATGTAGAAGAAACTCAACATTCCATGGAACAAGATGTGGATTTAAGTGGTGCTTCAAGTAATGCTTCATCATCATCTACCATATCTCACTTTTTCCTTATGGTTAAAGGTTCAAAGGTAACTCCTAATTTGAACACCAATGTATCTAGTGATGATTATGATCGTGATGATGATGATGGTGAGGATGACGATGACAATGATGATGACGATAATTATTCGTTCACGGAGAAAGGTAAAATGATTCATAATATCCTTTATGAGGATAAAGATTCTTGTGCCAATTTCCTAGAAATCATTTGTACATTTGATAGGCGCAATATCACCATTAAGGATTTGGAGGCATGCATTGACGAGTGTTATAGCCGTGAGCGTGATTATGCCAATGATATTGCTAAACTAGAGGAAGCTCTTGTATAATAACAAAGCACCAATGAATCTCTTGAAGAGACTTTTACTGTAGAATTATCAAAAGTAAAAGAATCTCATTATAGAAATCTTGAGGTGGTTAATTGTAAATGATGAGCTAAAAGTTGCACATGCTCAACTTAAAGCTTCATATTCAAAATAGCTTGCCAAGTTGCCTTCTCCTATTGCTATTAATAATGATGCTTGTGCTACTAACTCTATTTGTTATGAAGCATCTACATTGAAGGAGAATGTTGAGCTAAGGGCCCAACTTGAGTTGCTAACTAGCAATTATGGGAAATTGGAAGAAAGTCATGAAAAGCTCTCAAGCTCTCATGAGGATCTTTTAGTCTCACATGATATGCTAAAGTTGGCTCACGAGGCTATTATTACCAAGGTGATATATTGTGAGCCTCATGTGGACATTAGCACAAACTCTACTCAAAATTCTATTTTTCCTCGTGCTAGTCCTAGTAATTCATCCACTCATAATATTGCTACATCTTGTGATTGATTACTTTCCATGCCTTGTTTCTCTAACAAGGAATCATCTACTTACTCTAGTATAGTGTTGTTACTAACCATGTAGAGTAAATAAAAGAGCTCAAGTCCCAAGTCACTTCCTTAAAGAAAGACTTGGAAAAGCGGCATGGGGAGTCCACACTTGACAACATGTTGAGTATGCAAAGATTTCCCAATGACAAGCGTGGAATGGATTCAACTCCAACAATAATAAGAAGTCCAATAATAATAAAAATTACAAGATCAACAAGAACAAGGGCCAAGAACAAGTCAAGAATTCGGCCAAGATTGTTTGCTTCAAGTGCAAGGTTAAAGGGCACCATGTTAGGTCTTGCCCATCAAAGAAGAAGCCTCGTAGTGAGAAGCAACAAGGGAAGCGGACACAAGTTCAATCTCATGCTCAACCTCAAGATGAAGAAAGGCATCTTCCCAAGAAGAATCAAGCTAGAACTCCTAAAGTTGATAAATCAACTAAGAAGAAAGGGGGAAGCCAATGTTGCTACTTATGCCTGAAAATGGCCACTTTGCTTCTTCATGAACTAATGGTACTGCATCCAACCCTATCATAATTGACTATGTTTATTCCCTTCGGAAGGATAAGGTTGGCAATGTGTTTGCCAAATATGTTGTCACTCAAGGTGGTGTCAAGAAAAGAACCATTTGGGTTGCCAAGCCTATTGTGACTAACCTATTAGGACCCAACTTGGTTGTGGACCAACAAGCTAAAACTTGATCAATAGATGTTGTTGGAGGGCATTGGAGACTTTGCCATATCATGAAGAATTAAGGAATCTTCATCAATTATATTTACTCAAGCCAAGTCATTTGCATCATCATATATCTACCTCATATACAATATGCCTCCTTGTGGTAACTTGTATTTAAATTATGTACATTGAAAGTTCCTTTCCCTTGCGTGTGTTAGTTTTGTATCTAGCATGTGTTTGTATATGGTGTGCTTATTAATTACCTATCGTAAGTAATCTAGTATGTGTTTGTTTCCTTGCACTCCATGTACTTGTTTGTTTTGTGTTGAGCCTTTATTGCAATTATTATTTATTTTAATTGGCTCTTTTGATATATTAATGGACTTTATCCCATTTTGGGGGAGCGATATGCCTTTGGCTCATCGCTTTCCTAAATGTATGTACATGGGGAATACCACTTATTATTAATATGAAAATATTATATAGTCTCCATGTGGTATTGCATTCTCATGAGAAATTCAAATTCTACCATGTTCATTAATTAACTATTGTTGAATTTTACTTGCCTCTTGTGAAAATAAATGTATTATCACATTATGGGGGAGTAATAAGCTATGTGCATATTACAATCCTTGAAAATGTGAACATGTGAGGTAATGCCACTTAGAATTAGTATTCCAAATTATCTTGTTCCCATGTGGCATGGTTAGCTCAAACAAGTTCCATATTTGCTTAAATGAGTTTTTGTTTATCATATTTTGATATCTTGATTTTGAGAGAGTTGCTTGGTGCGGTTTTCCTCAAATATTCACTAGTATGTATTAGTTGAGAAACCGGTTGCTTCTAGATATATTAATCATTGCTTTGTATGATCATTTCACTAATTGAAGCCACCAAGAATCTCTATGTAAGAATGGTAATTCACTCCTATCCTTTTACATATGCTTTTGTGTTGTGAAAATGATCATGAATATGTTCGAAATATACCACCTAGAAGTAACACCATACCCTCCTTGTCCTTGGACAAGTGACAATCATATATGTGGAATACACTATTGATCATATTCACATTGGCCTTTGCTTCCATTTGTCTCTTACCTTTGTGCCAAGAAATTGTTTTGTCTTAACTCTTGTTGTCTTACTTGCCTCTTGAATATCTATGTGTTGTATTCAAATAAAATTCTAGTGTAATGGTTGGAATAAAACCAAGGATCCTCTTATAGTGCTTTTTAATGCAAACATCTAGATAATGCACAAGTCATGGGAGAGCTATCTTACTTCTTTTAGGACACTATATTTTCAATTGGATTTTCTTGGCACTTAATGGATGTTTCTAGTGTATGAGTATGGAGAGTGATGATCCCATTTGTGTGCAAAATTCAAAAATCATGCATAGATCATGGGGGAGCTACCATAGATTCTTTTTAACACTAGTTATCGCCAATTGATATTATATCTTTTTAAATTGGTATTTTAATGACTATCTTGTGTGTTTGTGGAAGGCCCAACTTTTCTCTTTTGGTACTTTGTGGCATAATAAAAAGTGTATAGGCTTGGTTATCCCATTCCTTATTTTGCGTTCTATCGTTTTGAATGAGTTATGTCGTTGAGCATATTTTATATAATCATCTTCTATGCTCATTTGTTTTGCTTTGATGCCCTCAATTGGTTAATTGGAGTTTGATATCTCAATAATAAATATTTTCTTCAATTGGCATCTCTTGGAATTTGACATGGTTCATTTGATGTCTATTGGGATCTCAATATTTTACTCCTTGATGCATTTTAGTATCCCCCAAGTGATAAGTATCTCCTTTGGTACTTTATTTTCACATGGTATGTTTTCTAATTGGTATCTTATCAATCATGAGTTAATTTGGTTTGGTTCAAATTGGTATCTCCTTTCATGTGTTGACTTCGATCTTTGATATAATTTGGACAACCTTTATGTCTTTACATGACTTTGTGTGCATATCTTGGTTTACTGGGTGTTTTGTCCAAATTTCATCGCTTTTGGTTCTTGAAAGTGATTGCATGCATAATTACTAATATATATGTTATGGAATGTTTATGTTACTTGATCCTATATATATATATATATATATATATATATGATAATCTTCATCAATTCCTAAATCTTCTAAGATGGGCATGAAATTCAATTCCATATCTATATGCAGTTTTTCCCATGTATTGTAGTTTTGTCTAACTACTCCGGACCCAATGAGTTTGGGGACCATTTTTTACTTAAATATGTTTTAGGTACATTTGATATGCATTGGGTGATTTTCTCATTATCAAAGAAGGTGTTATCACCACATGCTTATTGGAGAAAATCTATGATGATGGATGAATTCTTACCTACCACAACATCACCAATGCTACTTCGGTAACAAGTATCTACCTCATGCATATACTCTAACATTTCAACCTTTTGTAGGTTGTATCATGGCATGAAACATATTTACTCTTTGTGATACTTGTTGCTTTTATCAAAACGTCCCAACTAACTCCATTCCCTTATTGACGTTTGTGATATCTTTGATGTGTTTGTGTTGGAAGGACATTTATATCCTTTAAGATAAAAATTAAATCTATGTGCTATGCTTTCAAGCAAAGATCTTATTGTCATATTTATGTCTTCAAATTGGACATCTCGCTCTTTCTCTTTGTAACTATATTGCGTGTACATGTTTCTTTATGAATGTACATAACCATGATTGTGGTCTATTTAGAAACTTATACACATGAGAAGAATTACATGTCTCATTGGTATCCTAATGGTTCGGTGTCCATCCTTTCATTGTTATTTACTTTTTGGTGGCTCCAAAAATAATTTTACTTATGAGTGCTTGCCATATTTTTAAAAACCTATTTTGCACTCATATTTATTGAAGATTTTCGACCCTCGTGCTTTGTTTGGCGAGCATGTTAGTTTCTTGCCATGATGGTTTCATAAGCCTTGCTTCTCTATTTACCACTTGTTAAGCTTATGATCCTAGCTATTTTCATTTGGTTTTAAAACCTCTTCTTGCGTGTGGAAAAGACACTCTTGGCTCTATGCCTATCATTGTATTGAGAATATGATGAGGCTTAAATTTTCATCATGTTATTAGTCTTTTCTCATGCCTTGTCTTGTCTCGCACACATATATATTCGATTGAGCTTCATCTTAATTCACATCCTTTATTGGTATCTTCTCTTGTTGCTCAACCACCATTTTATCCCAAGTGATATGCCTCGTTTATTTTATGCTCACTTACACGTGATTTGAGTTTTGAACAATAGTGGGGGAGTTATGATTCCGTTTTTGTGCACTTTGCATTCAAAATGCAATATTTGTAAATCATGCACAAATATTGGGGAGCTCCTCTATTTTCTTTAAAAACACTCATTTTCTCAAAAAATGATATAATTTGTTTATTTGGCTTGTTAGATCTTTTTGATTGCTTTCTTCTCATATTATGATAAATGCACATCCTATGGAGGAACCCTTACTATATTGGCAATCTAAAATTTCTATGATCCCATTTTGGAAATGGATGCCAATGGGGGAGAAAGTTTAGAGGGTTTAAGGCAATTTCGTTTATGCTTTGGTTTTGTTCTTAAGAATTTTCCTTTCATGCTCATGATTCCTTTCTTGTTTCTTTGCATGGTTGCTCAAATTCATTATGTAAACCCTGGTAAAAGAGAGTTTCGTCATTAACCAAAATGGGGGAGACTGAAAGAGCATGGTGCCCCATGTGTGGTTTTAGTAATTGATGACAATCACTATGGTGGTTTGATTGAGTTATACTTGTAGAGTTGTCCATAGGTAATGCTTGATGTTCATGTGTTGGATTCAAGATGATCAAGTGATGACCAAGGTTCTATTCATGGCAATATCCGAAGAATGGTCATGAGATAGTTGAGCATATTGCAAGTATGTATTGAAGAATAATATTGTGTGAACATTCACGTTTACCTTCAATATATCATTATGATTAAGATATAATAAAATATACAAGGTTTATTAAGGCAAAGTGCTAAGAGATGATTAAAGTAGATCAACTCACAAAGCTAGAAGATGTACCATATGAGTTCATGGTATGGTAAGTAATTGTGGAATTAGCTTTGTGAAATAACCCATGATGTGTGTGTGTGTGTGTGTGTGTGTGTGTGTGTGTGTGTGTGTGTGTGTGTGTGTGTGGTATATCTATGTGAGGTTAGGTATATTTCCATGGGCATGCATCAAAAGGAAGATTTCATATAGCTCATTGTGGATGACGTCAAGTGGTGATCGTCATCAAAGTTGAGAAGTGCAAGTCCAAGGGGATCATATCAAAGATATCACATGCTTGGAGATTGCTACCCTTTTGGATATAATTGCCAAGTGAATATGGACTTAAAAGAGCCTCTCCCATAGTGGCGTATGGGGGAGAAATCCATGTGTCTTCATCGAGCAAAGCGAAATCAAGAAAGATGTTCCATCTTGAGGAGGTTAAGATCTTCATCATCTAGCTCAATTGGAATTCTCAAGGAATATGTATGATTTTGATAGGTTTTCTATTTTACCGGTCTCATATCATTAGTTGGGAGACCGGGTTATAGGATAGATAACCGTACTATCAAGAGCGGCTCTCATATAAGCAACTTGATCGGATCGTTCGGAGAGAGCTCAAACCTTTGCATGCTTGCCATCATATTTATTGGTCCTTATTTTTGTTTTATATATGTTTGGTTTTATATCTTGTGATGTTCTTCAAGATAATCTCAACTTCATAAAAAACAGATTTCGCATGAAAAACTTATTGCGGTTTTGATATTGGGGGTTTTACCGATTGCTGTTTTATAGATAGGTCAAACTTTCGTCATTTAGTTTTATCCTCCCTTGTATAACTGTGGTTTTTATTTCTATAATCTTTTATTGCTCATTTTTTCGATTTCAACGAGTCCAAGATCATCAAAAACTGAGTTCGTATGCAAAAGATATGAAGTTTTCATCATGGATGCTTTTCTATAAACAGGGAGGCCGGCCTGGCCGGGCTTACGCTGGCCTCGGGCCCCCAAGGCCGACCGGTTCTGTTAGGTAGCCGGCCTTCAGGGAGAAAAGCCGGCCTAGGCCGGCTCCAGGCCGGTTCTAGGCTGGGACCTATTTAAGGGGTCTTCTTCCCCATTGGGAAGATTTTGTGAGACCTATTTAAGGGGTCTTCTTCCCCATTGGTTCCACACTTCTCAAGCAAGTTTTCCCCCACTGTTGTTGACCTTTTATACCTTGCTTCCTCTCTATTCCTCCATGATTCTTGCCTCCAATTAGTGGAAAAGAGAGATGAGATCTAGATCTATTGTTCCACCAATCCATTTCTCCTCTTAGTGAGGGCAAATCATTGGATCTAAATCTTGTGGATTCATTTGTTGAGTTCTTCTTTGTTCTTCCTCTCTTCTCCCCCATAGCATTTGTTGCTTTGGTGGGATTTGAGAACTTATTGTGTTCTTGCCATTGCATTGGTTGCATCGGTTTGAGTTCTCAACGAGGATTCGTTCGAGTGAAAGGTTGAGAAGTTTGTTACTCTTGGGTTCTTGGAGTGCCCTTGAGATTGTGCTCTTGGGTACTTGGAGTGGCCTAGACGTTTGATTTTTGCCTTGGAGCTTTGAAACTTTCGAGGCCTTGTTGCTATCTCAGAGTTTTGGTAGCTCGCGGGAAATTGTTGGGAGCCTCCAATTGAGTTGCGGAGATTTCCCCAACCTTGTACGGGATCGGTGACTGCCCTCAAAGGTCACCCAGTGGATCGTGGCACTCCGCATTGGTGGAGGAACGAGGAGAATAAGGTGATCCATTGGGCGCTTGGAGTCATTGTGACTCCACACCTCTCCAACGGAGATTAGCTTCCATTGGGAGGTGAACTTTGGGATAAATTATCGTCTCCACGTGTCTCGTTTATTTCTATACCCGATCTCTTTACTAATGCAATTTACTTTGTGATTGTCATCGAGTTTTAAGTAACATATCTTACTATCACATAGTTGATTGAATTGTTTAACATAAGTTGTTGGTGCACATAGGTGAACCTAGTTTGTTTAGGTTTTGGCTTGATAAATTAGACGCTAGTTTTATTCCGCATTTATTCAAGCATCAACCGTAATTATTTTTAAACGCCTATTCACCCCCTCCCCCTCTAGGAGACATCCGTGTCCTTTCAATCTTTGCCTTCTGATCTCTTCGGATAACATTTTATCTATCTAAAAAATCCCCAGGATTTGCAATAATTCTAATCACGAGTTAGCTAGAATTGGGATGGTAGATGAACGAACCAAAATATGGTTCCCCTCCTGATGCTCTTCGGGACAATGTCAATCGGGGTTGTAACAACTCTATTATCTAATTAATACAATCCAATTACCCCGTGAAAAAAGATATATATATCCATAAACAATTTATTTTGGAAACATTTATTTTTCTCAAAGACTAGGTCATTGGGATTTTGATAAATCAAAACTCTTTTAAAATGGGAGTTTGGCCAAAAGAAGGTTATTAATATATGGAGTATTTTTTATCATGACATGAGCACAATATGTTTGGGTTGATCTACCAGATGATACTTCATTGGGTTATCAACACAAACAAGAACTACACAAGGTCAAACAAAGCATTGGGAACAAGAAGGTCTAATTACTACCAAGCATTTCAAAAGTTTTTGTTGGCTCTAAAATTTAATTTCTTGGAACGAAGTATTCCTAGTTCCAGATTTTGGGATGGGACAGTGATCCTTCATGACGCCAGCTTTGCATAGTTCTCCTTCGTAGCTCAGCCCTCGGATCCGCGGCTGCATTGTCATCCGTGCGAGTGGCTGTTTGCTTGGTGATTCTTATGACTTCTCGCACCTATTGTGGTGAGCAGTCTCTCATGGATGTTGATGGTGAAGTCGGGTTCACTCGCTCGTGGAGGAGCAACAACGATGATGCTTGCGTGCATTTACGATAGTGTGCTTTTCTCCTCATGGGTGGATAGTTGTTTTTTTTTGAGAGAATATTGCACTTAATTTATTAGAACACATCAGTACACATTTCAGCCCGAGACTCATCTCGAGAAACATGAAAGGAAAAAAATACAGGTAGACCGCACAGAGGCGCGGGCTAAGCTCTGAGCTACAACATTCAGATTGCGAGGAATATGCTTGAAGGAAAGATAATCAAAACTGCGAGCTAGTTCCTTGATATCACTGACGATGATCCCCACCTGGGACCTATCTTTATTCACTGATGTGATGCGATTAATCATCGTCAAGCAGTCTGATTCTAGGATACCTCTTCATACATTGTTGTCCCGTAGGACTGTCAGAGCTCAACGAATGGCCAAGCCCTCCGCCTGCTCCGAAGCTGGGAGTTCATCCAGACCTTCGGAGATAGATAGGATCTTCTTTCCTGTGTGATCACAAAGAATACCTCCCCACCCCATTCGTTTCTCTTTAGAGAACAGCACCGCGTCTACACACATAGAGAGTGAACCGCCAGGTGGAGGAGACCAGCCCTGGTGAGATTCTGAAGATCTCCCGCTAGGCAGAAGCCTCCCTTTGTAGCAATGCATAACCACCATATCAATGTATGTCAGGATCTTGGTCATTACCTGAGTGGGGCTGCAGGAACCACCATTGTTGCGGACGTCGTTCCGGGCCTCCTAGATATGCCAGCAGGTAATGGCAAGCACAGTCGCATTCAGTGCACTTTCCCGGTCCATGAAGTCAAATATCCACTGCCTTGCATGTACCAGCTCTTTGCGACGAAGTTGCAGCGGGAAATGATCTTTCACACCCGACCAGATTTCTCGAGTAAAGGGGCAGCATAAGAACATATGCTCCACTCTCTCCTCTTGACCACAGAAGACACATCGTCCGTGAGCCGGAATGCCCCGGTGCTGGAGTTGGTGACCAGTTGGCAGACAATCATGAGCTATGCGCCACAACACGACTTTCATCTTTCCTAGTGCTTGAATCGCCCACAATCTCTTCCATTTCTTAGCCACCCCCTCGCCATCCGATCCCGCCCCCTGACCTGTTTCTTCCCTCTTGGAGTAGAAGGATTATGCACGTACCAAGTTATATGCTGATCGAACCGAGCAGTGGCCAAAATCTGTCATGTGGCCAAAATGCGAAATCCTCATTCCCAAGCCCGCTAATCGGAACTTTGGTGATCGCTCGAGCCAGCTCCTCATGGAAAAAGAAACTTACCTTGGTTGCGTCCCAACTTGTTCCATTCATCAGAAAATTGACCTTGGAGTTTGCTGGGAGAGGATGTAGGGGACAGAATGTCCCAACTGGGAATCCTTGTATCCAATTGTCAGCCTCTCCAGTAAGAACTTGAAAGAAGATGTTGCAGCCCTAGAAATTTCAGTCGGCATACTGAGGTAGGTGTCCTTGAGAATTTCATTATCAACCCCTAGCTGTGCCTTGACTTGGCTTCGGATTGATGCATGACAAGACTTCCCAAAGAAAATCGAGGACTTCGACAGGTTAATCCGCTGCCCTGAGGCCTCACAGTACAAATCCAGTGTTGATCTCAACGTGTCCACACTTTTGTTATCACTCCATGCGAAGAAAATACTGTCATCTGCAAACAGTAGGTGGGATATAGAAGGGCCTTGTCGACCATTATGTAATCCTTGTAGCTCACGGAGACCCTCCTTTTTCTGCAGAAGACACGATAACCCCTCCGTACAAATAAGGACTGATGGGATATCCCTGTCGAATCCCTCTGGAGGGTACCACAGGAGAAGTAAGTTCACCGTTGACCTTGACAGCATACCTAGCAGATGTGACACATCTCATCACCGTCTCAATCCAACTAGGAGCAAAACCCAACCTTGTTAGGCATCCATGTAGGTATTGCCATTCAATGCGATAATAGGCCTTCATCATGTCCACCTTCAGGGCAAAGAAAGGGATTTTTCTCTTATGTCGGTGTACCGTGTGTAGGCACTCATAAGCTATGAAAGCACTATCTGTGATCAAGCGTCCCGGAACAAAGGCACTCTGATACTCCGAAACAATGTCTGGAAGGAGGATCTTCAGCATGTTGGACATCACCTTTGATGCAATCTTATATAAGACATTGCATAAACTGATGGGTCTGAATTTAGACAGCTGCTTCGCATTAGCCACCTTGGGAATTAGGAAAATGACAGAATCACAAAAACCTTCTGGTATATCCACACCCGAGAGGAAACCTCTTACTGCATCACACACTTGTCTTTGAATAAGATCCCAATGTGTCTGATAAAACAACGGAGGGAAGCCATCCGGTCCAGGTGCCTTGGTAGGTCCCATTTGAAATAAGTCCCTTTTAATCTCCTCATTAGTATAGGGTTTACACAACTCCGTATTCATTCGGTCATCAACTTTACTCGGAATAGACTCCAAAACCTGCTCCATCGAAATGGCATGTTCGGAAGTAAACAATTCCTCATAAAATCCTTGAACCATGTTCTTGATCCCTTGTTGATCATCACAAGCCGAGCCATGCTCCCTCAACAGGACATTGATTCGGTTTGTCTTCCTCCTTGCCGAGGCGTTGGCATGAAAAAAGGTCGTATTCCGGTCCCCTTCACGCAGCCACTCTACTCTTGAGCGCTGCCTTGCCATCACCTCCTCCCTTTCAAACAACTCACAGAGATGACGCTCCACTACCCGCTCCTCAGTGATCACCGCGTAGTGACAGGGGAGGTGCGCATCCCCTTGAGTTTTCGTTCCAGTTTGCCAATTTTTTTACGGAAAGAAACGAACGACAACTTGCTCCAACGATTAAGCGATCCAGCCAGCCTTTGCAACTTGGCCCGTGTACTGTGCAGCTGGTTCGGTCCAGAACACGACGTAAACCAGGCCGATTTAACCAGACCCATGTAGTCATCAGCCCTTTTCCAGGCGGCCTCATAACGAAAACCGTGTTGGACATGCACTGAGTTTCGTCTAGCAGACGAAGGCTCCAGCTGAATATGCAGAGCATAGTGGTCAGAGGAGGAGGTTATAACAGTATCCACCTCGCAAGTGTCAAACGAGTAGAGAATGCAACGTTGGCAACCGCCCGGTCTAGGCGGACCCTGACGTTACACTGGGCATCTTGACGGTTTGTCCACGTAAACTTGGGCCATGAGAATCCGAGATCACACAGATTACAATCATCCAGACATCCCCTGAACATCTCCATTTGAGCATCGGACCGATCACGTGAACCATAGTGCTCATCGTGGCTCAACACTGCGTTGAAGTCCCCACAACATATCCATGGTCCATTCCATTCACGACGCAGACGCTGAAGTAAGTCCCAAAACACATGTGTGAGTGATGCATGTAAAATGCATAGATGAATTTTGCATATTTTCAGATGGTTTTCTATTACATACTGCATCATATAAGGGTATAATTCAATGTTTTATAGTATTTTGGGGTTAAATTACAAAGTCCCCCAACTTTTATGGAATTAACCCTGCCTGTCAGAAACCCCGTTTTCTATATTTTTGACGTTTTAGGGGGCAAACTTCCGCGAAATCACCTGAAAATCTGCGGGGGTCATTTTCTTGGAAGGAGAAGACTTGCGGGCGAAGGATCCACGATAATTGTGCAAGGAGGCCCAAAAGAGGACCCTCCACGCGGCCAGATTCCTTGGCCGCGTGAGAGGCCCCCTTTTGGCCCCTGTGGCCCCAATTCCTTCCATATTCGACTTACCGACTCCGTCTTGACCTAAAACCGAGTATAAAAAGGGTCCCCCGTACCCTTACGGAGAAAAGCGATGCCGAAACACCGAAACAGAGACCTGGAGTTCCAGATTGGAGGGGGAAAACTCTGGCGGGGCGCCGCCGGTGTGATCTCCTACCCCTCCAACGTCATCTCCATCGACATCTCCATGAAGAGGGAGTAGTCCACCCCAGGGCTATGGGTTTGTGGAAGTAGCACTTGTATCTCTCTCTCTATGTGCTTCACTAATTAGATCCGCATGAGCTGCCTCACATGATTACGGTCACCGTTGTAATTCCTATGTGGTGGATCTTTTCTATGAGTTATTGAATCTGAGATTGCAATTGTTTCTCTTGAGTTATTTGAGTAGATGTATCTTATGTACCCCGTTCTTATTTGCTAGCTTTGATCAATCTAGTTCTTGAGAGCGTGTGTAGGGTGATGGGTGCATTAGTTGGAGTAACGGGGGGTGGCTAGTGCTGTGAAAGTGACAGAAGTTCAGCGATCCACTTAGGTTTTGTTAAACCTTTCTTAGTTACCTCACTAGGGATAAAAAGGAGTACCTTGTTACCGGGGATTTGAAGTGACACTAATCAATCTCCATGACTAGATCTAGCAAGTTATTACTTCAACTTCATGTCACATTGCTTAAAGCTATACTCTGATTTTTCCTTAATTATCGAGGTGTTATGATTTATTTCGCATCTTGGTGGAGTATAAGAGGGATCAATATGACCGTAGAGATCTCTATGCTAGGACGTGATGCCCATATGAAAGTACTCAATGTTAAACATGTTATTGTAATCTCACATGTAATTCTTTATTTCCACCGTCTACCACTTTATTTGAGAGAATGCAAGTGTGAAACCATGAACCCCGGTCCTATTTTAAATATAAGAAAACACTCTAGTTACTTTGCTGCAATTTACTTTACTTGCACTTTACTTTACTTGCATCTCCAATTCGAATTTACATTATCTCCATCACCACTTGCATCACAAAAATACAAAAACAATCCATTGCATATTTATTTTCTCATTTGCATTTAGTAGTAGATTTAATTATTGCACATTTACTTTCAGTTTTGCATTGCAATTTAGAAGTCTCACACCTTGTGCTTGACAACCACTTGGTGAGGTTGAGGGCACAAAATTCTCTACTTGTTTGCAGGATCCTGGAGGAAGCTTGGAAGACAACTGCTGAAATACTGGCTCCCCAAGAGTTCTATATAAACCCTCGAGTCACCCTCGTGGGGAAGAAGGCTTGCCACTAGCTACACACTCTGCACTTGGAGTCTCAACCTAGCCATGAAGCGTTTTTCTGGCGCCGTTGCCGGGGAGCCATAGGTGAAGGAGTTGTCCAAGGGAGCTCACAAGAAGTCTTCATCACCAACAAGGTGTGAAAACACCTAAGCTTGGGGAGGTTGCACCTACGTGAGTACCGTCCTTTCTATCTCCACCTTCTTTCAAGTAGATTGTTTTGTTTCTTGTCTTGTTTTTGTTTTGTTTTTGTTCTTGTTCTTGTTTTGTATTGCATATTTTATTTTAGTTTGCATTTTAGTTTTGCATTTAGTTATCTAGATTATTTTAGTATTTCGAATTTGCTTAGTTACTTTACTTTTGTTTTGCATAAAAAATTAAAAACCACATAAAAACTGTTAAAATGGGTGATAGAACTAAATTAAGTGACTACACAAATACACCCAATGACCAATTCATTGCTAGGCCAATTACTACACCTGAAATACAAGCTGAAAGCTATGAAGTAAGTCCTAGTTTATTGAATTTAATTACTAGAGAGCAATTTGGTGGTAGTGCTATGGAGGATGCCTCTATGCATCTTCATGATTTCATGGAAATATGTGATATGCAAAAATTTAAAAATGTGGAAAGTAGTGTTATAAAATTGAAATTATTTCCTTTTTCACTTAGAGGAAAGGCTAAAGAATGGTTACTTTCACTACTTACAGCTAGTATAAAGTCTTGGGATGATTTAAAAGAAGATTTCATTAAGAAATATTATCCTCCCGTTAAAATTTTGCAAAATAGGAATAATATCCTCTCATTTAGGCAAAATGATAATGAACATGTAGCCATGGCATGGGATAGAATTAAATTAATGCTTAGAACATGCCCATCTCATGGAGTAAATGAATGGACCATACTACACTCTTTTTATAATGGTCTAAACTACATGTCTATAAATATACTTGATTCTGCTGCTGGAGGTGCCTTTATGAGTAAAACTGTAGGAGAGGCTAAGAGCATATTAGAAAGCATATTGCAAAATTATAGTCAATGGAATACTGAAAGAGCACCCAATCCCACTAAGAAAATAAACTCAATTGAAGAAACCAATGATTTGTCTTCTAAAATGGACACTATTCTTGCTTTTCTTAATAAACAAAATATGGAGAATGTGCCTTTGCAGGAGCTAGTTGGTAGTAATTCTGAAAGTGTGGATGTTAATTTTGTTAGGAATTATGGTAGCAATGGTTTTTTTAATGCTTACAATTCATATAGTAAACCTCCTTATGTGCCAAATAAACCTTTTGTTCCATATCCTAATGCTAATGAAAATAAGTGGAAGCCTTCTAGTGAAATTTCTGAATTTAATAAATTGCTTATGGAACAAGTTGCTAGTCACAATGCTATGATACATGAGTTAAATAAGTCTATTGCATCCATTAGTAGTGATATTAAAGGATTGCAACTTCAATCTTCGAATTTAGATAAAGCATTGTCAAAATTAGCTGATAATCAAGCAACTCTATTAAGCATGTCAGCAGGAAAGCCACAAGCACAACCTAGTGTAGGAATGAATTATATTACTATTCCTGCTCCTATTATTGAAAATATTGATCATATTGCTGAGAATACAAGTAAACATGTCCCTACTAGCTTAGAAGAAACTTTGAATGAAATAGTGAAGTACCCTGAATATTTACTTCCATATATGTCTTATCTTGCTAGCAAAGATGAAATTAGTCCTCATGAATCAAGCATTCTAGCTAAATTAGAGAGTAAAGTAGAATAAATTATGATGCTTACTGAAATTAAGGATCCATTGCTTGATTTAGAGAAAAAGTAGCTTGCAAGAACTTATTGCTACTCTACAAAAATTTGCTAGTGATCCCACTATAAATGTTAATCAACCTGGCTTTGGATCTTATATTGCTAATCATGTCTTGCAAGAAAAAAATTCTAGGTACAAGAATGAGGCCATGATACCTCCTAAGCTTGGGGATGCATGGATCCCCAAGGTGCTAGTTTCAATTGGAAAAGAAATTCACCATGCTATGTTAGATCTAGGTTCTAGTGTATCGGTACTCTCTAAAGAATTATATGAATTGCTAGAACTAGAAAATTTAGAAAAGTGCTCAAGTGAATTTTTCCTTGCTGATAACTCTACTAAACATGCTGTAGGACAAGTAAAAGATGTTATGATTGAATTGCACATGACTTTTGTACCCGTTGATTTCATTATTGTAGATATGGGGGATAAATCCCCTAGTCCTATTATTTTGGGTAGACCTTTTCTTCGTACTACAGGTGCAATCATAGACTCCAAGGAAGGGAATGTCAAGTTTCAGTTCCCTCACAAGAAAAGCATGGAGCACTTCCCAAGGAAGAGGGGCACGCTGAAGAACAAGCTCCCTCATGAGCTTTATCCCTCTTGATTATCAAGTAAGTAAAGCCTAGCTATATGGCTATAAAGAAAGCGCTTTACGGGAGGCAACCCGGTTGTTTTTGTTTGGATTTTCCTAGTGTCCTCTTGCTGTCTCAAGATATTAGTTTTTTTGTTTTAATTCTGGAGATTTCAATAAAGAGTCAAGTCAAACCCATTTGGACTTATAAGTTGCTATCCTAGTGCATGAAATTTCTGTTTCAGCACGAGTCTGCTCACCGTATGATTTTACGTTTTTACTGGTATGTCGGATTGAGCTAATGTTTTAGTATGTTCTGCAACTTTTCATCCTCTGTAAGCACAAAAATTGGCTTAATTTTTTGACGAGTCTAGCTTAGGGAAAAACGTTCGTTTTGCTGCTGCTGCTTTTTTGGACATATTCTGCCTTCTTTTGTTTTTTGCACTCTTTGGGCTTGGGAATCGAATTCCATGATTCTTTCAAGCAAGAGAGTGAACATACAACATAATGAACCTTATTGTCTATCTAATGGAGCATTTGATTTGGAATTTTGCACAGCAAGCATGTGATATGTTTGTCCTTGCTAATCTCACCCCACAGAAAAAGAATGGGAGAAACATGTTTTGTGAAGTTTTTTTCACAGGGAATAGAGGAGCTGCGCCTCAAGACATCCAAGAATGGTGAAAGCCATAAGCTTGGGGATGTGATGAACACCCCACTGGAGCTATACTCTTTTGGTTAGCACACGTCTACTTTCTGTTTTTCTAAGCAAAGCATTTATCGTAGAGACTTGAAGCGTCTAGTTTTTGTTTTTATTTTTGTTTTGATAAGACCACCACCATCATTTTATATGAGATTGAGATACTAGAGTTTGGGGTTGGAATGTATTGGATGCTAGTATTATGACTTGGAATAGGGATGCCATGGTTGATTTGAAGAGCTACATATGTTTGCATGATTTATAGGCTTTTTATGTGTAGAAATTTGCAATAATGTTGTCTTGAGCTATCTCTTATTCATGTCCTTGATGTTAATTGCTGGTTTATTTAGTTTGTCATGAAATGAGTAGTTCTATGGACATATGCATGCATAGTATCTGGTCAACTATCTCCCTCTTGCTAGCCCAAAAATTTAAAAATTCCAACAAGTAAAAACTTGTTTCCAACACTCCTTAGCCAAGTATTTCCAGTGAGTCCACCATATCTTCCCATTAGCTTCATTGCTATTCCGAGTATGTTCACCATGTTATTGTGTTATTTATGTTGTAAATTAAGATATTCACTTTATTAATTGTCATGGGTTGAACTTGGGATAGGACTCTCACGAACTTTTGAAGGCACACTTTACTTTTTATGCATCTAATAAACATGACCCAATAATGGGAGCCACAAGTTTTGCGTTTGACAAGTGTGTGATTGGGAGCTAGCTATAAACGTGTATCACCGGAAAGCTTTCAACATTGCACAAAAAATTTACATTTGGTTGATATCATGTACTTTTGTTTTTGGACTCCTCCCATGCCGAAATGAAAATAGAGGAATAGTAAGTTTTGATGAGTAAGTATCTATATGACTAGAGAAACGCATTGGGCCGCTAACCCAAGCCATGCTTTATCATGGTGGAAATTTACTTACAGCTTGAGTGACTCTACAACACATCCTATAATAAAATAAGAAGCTATGCATAATAGTGAATGAAAATAAAAAGGATGATGAGTCTACTCCGTTTGTTCATCTTGTCATTGTAACATGGGCTTGTTTCCATGTCATGGGGCAAGAGGTACCTCTTTGCGGTTCTCTATGATGTCATTAATACTTATTATGATTATACAAATCTTATTAGGAATCTTAAGTTGAGTAATCATGGAGTAGGTTTTCACACTCACGGGGCATGAGGCTTTCAACCACCTTGTCATTCTCATTACTTCAATACTCACAATTTTAAGATGCTAGTGATAAAGGGGCAATGAGAGTCCTAGATCAATGGATACCACATTTCAATTAGTAATTTTAGTTGAATAATTTAGAGGCTAAATAAGACTTGATCATGTTTTACCTCTACTCAATTTTCTCCAAAGTGTCCACTATATTTTCTATTCTCCATTATGCTATTCTTTGACCAATATAGGATTTTATTTTTCATTTTGTGTATGCATTTGGTCCATAGTGCTTTTATTTCATTATACACTTTGTGAACTTTCATGAAGCATCTTTGCTTGCATATTTGATATTTCTTACAACATGAATTGTATATTGCTACTCATTTCTAGTATTAATCATTTGATTATATGTAGCATGAATAATCCTCCTTGATATCCCATGATTGTTTCAATATGCAAAACCCATCTTAGTTTTATCACCTTCATACTCGAGGACGAGCATGGGTTAAGCTCGGGGATGTTGATGCATGTAAAATGCATAGATGAATTTTGCATATTTTCACATGGTTTTCTATTACATATTGCATCATATAAGGGTATAATTCAATGTTTTATAGTATTTTGGGGTTAAATTACAAAGTCCCCCAACTTTTATGGAATTAACCCTGCCTGTCAGAAACCCCGTTTTCTATATTTTTGACGTTTCAGGGGGCAAACTTCTGCGAAATCACTTGAAAATCTGCGGGGGTCATTTTCTTGAAGGAGAAGACTTGCGGGCGAAGGATACACGAGAATTGGGCAAGGAGGCCCAAAAGAGGACCCTCCACGCGGCCAGATTCCTTGGCCGCGTGAGAGGCCCCCTTTTGGCCCCTATGTCCCCAATTCCTTCCATCTTCGACTTACCGACTCCGTCTTGACCTAAAACTGACTATAAAAAGGGTCCCCCGTACCCTTACGGAGAAGAGCGCCGCCGAAACACCGAAACACCAAAACAGAGACCTGAAGTTCCAGATTGGAGGGGGAAAACTCCGGCGGGGCGCCGCCGGTGTGATCTCCTACCCCTCCAACGTCATCTCCATCGACATCTCCATGAAGAGGGAGTAGTCCACCCCAGGGCTATGGGTTTGTGGAAGTGGCACTTGTATCTCTCTCTCTCTATGTGCTTCACTAATTAGATCCGTATGAGCTGCCTCACATGATTACGGGCACCGTTGTAATTCCTATGTGGTGGATCTTTTCTATGAGTTATTGAATATGAGATTGCAATTGTTTCTCTTGAGTTATTTGAGTAGAAGTATCTTATGTACCCCGTTCTTATTTGCTAGCTTTGATCAATCTAGTTCTTGAGAGCGTGTGTAGGGTGGTGGGTGCATTAGTTGGAGTAACGGGGGGTGGCTAGTGCTGTGAAAGTGACAGAAGTTCAGCGATCCACTTAGGTTTTGTTAAACCTTTCTTAGTTACCTCACTAGGGATAAAAAGAAGTACCTTGTTACCGGGGATTTGCAGTGACACTAATCAATCGCCATGACTAGATCTAGAAAGTTCTTACTTCAACTTCATGTCACATTGCTTAAAGCTATACTCTGGTTTTTCCTTAATTATCGAGGTGTTATGATTTATTTCGCATCTTGGTGGAGTATAACAGGGATCAATATGACCGTAGAGATCTCTATGCTAGGACGTGATGCCCATATGAAAGTACTCAATGTTAAACATGTTATTGTAATCTCACATGTAATTCTTTATGTTCACCGTCTACCACTTTATTTGAGAGAATGCAAGTGTGAAACCATGAACCCCGGTCCTATTTTAAATATAAGAAAACACTCTAGTTACTTTGCTGCAATTTACTTTACTTGCACTTTACTTTACTTGCATCTCCAATTCGAATTTACATTATCTCCATCACCACTTGCATCACAAAAATACAAAAACAATCCAATGCATATTTATTTTCTCATTTGCATTTAGTAGTAGATTTAATTATTGCACATTTACTTTCAGTTTTGCATTGCAATTTAGAAGTCTCACACCTTGTGCTTGACAACCACTTGGTGAGGTTGAGGGCACAAAATTCTCTACTTGTTTGCAGGATCCTGGAGGAAGCTTGGAAGACAACTGCTGAAATACTGGCTCCCCAAGAGTTTGATATAAACCCTCGAGTCACCCTCGTGGGGAAGAAGGCTTGCCACTAGCTACACACTCTGCACTTGGAGTCTCAACCTAGCCATCAGTGAGCTCCCTCTTTGGCTCTCCGTACACAAAGGTAGCACGCTAATCCTCCATGTTCTCCGCAGACAGCGTGACATCAATACAGTGGGCATTGTAACCACGTAGGGAGAGAGAGAGAGCATGGTTGCTTCCAAAAGAGCACAAGGCCACCACTACAGCCTTCGCAACTGACAGCATAAGAACCCGTATAGCCCAAGGACCACATGAAGTTCTTTGCACGAGTATCCCACATCTTAGTGTCTGACAAGAACAGGATTTGCGGTCGGAAAGTCTTCACTAGCCAACGACGTTCACCCACTGTCACGTCCGACCCCAAGCCGCGATAGTTCCATGCCAGGAGACTCATTACGTCTGGCAGGACAGCGCTGCAGTCTCCGCCTGATCCGTCGATCGATATGTTGTGGTCGTCTGTTTCTTGAAAGAATCAGATTTGAGAGAATCCTCCTCCTCAGCTGCCTGTCTTGGCTCCTTTCTAACCACCACCAGGGCCATACTACCGGGAGCCGAGGAAGGACCACATTCCTGGTTTGGGCTAAGCTCCTTCGCCGGCTTCTGGCCCGTTGTGGTTTGCTTCCCTATCTTGCTCGGGAACAGTTCCTTCCCCGCAGTCTCAGCACGACCACGGCCTCTACCACGGGTATTCTTGGCGCGGCCGCGCCCCCCCGCCCACCCTCCTTGACGGGCAAGGAGACCTCGTGATCATCTTGCTGACCTGGTGCAGGTCCATGGCCTCTACCACGCCCAGAACCCACTGCATTTGACCCACCCGATGAGCCTTTAGAGTCTGGAGCTGGGTGATCATTAGTACCCACTGATGAACTAGGATTTTCCATCTCCTCCAAAACCGATACCCTCCTTGCATCATATGGCAGTATGCCATTCTCATCCCTATCCACCGGATTCGGGCATGTTAATTTTGAGTGGCCCACCAGACCACAGAAAAAATAATACAAGGGAAGCCTCTCATACTGAACCTCATAAACCTCAGTGGACTGTAACTTCTTCGAGTAGCCAGTCACAAAATAGACCAGAGGACTTTGCACATTGATCTCCACTCGTAGGCGCATATATCCACCCCAGCAGCGACCTAGGCTATCCGCCTCAATCCTTTTAGACAGCCCAATGTTCTTGGCTAACTCCTCGTCTCTCTGTGTGTTCATCAATCGGTTAGGGAGGGCGAGGATCCTGACCTAGATGGCCAACCGATCAAAAACAACCTGTTGTGGCCTCACATCTGCATCATAATTCTTCATGAGAACCGCATGCTTGCCCACCTTCCATGGTGAGCCTTCCAAGACTCTATATATCCCGATCTTCCTTAGAGCCAAACTCCACCAAGAATAGATTGGCACCCGCATGGTTGAGTTGGAGCCCCTTAGGGTTCCCCCACACTGGCCGCAAAGCCGCCCTGATGGTCTGGATGTGGTGGGTGTTCGGGGCGAGGACCTTGCCCATGAACGAACGATTAGGGTCGATCAGCTCTAGATCGTCGTCATCCTCCAGCACCACACCTCTCTTAAAAATGTTTCCATTATATCTGTTTAATAAAATAAAAAGCTCTAGCACATGATTTAATCCCCGCTTCACTCAGCGAAGGGCCTTTCTTTTATTTTTATGTTGAGTCTTCACCTTCTCACTTTATGCACTTTCTTGAGAGCATGAATGTCATTCTTAGTGTAATGTGCTTGTCCCAAAACCCGGTTGATTGTGGTATAACTTTGATGCTTGTATCTTTGATATCTTTATTTCTAGTCTTCATTTGAACTTCAGAGGTGCCCTAGAATTTGTGTTTTGCTCCATTATTAAGGGAAAGCAAGTACACTTTATCATACCCTATTATGAGCATTGCAATCCTGCAGATTGACATACTTCATGTTGTTTATTATTAGTTTGTTGGCATCTCTTCAAGGTTTGCATAACTTCTAGGTGAATTTTATCTTGCATACATATTATTATGAATTGTTTCGGCACTTGATCATATAGTGAGTATATTTACATCATATGAAACAATTGTGTTCGTAAAAGTCTTTTATCGCACTCAGTTGTCACTGAATTGCTTGAGGACAAGCAATAAGCTAAGCTTGGAGGGAGTTGATACGTCCAAAACGTATCTCCTTTTCCGAACACTTTTCTTATTGCTTTCCTCTAAACTTGTGAGTTTTGGATACCAATAACACACACTAACGTTGTTTTCAGCAGAATTACCTTGGTGGCTCATTTTTGTGCAGAAAAATCAACTTTCCGGAAATTGCCCAGAAAAAGACCCCATTGAGCTTATATCACCAGAGAACCCCGGGAGCGAGAAGGACACCTGGAGGGGGGCCAGGAGGAGCCATGACCACCCCTGGGCGCCCCCTGGGCCGCACCGCCAAGTGGTGTGGGGGGCACCTCCACCCCCTCGGGCTCCCCTTTCGACTACATATGCCCTGTAAACCTAAAATGCAAGGGGGTTCGTCATATTCCACAGAAACACAACAGAGCGCGGCCGCCACCTCGAAACTCAATTTGGGGATCAGAAGTTCCTGTTTTGGCGCACTGCCGGGACACGGATTCAGAGGACATCATCGCCATCGACACCGCCACCTCTTCTCCATAAACCATCCATGTTTCCCTCGTTCATGTGTGAGTAAACACCTCTGTAAGCTGAGAGGGATGGAAAGGATTGGATGAGATCGATCATGTAATAATGTCGCATTGTTAGGGCATAGTGCCTAGTATCCACTGTTAGTGTTTTCTACCGTTGTTGCAAGTTGTTATGCTTAATGCTTGTCACTAGGGACCGAGTGCCATGATCTTAGATCTGAACATGTTATTGTTTCATGAGTATAATTATGTTGCTTGATCACATCTGCAAGTTGTTTACACATTTCATTGTCTGGAACCCGAGGCCCTGATGACCCACAAGTATAGGGGATCGCAACAGTCTTCGAGGGAAGTAAAACCAAAATTTATTGATTCGACACAAGGGGAGACAAAGAATATTTGTGAGCCTTAACAAGTGAGTTGTAAATTCACCTGCACCTGAAAGTACTTTTGTTCGCAGTGGTTTATCTGTAGTAACCGTTTTATAGTAGCAGCAGTAGTGAAATAATAGCAGCAGTAGTATGAAAACAGCAGCAGTAGTGTTTGAAGTAAACAACGGGATTAAATACCGTAGGCATGGGGATGGATGAACAGGCGTTGCATGGATAAGAAAGTTTTATGATCATGTCAGAGGCATTGCAGATAAATATGATAAAGCATCCAAGCACTAAGTAACCATAGGCATGTGTTCCGTAAATAGTCGTACATGCTCGCAATGAGAACTTGCACAACATATTTTGTCCTAACAGCCCGTTTTCAGTGGGGCCTCAAGGGAACTACTGGTAATTAAGGTGTTCCTTTTAATAGAACACCGGAGAAAAGCATTAACACTCCGTGAACACATGTGATCCTCACATCACAGCCATCCCCTCCGGTTGTCCCAATTTCTGTCACTTCGCGGCCTCGGGTTCCGGACAACGGTATGTGTAAAAAACTTGCAGGTATGATCAAGAAACAATAATTATCATCATGATTCAATAACATGCTCAGATCTGAGATCATGGCACTCGGGCCCAAAGTGGCAAGCATTAAGCATAACAAGTTGCAACAATGTCAATAGCACTAATAGAGGATACTAGGCACTATGCCCTAACAATCATGGCATTATTACATGAATGATCTCATCCAATCCCTACCATCCCCTTCAGCCTACAGTGGGGAATTACTCACACATGGATGGGGAAAACTTGGATGGTCGATGGAGAGGCGTGTGTCATGACGATGACGATGATCTCCTCCACTTCCCCGTCCCCACAGGGTGCCAGAACAGGAACTTCTGATCCCCGAATCGAGGTTCGGGACGGCGACGGCGCTCTGTTGTGTTTCTCTGGAATATGGCGTACCCCCTCGAGTTTTAGGGTTGAAGGCTACTTGTAGTCGAAAGGGGAGTCCGAGGGGGATCCTGGAGGGCCCACACCCTATGTTGGCGCGGCCATGGGGGACCCCCGCTAGGGGGGTGTGGCCGCCCTATGCCCCCTCTCATGGCCCCCTTCTGGCTTCCGGGGTCTTCCGGGGTGAAAACATCAATGGGGTCCTTTCTGGGCAATTTCCCGAAAGTTGATTTTTCTGCATTGAAACGAGACACCAAAGTAATTCTGCTGAAAACAGCGTTAGTCTGTGTTAGTTGTATCCAAAACACACAAGTTTAGAGGAAAACAATAAGAAAAGTGTTCGGAAAAGGAGATACGTTTTCGACGTATCAACTCCCCCCAAGCTTAGCTTATTGCTTGTCCTCAAGCAATTCAGTGACAACTGAGTGCGATAAAAGACTTTTACGAACACATTTGTTTCATATGATGTAAATATACTCACTATGTTATCAAATGCTTAATTATGCTACTATGTGATCAAATGCTTAATTATGCTCATGATAAGATACATGCAATACACTGACACTTAATAGCTATGCAAACCATGAGAAGATAACAACATATTAATAATAAACAACATGAAGCATAACTATTTGCAAGATTGAAGTATTCATAATAGGATCTGACAAAGTGGTATCTCACTTGCCCTTAAATGTGGGGCACAACATAAATTCCAGGGCACCTCTGAAGTTCAAGGGAAGACTAGAAGTAAAGATATCAAAGATACAAGCATCAAAATTATACCACAATCAACCGTGCTTTGGGACAAACACATTACACTAAAAATGATAACTATGCTCTCAAGAAAGTACTCAAAGAATATGGCGGAGACTCAACATAAAAGTAAAATAAAGGCCCTTCGTAGAGGGAAGCATGGATCACTCATGTGCTAGAGCTTTTTATTTTATTAAACAGAGGTATTGAAAACATTTTGAGAGAGGTGTATGCTTATGTCAACGAATGGTAAACATACAATACAATACATCACAAGTCAACTGGATTCACAAGAGCGGCTCCCATGGTGAAGGACGCAACTGGTGTAGAAGGTCATCCCTCTTTCTCTTTTGTTTACACAATTATGCTTTGAGTGATAAATCAGGGGCAACAAGAGTGAAGAGAAATTGTGTGTATTAATTTGTGGCTAGGCACCCCGCTGTCAGCTCTTCTATCATTTGGATAAGAGGATGAAGCCACTAGTCCAGGGTGTGAAATCCAATCAACAAGTGAGATAAAGATTCTCTATTTACGTCATCATGAGCTAAAAGAGGGGCACAAAACAGGAATAATTTTTAGCAGGTTTTAAAGGTAGCACATGAGCAATTTACTTGGAGTGGTGGCTAAATACCACATATAGGCAGGTATGGTGGACACATTTGGCAAACTTTGGTTTTCAGGGATTTGGATGCACGAGTAGAGATCATACTCAGTACAGGTGAAGGCTAGCAAATAGACAGGGAGCGACAATCAAGAGAG
This sequence comes from Alopecurus myosuroides, assembly GCA_028641055.1. Classification (NCBI taxonomy): domain Eukaryota; kingdom Viridiplantae; phylum Streptophyta; class Magnoliopsida; order Poales; family Poaceae; genus Alopecurus; species Alopecurus myosuroides. The sequence goes on along the minus strand of CM054057.1, from coordinate 468,411,868 downwards.
CAAAAACTATCATAATCATGTTTTTGCGACAAAGTAAAATTAACCGAGGCATAAAATTGATACTAGAACTCTGAGGCAAAATAAATCATCGAGGCTTATTGACTTTTTGTTTTTAGTCTTAGCATGCGTGAGCATGTGCCAAGTCGATTCAAATGAAATAGTCAGAGGAGGCTAGCACAATATCATACCCTTCTATGAATAAAAAAATGCGAACAAAAATTTATATAACAAGTTATTTACTATTAATAAATTAGAACAAAACATGAGAGAGCATGAACTATTAAACAGCCATTAAGTCACATATATCTTATACGAACAAACTAAGCATGCTCACATAGATGGATATATGTACAAAAATGAAAGCAAATAGAATTCATACCAGCCTCTCAGCACAACTTGAATTGTCGTATATCGTCATTATTGCTCTTCACTTGTGGCTCGAATAATATATAATGAAAACCAAGCTCCAATAGAATCACGGACGACTGTTGAACTCTGCAACAAACTTTACAAAACCAAAGAAGAACAACAAATATTTTTGGGTTTTTCAATTAAAGCACGAACAAAAAGACAGCAAGCAAACAAAGCAAAAATCTTTTTGGGTTTTCAAAATGAAACAAGAACAAAAGAAAGCAAACAAACAAACCAAACAAAAATATTTTTGGGTTTTTGAATATTAAACTGCAACTAAAAGATAAAGCAAACCAAAAAAAGAAACAAAAAGAGAGAAACAACAGAAATATTTTTGGTCTTTTTTGTGTTTTTGGAAAGCAAGAACAAAACAATAAAAACAAAGGAAACGAAAACAAACGAAAAAAAACAAAAAGAAGCGAAAGAAAAGTAAACATGGATATACAAAGAACCGACAAAACATGATATGTAAATGAGTGTGATGTCGGTATACCTCCCCCAAGCTTAGGATTTTGGCCTAAGTGGAGATCAATCACCAAGGGGTCCAAGAGGTGCCGTCCCCGTAATACGCGAGGGGGAAGCCTCCCCCTGATATGTGCTCGAGGATGCGCCAGTGTACTGCATGTTGTGGTTCTCGGGAGGCGCGTCTCGCCTCTCCTGCTGCTGGTAAAACTCCATGGTGCGTAGATGCTCGTCTATTTGCTCCTTGGAGAGCGACCATGGTGACCTGTCAATCTTAAATAACACAGGCTGCGGCAAAGTAACTTTCCGCTCTTCTCCATCCATATACAAAACTCTATATATTAAACGTTCATTAGTAGAGTTCGCAGTGACAAACTGATGGGATTTCATAGCAGCAAGATTAAGCCTATGTGGAGCAATAATTTCATCATTAGGATCAATGGAAACATGCAAAGCGGCTGCGACACGTGTAGCAACAATGCCACCAAAAATAGGCCCAGCAACGGCAAGGCGGCGTGCAACAAGTGCACCAAGGTTATACTTTGTGCTACGGTTCAGTGCAGCATCAATAAAAGCAAGGTGATAACTTGAAATATTACTAGTGTTCTCCCTACCAAGGATACTAGTACCAATATAGTATGTAAAGCATCTAAGAGCAGGGAGTTGAATGTTCCTTATCTTCCCTCGCTGGGATGAGCGACCGTCATCGTTGGTGATCTCTCGGCAGATCCCTTAGAGGTTTGCTGGTCTATCTTGAATCCTGCTTGTCGTCCCGGTGGCATTGATACCTATAATAGCACAAAATTCCACCAAGGACAAAGAAACATAACTACTATATAATTTGAATGCAACAGTTGGACCATATTGAGAGTTCTGAAATTTAAAACTCTTAACAAAAGCTTTTGTAAGCGTGGCATACTGAGGGCTTTCATCCTCCATAAAGTTGGTGAGAACAACTCTCTCAACAAGCATAAGAAAATCATCTAAAATACCTGCATTTCTTAAAAATGTGTGACAAGGAAAGCTAGATGGGTAAATGATATTGTCATCTTCTACATCATTAATAGTTGACGCCATAACGTCTTCATTATATGAGGGCCTTGATGAAGTACACGAGCGTTATGGCCTTGTCCTTCTAGGAGCATCACTCCTAAATATCTTACCAAAGTTGAATCTATCCATCTCTAAAAAAAATTCAAGAATCATCATAAAAATTAATTTCAAGCAACTATAAGGTGGAGACTACCATAGGGACTTATATGAGAGCTAAACATACATCAAAACTATATTATTTCTACTCAAATCAAGCATGCAAACTCACATAAGTTGTCACCTACAGTACCAAAATACTCAAGAAATACTTCACTAAACAAAATTCTACTTGGATCATCGGGGGAGTCACATATCAGAGAGCAAATGCACCAAATTTCAGCGCAAAAGATGGGTTGAACAAAGAGATCGAAAAATTATGAGGAAGAACAGCAAGAACTCGGGTTCCAGGAAATGTGTTGAGTTTGGGAGGCGAGAGAAGGAAATTTGGCAGGGGAGAGAGTTAGTGGGGGGCCAGGGGGCCCACACCATGGGCTGGCGCCACCAGGGGGCAGGCCGCGCCACCCTAGGGTGTGCCTGCCTGGTGGGTCCCCCTGGGGTCTCCCAGGTGGCTTTCTGCCTCATTTTTACTAAAAAAATATTATAATTTTTCTGGAATTTTTCGACAAACTTTATTTTTGCGGTATTTCCAGAATTTTTATAATTAATCAAAACCAGGAAAACGAAAGTTAAAACATGGAAAACAAAACCAAAACCGGAACTAAAGAGGTTCTAAGACACTCCAATGAAAGAATAACCAAATAAAACAAAGGTGGTAGTGGTGAAAACAAAAGTATGGGTGGTGAAAACATGCATAACTTCAGTAATCAGAGTGAAAACATTAGAAAAACATTCATAAGGATGGTGGAAAATATGATTGCACTCAAGTAATAATGTGATAACAGAAGTAAACATGGTGAAAACATAATGGGAAAGGTGAAAACATTGCCCATTTCATTTAAAATCATTTTGTTAACAAGGGTGATCAAGTCTTGCTACCAAAATAATTTTATATGAAACAAAACTTTGTTTCTCACTAAATATTTATGTTACCTCAACCTTGATAGGCATAGTCCCAATCATAATAATTTCATATTCTTTGGGTGGCTTTGGAATTGGACAATAAAATTCTCCAAACTTGATGGTCTCAACATTTTCAATGGAATTTAGACCATATTTTCTAGCAATCTTCTTGGGAAAATAAACAGTGTGCTCTTTATCATTAACATTAAAAGTAACTTTTCCTTGATTGCAATCAATAACAGCCCCTGCAGTATTAAGAAAAGGTCTTCCAAGAATAATAGACATATTATCATCTTCAGGCCTTTCCAACACAATAAAGTCAGTTAATATCAGACAATTATTAGCAACTTGAACATGAACATTCTCACATATACCCACAGGAATAGCAGTAGACTTATCATCCATTTGCAAAGATATATCAGTTGGTATCAATTTTTCTAGGAGGAGTCTTTTATAGAGAGTAATTGGCATGACACTAACTCCAGCTCCCAGATCACACAAAGCAGTTCTAACATAATTATTTTTAATAGAACAGGGAATACTAGGTATACCAGGGTCTCCAAGCTTCTCAGGAACCTTTCCATTAAAAGAGTAATTAGCAAGCATAGTGGAGATTTCCTCATTAGGAATCTTCCTTTTGTTAGAGACATATATTAAATATAATTTGCATAGTGAGGCAATTTAATAGCATCAGTTAAAGGAATTTGCAAGAACAAAGGTTTCATCCATTCACAAAACTTGTTATAGTGTTGTTCTTCCTTAGATTTGTGTTTCTTACTAGGTAAAGGCATTGGTTTTTGTACCCAAGGTTCTCTCTCATTACCATGTTTATTAGCAATGAAATCTTCCTTAGTATACTTTGTAGTTTTAGTTTGCTTTTCAGCTACAGGTTCTTCATTATCAGAAATATCATTCTTTTCATTACCACTTTCAGTTTCAGCATCTGAGACAGATATACTATTAGGATCTTTAGCAAGTTCAGAGGATTCTACAACACTTTTATGTTTCTTCTTCTTTTTCTTCTTAGTATGAATAACATTATTATTAGTTTGCTGAGGATCTTGTTCAATTATTTTAGGGTGTCCCTCAGGATATAAAGGATCTTGTGTAGCAATACCACTTCCAGTTCTTATCTCATAAGCATGTTTTTCTTTAGAAGCATTAAGTAGCAAATATTTTTGCACTTTAGCAAGTTGATCAATTTGAGTTTGAACCATTTGGAAATGTTTAACAAGCATTTTAACATCATTACATGTTCTTTCTATAATACGATGCAAATCATTAATAGCTTTAGAGTTTTCCATAAGGTGGTTCTGCACTCTCATATTAAAATTATCTTGCTTAATGACATAATTATCAAATTCATCTAAGCATTGATTAGGAGGTTTTCTATAGGGAATATCTCTACTATCAAAATATTGGAGAGAGTGTACCTCAATGGATGGTGAGTGAGGGATTGGCTTACATAATTCTTCTATAGGTGGAAGATTCTTCACATCTTCCGATTTAATACCTCTCTCTTTAAGAGATTTCTTGGCTTTTCTCGTCACTTCATCATTTAATTCAATCATTCCCCTCTTTTTGCGTGTTGGTGTTGGTGTAGGTACTGGAGTAGGAGTCGGCTCAGGCTCAACCATAGTCCAATCATCATGATTTTGGCTTATTTTAGCCATTAATTCCTCAGCTTCTTCTGGAGTTCTTTGCCTGAAAACACAACCAGCACAACTATCCAGGTATGTCCTAGATTCAACAGTTAGTCCATTATAGAATATATCAAGGAGTTTATTATCTTCTAGCTTATGCCGAGGTGTAGCTCTAACTAAAGAACCGAACCGTTCCCAAGATACAGGCAATTTCTCTTCTTCCAATTGCTTGTAATTAAATATATTTTGTAAAGCAGCATGTTGAGCACTAGCAGGAAAATATTTCTGAAAGAAAGCATTAACCAAACCAATAGGACTATCGATAGATCCAGGAGACAAATTGTTAAACCAAGTTTTAGCTTCATCCTTTAATGAGAAAGGTAATATTTTAGCAACAAAGTAGCTACGTTTCTTAAGATCATCAAAGAATAAACTACTCAAAGAGGAGAGCTCATTCATATGTTTCATAGCACTTTCATTTTCAATTCCACAAAAAGGTTCTTTCTCAACAATATATATACAAGATAAATCAAGAGAGAAATCATAATCCTTATCCCTAATATAAATAGGAGAAGTGGCAAACTTAGCATCAGGAGATAATTTATATCTAACAGCACGACTTTCCATAAGACGTATAGCAGCATCTTTATCCTTCAAAGCATGTATTTCATCAATAAGATCATCACTCAGTTCAATATAGGCATCATCTAAATCATCACTAAATTCTCTCTAAACTCAGGTGAAAAAGCAGGAGTAACAAGATTTTTATCAGGAGTTTCAGTGTTTGCAATATTTTTAGCTTTAGCAATAGTAGCATCTAAGAAAGGACCAAGATAACCACTCTCATCAAGCACAGTAGAAGCATCATCAAAAGTATCAGAAGCATTTTCAGATTCATTAGAAGTAGCATGTGTAGCATGTGGTGGTGTAAGCAGCTTACTCATAACAGACGGTGAATAGAGAGCAACAGAGGTGTTCAGAGTTGTACCTCTTCTTGTAGTGTATGGTAATATAGGAAACTTTCCATCATGAGACTTACCCATGATGAATGATTGCAGTAGATAATAATACTCACCGGTGAGCTTGCAAATAAAGCTATGCTCCCCGGCAACGGCGCCAGAAAATAGTCTTGATGACCCACAAGTATAGGGGATCGCAATAGTCTTCGAGGGAAGTAAAACCCAAATTTATTGATTCGACACAAGGGGAGCTAAAGAATATTTGTGAGCCTTAACAAGTGAGTTGTCAATTCACCTGCACCTAAAAGTACTTTTGTTCGCAGTGGTTTATCAGTAGTAACAGTTTTATAGTAGCACCAGTAGTATGAAAACAGCAGCAGCAGTAGTGTTTGAAGTAAATAGAGGGATTAAATACTGTAGGCATGGGGATGGATGAACGGGCGTTGCATGGATAAAAAAGTTCTAATAATGATCATGTCAGGGGCACTGCAGATAAATATGATAAAGCATCCAAGCACTAAGTAACCATAGGCATGTGTTCCGTAAATAGTCGTACGTGCTCAGAATGTGAACTTGCACAACATCTTTTGTCCTAACAGCCTGTTTTCAGCGGGGCCTCAAGGGAACTACTGGTAATTAAGGTGTTCCTTTTAATAGAACACCGGAGCAAAGCATTAACACTCCATGAACACATGTGATCCTCACATCGCAGCCATCCCCTCCAGTTGTCCCAATTTCTGTCACTTCGGGGCCTCGGGTTCCGGACAAAGATATGTGTAAACAACTTGCAGGTATGATCAAGAAACAATAATTATCATCATGATTCAATAACATGTTCAGATCTGAGATCATGGCACTCGGGCCCAAAGTGGCAAGCATTAATCATAACAAGTTGCAACAATGTCAATAGCACTAATAGAGTATACTAGGCACTATGCCCTAACAATCACGACATTATTACATGAACGATCTCATCCAATCCCTACCATCCCCTTCAGCCTATAACGGGGAATTACTCACACATGGATGGGGGAAACATGGATGGTCGATGGAGACGCGTTGGTGATGACGATGGCGATGATCTCCTCCACTTCCCCGTCCCGGTAGGGTGCCAGAACAGGAACTTCTGATCCCCAAATCGAGGTTCGGGACGGCGGCGGCGCTCTGTTGTGTTTCTCTAGAATATGGCGTACCCCCTCGGGTTTTAGGGTTGAAGGCTACTTGTAGTCGAAAGGGGAGTCCGAGGGGGGTCCTGGGGGGCCCACACCCTATGCTGGCGCGGCCAGGGGGTGTGGCCACCCTCTGGCCCCTCTCCTGGCCCCCTTCTGGCTTCAAGGGTGAAAACATCAATGGGGTCTTTTCTGGGCAATTTCCCGAAAGTTGATTTTTCTGCGTAAAAATGAGACACCAGAGTAATTCTGCTGAAAACAGCGTTAGTCCATGTTAGTTGTATCCGAAACACACAAGTTTAGAGGAAAACAATAAGAAAAGTGTTCGGAAAAGGAGATACGTTATCGACGTATCAGGCCCCAAAGTGACAGAAATCACGTGTGTTCACAGAGTGTTAATGCTTTGCTCCGATGCTTTATTAAAAGGAGCACCTTCATTACCAGTAGTTTCCCTTGAGGCCCCGCTGGAGCGGGCTGGTAGGACAAAAGATGTTGTGCAAGTTTCTCATTGCGAGCATGTATGACTATACTGGAGCACATGCCTATGGTTTGCCTAGAACTTGGATGCTTTGTTATTATTATCTGCAATGCCCATGTTTAGATTATTACATGACCTATGTTATCCATGCAATGCCCGTTCATCCATTCCCTCTATGCCTACAGTACTCCCATCCTGCTGTTTCCCACGATTGCTACTGTTGTTACTATTTTACTCATGCTGTTATTTTACTACTACTGCGGCTATAAAATTGTTACCACTGATAAATTGTTAATGATTTGCTCCGATGCTTTATTAAAAGGAGCACCTTCATTACCAGTAGTTTCCCTTGAGGCCCCGCTGCAGCGGGCTGCTAGGACAAAAGATGTTGTGCAAGTTTCTCATTGCGAGCATGTATGACTATACTGGAGCACATGCCTATGGTTTGCCTAGAACTTGGATGCTTTGTTATTATTATCTGCAATGCCCATGTTTAGATTATTACATGACCTATGTTATCCATGCAATGCCCGTTCATCCATTCCCTCTATGCCTACAGTACTCCCATCCTGCTGTTTCCCACGATTGCTACTGTTGTTACTATTTTACTCATGCTGTTATTTTACTACTACTGCGGCTATAAAATTGTTACCACTGATAAATTGTTGCGAGCAAGTCTACTTTCAGGTGCAAATGAATTGACAACTCAGTTGTTAAGTCCTATAAATATTCTTTGGCTCCCTTTGTGTCAAATCAATAAATTTGGGTTTTACTTCCCTTGAATACTGTTGCGAACCCCTATACTTGTGTGTCATTAGGCCACAGGGGGGCACACCATAGGGCGGTGTGCCCCCTGGCAGCGCCAGGGGGTGGTGTGCGCCCCTCGGGTGTCCACCACCATCGCCCTTTCGCCTATTTATTCCCCCCGATACATCAACCCTCAAAATATACCACTTTTTCACGAAAAACACCCGAGGCCGCCGTCATCGTTAACTCGAGATCGGGAGGGTTCTAGAGATCTCCTCGGCACCCTGTCGGGAGGGGGAATTCATCACTGGAGGGGTCTACACCACCATGTACGCCTCCGGAGTGATGCGTGAGTGGTTCATCGTTGGACTACGGGTCCATAGCAGTAGCTAGATGGTTGCACTCTCCACTTTATGCCTCATGTTTAGATCTCGTGAGCTGCCTCACATGATCGAGATCATCTATTTCTAATGCTACATGTTGTGTTTGCTAGAATCCGATGATTATTGAATGCTATGCATGTTGATTATCAATCTATCATGTTATCTTAATGTGTATGTTATTTATGATCTTGCATGCTCTCCATTTTTAGTAGATGCTCTGGCCAAGTAGATGCTAGTGACTCCAAGAGGGAGTATTTACGCTTGATAGTGGGTTCATGCCTCCTTTGAATCTGTGCTCGAGTGACAGAAGCATGACGGATGGAGGATGTGATGTTTCCATTAGGGAGAAAACAATGATGTTTACTTTGTTTACATTGTTTACATTACACACTTTTCTTACTGCGATAATCTGTCGCTTGCAACTTAATACCCAACATTTGTTTGGATGATATTCGGAGGGTGGATTATTAGCCATAGATGCAGTTGGATGACGGTCTATGTATTTTATTGTAATGCCCGCATGAATCTCATAGTAATATTTATGTCATGCATGTTCTTTATCTGTCAATTGACCAGCTGTAATTTGTTCACCACGCATGTTAGGTATCTTTTACGGAGAGACACCTCTAGTGAACTGTGGACCCCGGTCCATTTTCTCATATTGATAATACACACACTGTTTCCACTGCTTTCACATTACTTCCACTGTTTTCACACTGCTTCCACTATTTTCACACTGCTGCTACTGTTTTCATATTGTTCTCATACTGTTTTCCACACCATACATTTAACCTCTTGATGCATGTAAAATGCATACATGAACTTTGCATGTTATTACTTGTTTTTCCTACATATTAGCAACTTATATTCATGTTTTATAATGATTTGGGGGATTTTCTAAACAATCCCCCTTCTTTTGGTTCTAACCCTGTTTTTCCAGAAAACGTACTTTTTAGTGTTTCAGACTTTCCGGGAGCTTCGGGACTCCAAAAAGGTCAAGGCCAAATAGCACGGTTCAGAATTTTTGAGACGAAGACCATGGGCCAAAGTAGAGGGCCAAAAGGCCAACCAGGTGGCAAAGAGGACCCTCCACGCGGCCAGATTCCTTGGCCGCGTGAGAGGCCCCCTTTTTGCCCCTGTGGCTCCGATGTCGTCGATCTTTCTTCTCCCGAGTGTCTCGTGACCTAAAAACGACTATATAAAGGGTCCCCTGGCCTTTTCGAAGAGTAGGCGGCGCCGAGAGACGAAACCACGAAACAGAGAGACAGAAGGCTGCCGCCGGAGAAGATCGGAGGGGGGAAACGCCGCCGGGATCACCCCCGGAGGGCTCCACCCCCCTCCGGCGTGTTCATCATCAACATCTACAGCAAGATCAGCTCCATCTCTCCACTGTAATCTCTTGGCAAACACGATGTATGATGCAATACTATATTCCCTTGATGTATTGTGTCTCCCCGTCTATGTTTGAGTAGTGAATTGTTCTTGGCAATGGTGAAATAGTTCGTTGATTGGTTGCATACAAGTTTGTTATCTTCTATGATTGTATTTATGTACAATATATGAGTGCACGCATATGTTGGGGAATGCATGTAAGGTGATCACCGGTAGCATAATGGAGTGGTGGTGACTTGCGAGTGACAGTAACCTGAGACCGATCCACAAAGTTAAGTTATTGGGGGATATATATAGGGGACCTTAGAACGTAAGGCTATGGTGGGACTTTATGTCTTAATCAATCTTGTGCAGTCATTTACTTGGCCACATGATCCATCATAAGGGGTTGTAGATCATTTACTTGACTATACCTATTCATGGCTCCTTCCTAGAAGAAACAACTAAGACTAAAACATGTGCTTCACTAATTGTGACAACCACACGAACGAAACACCTATTGCTAGAACACTTGCTCCCTTGAGATACTTGAGATATTTGCTGCTTGCTACTTGTGAAACTTGCTTATAAACTTGCATTTTAAACTTGCTTCACTAGTTACTAGACAAACCACACTCCACGTCACTTGCTTTTAATTAGTTAGTTCCTTTTAGTCAAACTTATTGCTTTGCATAAACAGCCATATAAGAGGGTTATATGGCTTTAGAGAATAGATAGCTTACCTTCAGCTCCTCGTGGGTTCGACACTCAAATACTTATCGAAAGGTACTACAATTGATCTCCTGCACTTGGGAGTCATCAAGCACTTTTCTGGCGCCGTTGCCGGGGAGCGTTGTGCTAAGCTTTTATTCTTGTTTGAATTGCATACTAACATATAAACCTAAAACACAAAAAAAAATTATAAAATGGAAAACAACCAAACAATTTTAGAACTGTATAATATCTACCTTGAATTAGGACATGAAGTGTTTGAGGAGAAATTAAAAAATTATTTGCACAACAATCATATTTGTGGTAGTACTAATTCTTTGAACACCTTTATTGCTAAGGAAAACCTTGAGCTTGGGGAAGTTTGTCTTGATGAATATGTTATTTCTAGTCCCCCTACTATTGAGGATAAAAATGATATACTTGCTGATTCTATGGAAAGTTTTAAGCTTGGGGAAGTTGGTTTTGATGAGCATGATATTTCTAGTTCCCCAAGCTTGGAGGAGAAAATTCACTTTGATGATACTATGCCTCCTATATATGACGATTGCAATGAAAATTATGAATGTTTAACTCCCACTATCACTAATGAGGATTTTACTTATGTGGAGAGTAGTGATTCTTTTATGCATGTGGCTCATGATAAGAATGTTTTATGTGATATTCATATTGTAGAATCTATTATGATGCCACTGAAAATTATTATGAGAGAGGGAAACATGGTTACACATATTTCAACAATATTAAGTTTCCCCTCTTTATGTTGAAAGTATTGAAGTTGCACTTGATCTACCTTTCTATGCTTGCTATTATGTGCTTCTTTTATTTGTTTCATTACAAAATGCCAATGCATAGGAAATGGGTTAGACTTAAAAATAAATTGTTCAATATTTTTTTGGTGTGTTCCTTATGCTTTAGTTTCCTATTCGGTTTGAGCACATTATGTCTTTACAACATGTAAAATGCCTTTACCTACTGTTATGTATAATTTAGTTTAAGATTTTCATTTTATAAAAAATTTGGGAAAGTAAATGAGAAGGATGAGTAATGGAGAAGTTGGGGTCGACCTTGAACATGTGGTGTTCATGCCAATGAAACCATTGCAAAGTCTCTATCATTAAAACTTTTTCCAAAGCTAAAAACAATAAAAATATTAGTTCACTACTGTAACATCACATTTCTGTCTTATTTCTCATCTTAAATGGCAAGAATAATCTTATATGAGAGATAGGATTAAACAATAGTAATTAGCTGTCAAGAAAACAGATTCCTGAACTTCACTGCGCAAAATGTTTAAAATCACAGAAGTGGAATTTTTACCTGGTAATTTACGACAGCAATATTTAGTTATCACTACATATTTCATTAGTTTTAAGTTTTCTGATTTGAGCAACTTAAGTGCCTCTAAAAATTCACTCTTTACGGGTTGTTCAGTTTTTGGCAGATTATGTCTTTATTTTGCATTGCTCTTATTACTTGTGTTTTGTGTGGTTATTTTGATCAAGGAGCAATGCACAACTGTAGTAACAGTAGTTAATATTTAGAATAAACTCATGATGTGTCTTTTCTGTACCTATGTGGATTTTATTTATGGAGGCACTAACCCCTCTAATCAAGTTTTATGTTGAGATTTGTGTAAGAAGAATTTTTCAGGAGGAAGAGTTGAGTGAAATGAACAAAGATCAAGAGGGACAACCAATCAAGCTTGGGGATGTACCTCTGGGCTCACCCTACATGTATCAAATAAGTACAAGAATCCAAACTTGGGGATGCCGAGCCACCTCACTCCAACCATCATGATGTTAAGTAAGTAAAGCCTAGCTATATGGCTATAAAGAAAGCGCTTTACGGGAGGCAACCCGGTTGTTTTTGTTTGGATTTTCCTAGTGTCCTCTTGCTGTCTCAAGAGATTAGTTTTTTTTTAATTCCGGAGTTTTCAATAAAGAGTCAAGTCAAACCCATTTGGACTTATAAGTTGCTATCCTAGTGCATGAATGTTTAGTTTCAGCACGAGTCTGCTCACCGTATGATTTTACGTTTTTTATTGGTATGTCGGATTGAGCTAATTGTTTAGTATATTCTGCAACTTTTTGTCCTATATAAGCACAAAAATTGGCTTAATTTTTTGACGAGTCTAGTTTAGGGAAAAACATTCGTTTTGCTGCTGTTGCTTTTCTGGACAGATTATGCCTTCTTTTGTTTTATGCACTCTTTGGGCTTGGGAATCGAATTTCCATGATTCTTTCAAGCAAGAGAGTGAACATACAACATAATGAAACTTATTGTCTATCTACTGGAGAATTTGATTTGTAATTTTGCACAGCAAGCATGTGATTTGTTTGTCCTTGCTAATCTCACCCCACAGAAAAAGAATGGGAGAAACATGTTTTGTGAAGTTTTTTCACAGGGAATAGAGGAGTTGCGCCTCAAGACATCCAAGAATGGTGAAAGCCATAAGCTTGGGGATGTGATGAACACCCCACTGGAGCTACACTCTTTTGGTTAGCACACGTCTACTTTCTGTTTTTCTAAGCAAAGCATTTATCGTAGAGACTTGAAGCGTCTAGTTTTTGTTTTTATTTTTGTTTTGATAAGACCACACCCATCATTTTATATGAGATTGAGCTACTGGAGTTTGGGGTTGGAATATATTGGATGCTAGTATTATGACTTGGAATAGGGATGCCATGGTTGATTTGAAGAGCTACATATGTTTGCATGATTTATATGCTTTTTATGTGTAGAAATTTGCAATAATGTTGTCTTGAGCTATCTCTTATTCATGTCCTTGATGTTAATTGCTGGTTTATTTAGTTTGTCATGAAATGAGTAGTTCTATGGACATATGCATTCATAGTAGCTGGTCAACTATCTCCCTCTTGCTAGCCAAAAATTTAAAAATTCCAACAAGTAAAAACTTGTTTCCAACACTCCTTAGCCAAGTATTTCCAGTGAGTCCACCATATCTTCCCATTAGCTTCATTGCTATTCCGAGTATGTTCACCATGTTATTGTGTTATTTATGTTCTAAATTAAGATATTCACTTTATTAATTGTCATGGGTTGAACTTGGGATAGGACTCTCACGAACTTTTGAAGGCACACTTTACTTTTTATGCATCTAATAAACATGACCCAATAATGGGAGCCACAAGTTTTGCGTTTGACAAGTGTGTGGTTGGGAGCTAGCTATAAACGTGTATCACCGGAAAGCTTTCAACATTGCACAAAAAATTTACATTTGGTTGATATCATGTACTTTTGTTTTTGGACTCCTGCCGTGCCGAAATGAAATAGAGGAATAGTAAGTTTTGATGAGTAAGTATCTATATGACTAGAGAAACGCATTGGGACGCTAACCCAAGCCATGCTTTATCATGGTGGAAATTTACTTACAGCTTGAGTGACTCTACAACACATCCTACAATAAAATAAGAAGCTATGCATAATAGTGAATGAAAATAAAAAGGATGATGAGTCTACTCCGTTGGTTTGTCTTGTCATTGTGACATGGGCTTGTTACCATGTCATGGGGCAAGAGGTACCTCTTTGCGGTTCTCTATGATGTCATTAATACTTATTATGATTGTACAAATCTTATTAGGAATCTTAAGTTGAGTAATCATGGAGTAGGTTTTCACACTCACGGGGCATGAGGCTTTCAACCACCTTGCCATTCACATTACTTCAACATTCACCATTTAAGATGCTAGTGATAAAGGGGCAATGAGAGTCCTAGATCAATGGATACCACATTTCAATTAGTAATTTTAGTTGAATAATTTAGAGGCTAAATAAGACTTGATCATGTTTTACCTCTACTCAATTTTCTCCAAAGTGTCCACCATATTTTCTATTTTCCATTATGCTATTCTTTGACCAATATAGGATTTTATTTTTCATTTTGTGTATGCATTTGGTCCATAGTGCTTTTATTTCATTATACACTTTGTGAACTTTCATGAAGCATATTTGCTTGCATATTTGATATTTCTTACAACATGAATTGTATATTGCTAATCATTTCTAGTATTAATCATTTGATTATATGTAGCATGAATAATCCTCCTTGATATCCCATGATTGTTTCAATATGCAAAGTCCATGTTAGTTTTATCACCTTCATACTCGAGGACGAGCATGGGTTAAGCTTGGGGATGTTGATGCATGTAAAATGCATACATGAACTTTGCATGTTATTACTTGTTTTTCCTACATATTAGCAACTTATATTCATGTTTTATAATGATTTGGGGGATTTTCTAAACAATCCCCCTTCTTTTGGTTCTAACCCTGTTTTTCCAGAAAACGTACTTTTTAGTGTTTCAGACTTTCCGGGAGCTTTGGAACTCCAAAAAGGTCAAGGCCAAAGAGCACGGTTCAGAATTTTTGAGACGAAGACCATGGGCCAAAGTAGAGGGCCAAAAGGCCAACCAGGTGGCAAAGAGGAACCTCCACGCGGCCAGATTCCTTGGCCGCGTGAGAGTCCCCCTTTTTGCCCCCGTGGCTCCGATGTCGTCGATCTTTCTTCTCCCGAGTGTCTCGTGACCTAAAAACGACTATATAAAGGGTCCCCTGGCCTTTTCGAAGAGTAGGCGGCGCCGAGAGACGAAACCACAAAACAGAGAGACAGAAGGCTGCCGCCGGAGAAGATCGGAGGGGGGAAACGCCGCCGGGATCACCCCCGGAGGGCTCCAACCCCCTCCGGCGTGTTCATCATCAACATCTACAGCAAGATCAGCTCCATCTCTCCACTGTAATCTCTTGGCAAACACGATGTATGATGCAATACTATATTCCCTTGATGTATTGTGTCTCCCTGTCTATGTTTGAGTAGTGAATTGTTCTTGGCAATGGTGAAATAGTTCGTTGATTGGTTGCATACAAGTTTGTTATCTTCTATGATTGTATTTATGTACAATATATGAGTGCACGCATATGTTGGGGAATGCATGTAAGGTGATCACCGGTAGCATAATGGAGTGGTGGTGACTTGCGAGTGACAGTAACCTGAGACCGATCCACAAAGTTAAGTTATTGGGGGATATATATAGGGGACCTTAGAACGTAAGGCTATGGTGGGACTTTATGTCTTAATCAATCTTGTGCAGTCATTTACTTGGCCACATGATCCATCATAAGGGGTTGTAGATCATTTACTTGACTATACCTATTCATGGCTCCTTCCTAGAAGAAACAACTAAGACTAAAACATGTGCTTCACTAATTGTGACAACCACACGAACGAAACACCTATTGCTAGAACACTTGCTCCCTTGAGATACTTAAGATATTTGCTGCTTGCTACTTGTGAAACTTGCTTAGAAACTTGCATTTTAAACTTGCTTCACTAGTTACTAGACAAACCACACTCCACGTCACTTGCTTTTAATTAGTTAGTTCCTTTTAGTCAAACTTATTGCTTTGCATAAACATCCATATAAGAGGGTTATAGGGATTTAGAGAATAGATAGCTTACCTTCAGCTCCTCGTGGGTTCGACACTCAAATACTTATCGAAAGGTACTACAATTGATCTCCTGCACTTGGGAGTCATCAAGCACTTTTCTGGCGCCGTTGCCGGGGAGCGTTGTGCTAAGCTTTTATTCTTGTTTGCATTGCATACTAACATATAAACCTAAAACACAAAAAAAAAATATAAAATGGAAAACAACCAAACAATTTTAGAACTGTATAATATCTACCTTGAATTAGGACATGAAGTGTTTGAGGAGAAATTGAAAAATTATTTGCACAACAATCATATTTGTGGTAGTACTAATTCTTTGAACACCTTTATTGCTAAGGAAAACCTTGAGCTTGGGGAAATTTCTGCAAGGGGAGTCTCTCACTTTCACTCTCTTTATTTTATTTTTGTTTTGCTTAGTTTACTTTATTTTGTATTGTTTGCTTCTCTTTATCAAAAAACACAAAAAAATTAGTTCTTATTCTAGCTGTAGTTTTTATCTTGTTTTTAGTCTTGCTAAAAATGACTAATCGTGAGAACACTAAGTTGTATGACTTTAATAGCACCAACAACAATTATTTCATTAGCACACCTATTGCTCCACATGCTCCTACTGCTGATTTTTATGAGATAAAGCCTGCCATGTTAAATCTTGTTATGAGAGGGAAATTTTCTGGTGTTAGTATTGATGATGTTGTTGCCCATCTTAATAATTTTGTTGAACTATGTGAGATGCAAAAATATGAAGATGTAGATGGAGATATTATTAAACTGAAATTGTTTCCTTTCTCTTTGAGAGGATGAGCTAAACAATGTTTTCTATCTTGGCCTAGAAATAGTATTGATTCTTGGACTAAGTGTAAAGATGCTTTCATTGGAAAATATTATCCTCCTGCTAAGATTATATCTTTAAGAAGTAGATAATGAGCATGTTGCTAAAGCTTGGGAAAGAATGAAATCTTTAGTAAAAAATTGTCCCACTCATGGACTGATACTTGGATGATCATCCAAATCTATTATGCAGGTCTGAATTTTTCTTCAAGAAACCTTCTGGATTTAGCTGCTAGAGGAACCTTTATGTACATTAATTTGGGGGGCAGCAACAAAGCTTCTTGATAATATGATGGTAAATTATTCTGAATGGCACACTGAGAGAGCTACAACTGGTAAGAAGGTAAATTCTGTTGAAGAAACCTCCTCTTTGAGTGATAGACTTGATGCTATTATGTCTATGCTTGTGAATGGCCATGCTCCTATTGATCCAAATAATGTTCCTTTATCCTCTTTGGTTTCTCAAGAAGAGCATGTTGATGTGAACTTCATTAAAACTAATAATTTCAACACCAATGCTTATAGGACTAATTTTGGTAGCAACAATTATAGGCCATATCCTCCCAATAAAAGTAATGCTTATGGTAATTCCTACAACAACAATAAAAGTGTACCCTCTGATCTTGAAAACATGCTCAAGAATTTTATTAGTACACAAACTGCTTTTAATAAATCCGTTGAGGGAAAGTTTAGCAAAGTTGATGTTCTTGCTTCTAAAGTTGATAGCCTTTCTCTTGATGTTGATTTTCTGAAACTAAAGGTTATGCCTCATGATGTTAAATAAAGCAAAACTTTGAATTCCATCCAAATTTGAATTGATGATAATGTTAGGATGTTAGCTAAATTGCATGCTAGATGGGAAAGAGAAGATTAAATAGCTAGAAAGAATAATATAGCTAATGTTTGCACCATTACCACCACTAGTAAAACTTAAGCTTCTCATGCTATTAAACCTTCCACTACCAATGGTAAAGTAATTGTTGTTGGAAATATTCCCACTTCTGCTATTAAAAATGCAAAACTGCCTGAAACTGCTAAAAATGTTCCTGATAAAAGTGCTGAAATATTTAGAAACATGGGAGACAATGGTCCCATTACCTTTGATAAAAATAATCTTGAATTTGATGAGTGCAACATAAATGAAGTGATTAAGTTCCTAAAAAATCATGCTAGTTGTCCTAATTCTAGTTCTATGAATATGCCTTTCACAAAACATATTACAAATGCTCTCATGCAAATTAGAGAGGATGAATTAAGATGTGAAGCCTCTATCCCTCGGAAGCTAGATGATGGCTCGGAACCCATTATTAAAATGAAAGTGAATGATTTTGATTTCAATGCTCTACGTTATCTTGGTGCTAGTATCTCTGTTATGCCCAAGAAACTTTATGATATTCTTGATTTGCCACCTTTGGAGCACTGTTATTTGGATATTCGTCTTATTGATAATGTTAGAAAGAAACCTTTGGGGAGAATTGATGATGTTCTTATCGTGGTTAATAATAATCTTGTACCCGTTGATTTTGTTGTTATGAATATATAATTCAATGCTTCTTGTCCAATTGTTTTGGGAAGACCTTTTCTTAGAACTGTTTGTGTTTTTATAGATATGAAAGAGGGGAATATTAAATTTCAGTTCCCACTCAAGAAAGGTATGGAACACTTTCCTAGAAATATAATGAAGTTTCCTTTTGATTCTATTGTTCGAACAAATTACAATTTGGATGCTTCTTCACTTGAAAACACGTGAATCCACTTTTCTGGGCCTAGCTAAAAGGCATTAAAGAAAAGCACTTCTGGGGAGATAACCCATGGTTTTATTTTTTGCTTTGTTATTCTCTGTTTTATTTGATTCAAGGGGTTGTATACTTCTGTATAAACTCCTTTGTATTTTTATTTTCATGTTTTAGTTGTGCCAAGTAAAGTTTATGACGAG
The DNA here is from genome assembly GCA_028641055.1 of Alopecurus myosuroides. NCBI lineage: Eukaryota > Viridiplantae > Streptophyta > Magnoliopsida > Poales > Poaceae > Alopecurus > Alopecurus myosuroides. Next base: position 468,393,171 of record CM054057.1, on the reverse strand, counting down.
AGTTGGAGTTGGTTTTGGATTTCAGTGCAGGAAACATATTTCTATTGTCCACCGTAAAAAAATCGCGTAATTCACAGAACGATCAAAATGACCTGAATTTTTTTTCTTATTCCTCAGATAATTCCGCAACTTGTTCGTTCTTTAAGTTTTTCAATCTGAGAAACGTAAGTGCCACGAAAAAATTCGCATTTACAGACTGTTCTGGTTTTGGCAGATTCTGCCATTTTCTTGCATTTGCTCTTTTATGATGTTAAGTGGATTTCTTTGCTTCAAGAAACATCAGTGGCTGTATCTAATGTTTAAAAGTATCAATATCACTTGTTACCATGCAGAACCCATGAATTTTTGTTTGTTGCACTAACCCTCTAATGTGAATTACTCTTTGAGTGTGGTGTGAAGGAAGTTTTCAAGGGTCAAGAGAAGAGGGTGATATAATGTGATCAAGAAGAGTGCAAGGTCAAATCTTGGGGATTCCCCCGTGGTTCATTCCAGCAAATTCTAAGAAGACTCAAGCATCTAAGCTTGGGGATTCCCAAGGCATCCCCTTCTTCATCAACAATTTATCAGGTCACTTCTAGTGAAACTATATTTTTATTCGGTCACATCATATGAAGTTTACTTGGAGCGTCTGTTTGTTTTTCTTTTGTTTTCCCTGCTGCAATAATATAGTTGAACCCTAGCATTCTTTGTGTTGGAGAGAGACACGCTCCGCTTTTTCGTTTGAATACTTGCTATGCTCATATTCTTAGTTTTTCTTCTAGCTGCTATAAATTTCCTATTTAGCTCCTGTTTTTCTTGCATCTCTCATTTAGAGCTGTTAGTTTTAGTAGAGTTGTGTTAGTACTCTCTTGTTTCATTGCTGCATCTCTTGGAGAGTTTTTGTTTATTATGAAATGCTTGGTGTTGGAAAGCAGTAGTACAATTTTCGTGCTTATAACGGTGCAAATAGAAGCTTGCATAGACTGTGGCTAGACTTTTTCATATCATGCTAGATGTTATTTTAATTCTAAAGCCTAGTGGTTATTTTTGTAGCATGATTTGTCTCAAATATCTGAGAGTGTTTAATTTTCCTTAGAAAGAATCATGAGTTGTTCTTGTCATTTTGAAGCATAAATTTGTGGTGTTCTCCTTTGAATGTTTTATTTGGTTGACTTGGCGCATGCTCACACCATGTTTATGACTACAAACCAGTCACTTATAGCCTCTATGATCATTTAGTTCTTTTGAACTTGTAGTACCACTTATGCTTTGATTAATGATGTTTTTGTCGCTATGCATGATTATGGCCATTATCGCTCTCTTGATTTGTCGCTCCCAGTCTTTTGCTAGCCTCCACCTGTACTGAGTATGATCTCTACTCGTGCATCCAACTCCCAAAAATCAAAGTTTGCCAAATGTGTCCACCATACCTACCTTCATGTGGTATTTAACTGCCACTCCAAAGTAAATTGCTTATGTGTTATCTTTAAAACCTTCAAAATTACTCCTTTTTTTGTGCTCTTGTTTTAGCTCATGAGGACGTAAATAGAGAATCTTTATCTCACTTGTTGATTGGACTTTCACACCCTGGACTAGTGGCTTCATCCGCTTATCCAATTGATAGAAGAGCTGACAGCGGGGTGCCCAGCCCCAAAGTAATACAACAAATTCTCTTCACTATTTTTGCCCCTGATTTATCAGTCAAAGCATAATTGTGGAAACAAAAGAGAAACAGGGATGACCTTCTACCCAGATGGTTCCTTCTATGGGAGCCTCTCTTGTGAAGTATAGTTGGCTTGTGACGTACTGTATTTTCTGTTTACTATTCATTGACATAAGCATACACCTCTCTTAAAAATGTTTTTAATACCTCTGTTTAATAAAATTAAAAGCTCTGGCACATGAGTTG
>CM054057.1:468276992-468391183 GCA_028641055.1 Alopecurus myosuroides | reverse complement strand
CAATTATCCTACATATCATTGTTAAGAGAGAACCATTGTACATGCCCTTGGGAACCTAGCAGACAGATCTGCTAACGGGGTGTGCGGCCGATTCCGTGAGAGCCGTTAATATTCATGGGATGGAATAGATGAATGATTCATAATACCTTGCGACATGTACATCAAACAAGTTTAACAATGCAAGTGCAAAAGGGACAAATTACATACAACTTCAGATTTCGACAAATTCAATTAATTCTGACTCAAGACCGACCATATTTGTAGAAACACAGGCACGCTGCTACTACTACTACTATTACATACACTACTATACAGTCGGCCAGCGAGGAAGGAAGGCGGCCGTCCTCAGCCTCCCTTGCACCAGGCATCAATCAAAACTGAACCTGCAGATGATAACCATAGAAACAAAATCATCATTACCATGCTCGTTACCAATACAAAATTAAGCTGACCTGGACAGTCCAGCGAAACAGAAAAACAAGTGCACAAGTTGGCAACATACATAAATTCTTGTATACAAGTAATAGAAATGGCAACAACAAACATAGCTACAAAAATGCAAAGAGCCATCCTTACGCTCAACAAGATCATGGGCATAAACTTACCACCACCCAAAACGTGGATTAATTACTTCCTTCATGGTTAAATAATGGATCCTGGAGCACATCAACAAGCAACTACAAATACTACACTACCACTCTTAATCTTCTGGGTGATATGTCAGCAAACAAAACCTCACTCTCAATTACGAAAAATTATAGTCAAGATGAGAGTGAACCTATGAAACCGTGGGCCTAGTCCGCTGAGAAAATCTCCAGTACCAAAGCAACATATTAGCAACAGACCATCGGCTCACATAGCATGCACGGCGCAAGGGGAAAACAAGAAACTCGCCTAAAACACGGAGACGAATAAGCTGCCAAGGTGAACTCGCCGCTTTTGCACGGCAGAGAGGGCGGAGGTGAAGGACCAAGTACTTGAAGCCGAGTGCCAGCCAAGCCTGCAGCCTCACATGAGACACGAAGACACCACCTGCGTTGTCCTCGACGCCTCACCTTCCCCTGCAGATAACAAAATAAAAAAGGCATCATTAGCATAATCATTTTACCAAATACTAAGATCGAGCTGAACTGGATAGTGTGCTATCCACCGCCCCACAGAGCACAGACACATCCAGAAAATTGCCACTCCATCGGAATCGCAAGAACAACAACATATATAGCTATAAAAGTGCAAACAACCATCCACATTGTTCATATCACATCAAGTAAACAACAAGCAACTTTACAAGTCAATGCATACATACATGCGTCAGCCGGAGTAAGCACAAGCTAGCTAGCAGACATTAAGCAAGCTTGCTTCAGGATTCATCTAAGAAAGCTCACTAGCATCAGGATTCAGCTAAGCAAAGTAGTCTAGCAAAAGCAAACACATGTAGGCATACATGCCGACATGCATGCATAGACAAGCACAGGCTCCGGCATGGGAGAATCAACTATGGTTCGCGGGTGTTCAGCTGAACACCCAAATATTTTGGCAAAAAAATATACATAGTGAATATATGTATCACTTTTGGTTTTTAGCATATATACATTGGGTTTGTTGTCCAATTCAAACAAAACCTTAAATTTGTACTTTTATTGGTGCCAAGACATAGACCATTTGGTATTTTAGCATATAACAAGAAGCATCCGCAAGCGGTTAGCCCCTAGTAAAACAACTAGCAACTTTGCTTATCTCGCCGCATTTACATTCAACAACAAACAATCCATGCTCTTCAATCTAGTGTCTTACATGCTCACAAGTCTTTACGTTTAGTCAATGCTTGTCTAGTCGCATTATATTATGTACCAATCGGATTTCAATCATTCTACATGAATAAATTACACAATAACCTCTTTTATAGCAGTCAAATTCCACCAAGATACTAGCATCATGAGTTCATGACCAGATTATGATACTAGTATTTGACCAGATCATGTATTTGGGCGTGCACATCTGCTAGGTAGTATCTGAAGAAATAACTAAGTTTGGGAATGCACATCAGCTAGCTAACACCATGAAAACAAATAGCATCAGCTAAACATGCACGCTACACTTGTGCAGCAAAAATATCCAAACTAGTTTCCTAGATCAGACAAGCCTCAGGTTCTACCAAACACAAAGCACGTAAGTATGTGTGGCCGACCAGAACCTTCAAGTCATCTCCAGAACACTATGCTGCTCCATATACTGAGTCACGTCTCACGCCCGACTACGACAAAATGATCAGTAAAAGGCATGTAGAGGCACCTACCAGGTATTCTAGCCCAGAGTCTGAGTAAAAGTCATTGGCCGAGCGCCCTCCAGAACCAGGCGCCCATCCTGTACGCCTCCGCCAGCGCCATCTTGGGCTCTACCACCAAACAGAAACATGAACATAGACCTGGTTCGTTAAGCTGGGGTTTTTGCCACACTAAAAAGGTACCGCAGCATCATCAAAAGTGAAACGGAAAGGTCCAGGAGGATTGGTCAGAGGTACTCACTGGCGTGGATGCGCAGCAGCCCATCTTCGGCATTGTCCTTGCCATCAGAGGAGATCAGAAGCAGGTCAGCCTCCTTGCGGCGGTGGCGCTGCCATCATAGCACCTTCGCGCGATGTGGACAATTTCTTGAAGGACGGTGTTGAGGTCACCTTGGGGCAAGCAGCACGACCTCTTCTCCAGCTACATTACAAGCGATATGGCTGCCGTGACAGAGTTGTCGGTGATGAGTCTGGGCGGCGAGGGCCTCACACCAGTACCACTTACGCACCAGACCGACCGGCGGAACCTGCACATCACAGAAAAAAGATGATATTATTAACATGTTCATCATAATTGATATTATCATTAGTTGCATAGTAACCATCTCGCTACACTAGATAGAGCAAGTAAAATTCATGGATTACAACGACTTAAGCATCCACCCATGCAGTATTGATGTGCACTATCAGCTGTGCCTAGCTAATAATCAACTAAAGGTCCACTAGCAAGACCACCAAAAAATCTGGTATGACCCTCCATAATTTGCGAACAGCCAGATCACACAACAAAATATAATGAACGATAATACTTCATACATGTCTGACATTTCAAATACACAAAACCAACTCGACCATAGGTCTGACCAAAAGAGGAACTTTGCGATGCAGAAAAGAAACACCAACGAAACTTTAGGGTGTGTTTGGTAGCCTGGGTCACCCCAACATGGGTATCCCAATTGGGCCAAGCTGATCTGATACATGCCGAGCTGAGATTTTTTCAAGTGTTTGGTAGCTTGTCTAGGCTGAGACCAGAGTGCAGAAATTAATATTACAAACAGGTCTAGTTTTTTACACAAAAGTCCTTAAACGGAGAAAACTAAAAGCAATCGATTCCTCCTCGCGTGTGTAGAGCAGATCGCCGGCGCGGTGAGGCTCCGTGGTGGCGTCTTTGAGGTGCGGGGCGACGTCGTTGAGGCGCGGGGCGGCGTCAGTGAGGCGTGGGGCGGCGGCAGTGCCTGGACGCGGGGCGGTTCGTGCAGGCGACCGTGAAGCTCCGTGGCGGCGGCCATGCTCGGGGTCGGGGCCGTGGCGCCCGGTGAGGGGCGGCTAGGTGGTCTTCGTGGAGTTCAGACGCGGGTCTCCGGGCGGCGCGGCGAGCTCTGCACGTCAGCCAGGCGTGAGGCCGCGGCGGTAACACGGGGCAGGCGAGCAAGCAGACGGGGCATGACGCGCGAGACCTAAGGGAAAATGGCCACCTATTTCGAGAGGGATTCGGCGCTCGCGTCACGGTGCACGGGTGGGGTCTACGCGGGAGGAAAATTTCGGTACCACCTCGCCCAGGCTGAGGAGAGAAGCTCGTTTCGAGCTTCACAAGTGGGCAGGGCCGAGGGTGTTTTTCGCATGAGTTGGGCATGGCCGAGATAGCAAACACAGGCTACCAAACACCCGAAAGTTGGGTGAGATGAGAATCTCTGAGGCCACACAGGCTACCAAACGTGCCCTTATGCTCTGCATGGAAACGTGGTCGAACAGTTACATACGACACATGCAGTGTTACAAAATTTCTTCCAAATCTGGAACCTCAGTTGTTCATGCATTCTAACCATATAGGTAATTAAGATGCTAGAAAAGAAAGCTGCTGAGACCAAGGTGTATATACGATGATGGCATCTCATATGGAAGTAAAGAGCACATGCTCATACAAAAGGAAATATATCTCAAATGCCAAGCATAACACTATTGTTTTAATTAAGCATTTTCTTGTGTTATTACCTGGTACTTGACAGCATTGCCATCTTGCAGAACTCATTTTGCATGAAAAACTTGTATTGGAGCTTGGCAGGGCTTTCTGCTTCTTGGTCTTGGTCGTGGAAAGGACGACAGCCTTGTCATCTCCGCCGACGACTGGATCATCACGGTCTTGTTGTTCGCCAATCCTAGAAAAACACGTTAGTCAACAAGCCTGTGAGCTCTATGCAAGCAAAACAAGCAGCACCCAATTGAAAAAAAACACAATCAACAAATTTTATTGAGTGGAATGGATTTCCTTCTAGCACACATGCTTGATTTCTTACTGCCTATACATTCAATTCAACAGGAAAAAAGAAACAAACCTAAGCACGAGTAGATGAAGAACTAGGACTGGACTATTCATGTGTAATTCCACAAGATGACACATTTGTTTGCAAGAATAAGATGGAGGAGGAGAAAAGCTCACCATTACTTGGAGACGTGGCCGCGGGTAGCCGCAGAAGCTCGGAAACGTTCATCTCAGGGAGGTAGTCGCCGGCACTGGCGGAACCAGGGGGGTACCAGCAGGGGCCTTGGCCCCCCCCCCCCCTATGACATGCACATTAAGATTTTCTTTACATACTCCCTCCGTCCACTTTTATAAGGCACACTTCTTAGCATTTCAATAGTAAGAAGTGAGCCTTATAAAAGTGGACGGAGGGAGTATAAAAGGCTGATTTGGATGAGATTAGAAGGAAAAATTACATGCTTGGCTCCCCCTAATTGATTATTACCACGTTTGGTCCCCTCTAATGCTAAATCCTGGTTCCGCCCATGGTCGCCGGAATATAGCCGATAGCAGCAACCGGGCAGGCAACCAACATATCTTGCTCCTTGCCTCCCCGTCATCATTCCTGCGGCGCAGTGAGCTTGTCCCGCCGGTTACGGTGGTCAGCGACAAACTCGCACGTTGATCTGGATCCCCAGACTTGAGGGATAGTCCTGCAAGTTTTAAGAAATAAGTCCTTGGCATTCTTCGTTAAAATGAACACTAGTGCCTCCACAAAAAAAAGATGATTAAAATAATAGGATCATACTAGAATGTATGTCAGAACATGCTAATCAATAACACAAGTGTGGCGTTTCAGATTAAAACAACTTGTACATTCAGGACATTTAATTTACAGTTGCAGTTGAGGAGTTGAGCTGCACATACCAAGCATCCACAGATAATCATAACAACATGATACAGTTGCAAAAAAGGAACTAAGCCGCCCGTTTTTGTGTCATCACAAGAGTTTCACTGACTTATGTCATTATATATGACCGACATATATAATCAACGCAGAAATATGAAACCTACATACATACAAGTATAATCGCCAGATGCAATCGTGCGCAGCGTACAAGGACTCAAATTCAGTTGGAACAAAGCATGAAGAAGCAATAATGAAGGTTATTTAAATCCAGAGCAATGTTAAATGAGTTAAAAGCTAGATGGAGAGCATTTAATTCTACTTTAGCCTGGCAGCCCTGGCTACTCCTAGCCAAGAAGCTCCTCCAGAGCAACCAAACTGACAGCAAGAAGATTCACTGCTCCCACCAAGGTACGAGTGCTTATGGGAGCATCTAACCAGGTTCCATTATGACCCTATATCGAGATCCATGCAAGAATGCTCTCCAATGGGAACAAGATTTACAAGGAATACTAGGGTAGAAGGAGAGGGATCTCACCGCTCACCTGCAGGCTGAGGAGGTCGTCGGGAACGACACCGGGATATAGTCATGGACGTCAGTAGCAGGTTGGGGAGTAGGTCGCCAGCGCCAGCAGGGAGGTGGTCCAGCCACCCTGCCCATCATCTAGTTCCCCTCCTCGTTACTCTTGAACAGCAAGTGCAAGATTGCAACTGCAAAAAAAATACACAAATAAAGCAAAGATAATTTAAAAAACTGGTCATGCATCTTGACAATTAGCATAATCAGAAATCATTTCCCGGAATTGCCATGGAGCGCTCACTTCCGCACAGATCAAAGCTAGGAAACTCTTTGCTGGCTGTAACTAAAATGTTCAACACAAAGCTGGCTATTCTTTTGTCAATGCCTATTTAATAAATAAATTATTGATACTAGTTAATTAACCGGAAAACTAAATTTTTGCATGACCACTCCTGCTATTGTCTGGGTCGCATAATAATTAATAATTCAACGATAAACTCATAAGGCAAAGCACTACTCGGACTGCTTTCTAATTAGAAACATGCAAACCAAACTTATTACGGCTTGTGCTTTGGGATGATTGATACAACCATTATACTAGCACACAACGTTACAAGAAGAAATGATTAAAGCACTAGAATGGACAAATGATACAACGCAGCATAGCCGGTCAGCGAGGCTGAGTCCTTGTCCTGCCACGCCGTCCTCGCGCTTCACCTTTTACAGCAGGTTACTTATACGCAAAGAGAGACTACTGTTACCAACGTCTCTCAGCCATAATACAAGATCTATATTACGTACAGACTGAAAATGATCACGATACACTCGAGAGACAAAATAAGCTGCAGGATTAAGCTAAAAAATCCCAAGCCTACAAAAAATTCTTTTCTTATCCAAGCCATCATCAAAATTTTAAGTTATAACCAATAGAAAATCTAGCTCCCAGGTCAAGAATCTCAATGCCATCCAGTAGCTACAAAAAAGGAACCGAACTACCACCGCAAGTCCATGACCTCAATTTGCATCTAGCATGGTAACCAGGCAGGAATTCGTACCAAGTATACAAACATCACACCACAGAACAAATGTAAACAGTTTCACACTCTAGATTTATCACAAACCATTCAGCATAACAAAGTGGTATAGAATGGTAAAATAAGAATGTGCAAAAACTTTTGGTTGAAGATGGTACAGTGGCTACCAACAGTCTAGCAAAAACAAAATGAAATGGAACAAAGCTAGCTCCCAGGTCTAGGACCTCAACACCGAACGTTAAAAAAAGAACCTCAATGCCATCCAGTAGTTATAGGAAACATTGACCAAGACAGAAACAAGCATTGCATAATCTACATACAATCTCCGGGATAGAAAAACCCAGCACTCTTGACCTGTGCTAACTAGAACCTAACGGAGAATGCAATACCAGTTGGAAGAAGAAATACACACAAAAAAGCAATTCTAGCCGGCATCAATCATTTCAACCGCGACCAGAGAAAAAAATATTGACCTTTCAGTGCCAATGTGAACAATTTTTTGTAGGGCAGGGGGTCTGGCAAATTATAAAGGATTTGAGAAAACTGTGGCAAATTGTAAATTTTCCCGAAGGGCGGCGTCGAGGTCGCCTTGGTCGCAAGCAGCAAGGCCACTTCTCCAGTGACTTCACAATCGCCATGTCTGTCCGCGAGGAGTCGTCGGAGATGAGTCTGGATGGGAGGACCTCACACCGGTACCACTTGCGCACCAAACCGACCGGTGAAACCTGCACATCACAAAAAAGACGTTGTTATTAACATGTTTATTATTACTGATATTATCATCAGTTGCATATAAACTATCTCGCTACATTATATAGAGCAAGTAAAATTGATGGATTAAAACGACTTAAGTAGTAGCTAGTTAGCACCAACAATGCACTAGTTATGTGCACTCAGATGTACCTAGCTAATAATCAACTAAAGATCCGCTAGCAAGACTACCAAAAAATCGTCTTGACCCTCCATAATTTGCGCACGCCCAGGTCACACAGCAAAATATAATGAACGATAATAATTCATACATGTCTGACATTTCAAATACACAAATCCAACTCGACCATAGGTCTGATCAAAAGCGGAACTGTGCGACACGGAAAAGCAACATCAACAAAACTTTATACTCCGCATGGAAACTCGATCCAGTTACTTACAACACATGCAGTGTAACAAAAATTCTTCCAAATCTGGAACCTCGGCTGGTCATGCATTCCAACCACATTATCGCATAGGTAATTAAGATGCTAGAGAATAAAGCTGCCGAGACCAAGGCGTATACATGATGATGGCATCTCATATGGAAGTAAAGAGCACATGCTCATACAAAAGGAAATATATCTCAAATGCCAATCATAACACGATTATTTTAATTAAGCATTTTCCCGTGTTATTACCTGGTACTTGACAGCATTGCCATCTTGCAGAACTCCTTGTGCATCAATATATTGTGGAGGAGCTTGGCCTTGGCCGCGGAGAGGACGACAGCCTTGTAATCACTCCCCGACGACTGGATCATCACGATCTTGTTTTTCGCCAAGCCTGGAAAAACATGTCAGTCAAAAAGCCAGTGAGCTCTATGCAAGCAGAACAAGCAGCACACAATTAAAAAAAAATAGCACATTTGCCTCATATATATGTATCGAATGCACACAATCAACGAGTTTTATTGAGTGGAATGATTTCCATCTGGCGTGCATGCTTGATTACTTACTGCCTACACATTCAATTCAACAGGAGAAAAAAGAAACAAACCTAAACAACAATAGATGGAGACCTACAGAGGACTGGACTTATCATGTGTAATTCTACAGGAGGGCACATTTGTTTGCAAAAGTAAGATGGATGAGGAGAAAGTACTCACCAGTGCTTGGAGACGTGGCCACCGGCAGCCACATAGGCTTGGAAACGTTCATCTCAGGGAGGTAGGCGCCGGAAGATAGCCGACAACAGCAGTCAGGCAGGCAGCCAACATATCTTCCTACTTGCCCCCCGCCTGCGACGCAGTGAGCTCCTCCCGTCGGCTACGGCGGTAACCGACATACTCTAATGTTGATCTGGATCCCAAGACTTGAGGGGTCGTTCTGCAAGATTTTAAAAAGAGGTCCTTGGCATTCTTAGTAAAAATGAGCACTACTGCCCCCACAAAAAAATGATTAAAACAACATGATCATACTATAATGTATGTCACAACATGCTAATCAATAACCCAAGTGTGGCGTTTCCGATTAAAACAAGTAGTAAATTCAGGACATGTAATCTACAATTGCAGTTGAGCTATAAGCACACAGCAAACATCCGCAGATAATCACAACCATAAGATACAGTTGCAAAAAAAACGACCGTTTTGTGTCATCATATATAACCGACATAGATAATCAACGCAGAAATATGAAACCTACATACATACATGTATAACTGCCAGCTGCGATCACGTGCAGCATACAAGGACTCTGATTCAGTTGGAAGAAAGCATGAAGAAGCAATAATGATGGTTACTTAAATCCATCCAGAGCAATGTTAGATGAGTTAAAGGCTAGATAGAGAACAGTTAATTCTACTTTAGCCTGACTAGTACCACCCCAGAAGCTCCTCTAGCGCGACCAAGCTGACTGCAAAAAGCTGCAGTGCTCCCACCAAGGTACGAGTGCTAATGGAAGCATCTAACCATGTTCTATTATGATCCTATATCGAGATTCGAGATCCATGCAAGAATGATCTCCAATGGGAACAAGATTTACAAGAAATGCTAGAGGAGGAGGAGGAGAGGGAGAAGGATCTCACCGGGCAGCTAAAGGCTCGGGAGGTCGGCGGCAACAGCACCGGAATGGAGTCATGGCCAGCAGTAGCAGGTTGGGGAGGAGGTCGCCAGCGCCAGCAGAGAGGTGGTCATTGGCATCAGCAGGAGGCCCTTCTCCTTATCTGCAGCGGGGGAGGCCCTCCTCCATCTCCTTACTCCCATGTCTTCCGGCTTCCTTCCAAGTGTGATGCATCAGGCTGCACACAGCTGCACTGCCCATCATCTAGTTCCCCTCCTTGTTACTCTTGAACAGGAAGTGCACGATTGCACCTGCAAAAAATACACAAATAAAGCAAAGATAATTTCAAAAACTGGCGACACATCTTGAAAATTAGCATAATCAAAAATCATTTCCCAGAATTTCCATGGAGCGATCACTTCCGCACAGATCAAAGCTAGGGAACTCTTTACTGGCTGTAACTAAAATGTTGAACACAAAGCTGACTATTCTTTTGGCAAACCCTATATAATTAATTATTGGCTGGGTCACACAACAACTAATAATTTGACGATAAACTCATATGGCACAGCACTACTCCGACTGATTTGTATTTACAAACGTGCAAACAAAACTTATTACAGCTTTTGATTTGGTTTTATCCATACAACTCATAGACTAGCACCCAACATAACAAGAAGAAATGATTAAAGCACTAGAATGGACGAACGATACAACGCAGCATAGCCGGTCGGCAAGGCGGAGTCATTGTCCTCGGAATCATTCCACATCGTCCTCGCCGCTTCACTTGTTACAGCAGGTTACTTATACACAAAGAGAGACTACTGTTACTAACTTTTCTCAGCCAATAATACAAGTCTAGATCCTGTACAGACAAAAAATGATCACCATACACTCGAGAGACAAATTAAGCTGCAGGATTAAGCTAACAAAAATCCAAGCCTACAAAAATATATTTTCTTATCCAAGTCATCATTAGAATTTTAGGTTACAAGTTACAACCAAAAGAAATTTGTCCTCCCTCCCTAAACAAGAACTGATCAGGTAGATAGAAAAAATGTAAGCACAAACTTGGTACAACACTATAGTAATAAGATAAAGTGTAGTAGTATCACACTCTTTTCACCATGTTCTAAAGCTACAACTAGAACCATATCCGTGAAGCAAAGAAGTTATTGAACATAAGCAATTAACCTTGACCAAGGCTACAATGCATACGGAATACAACCATATCCATAAGGAATACAACAATCGATCAATTCTGCTTAACGTGCATACATGGATGCAAAACTAAGTTTCCATTGCTTCCCTGAGATAGTTTGAACCTGGCAACATACATATATATCATCCTGAATGTCAAGAATACATAGGTCTATGTTTGTCTATGTTGTACAAATGCCAAGGGCAAATACATTATCCAGTGAAACTAGTAAATAGGCATATAAAAAATCAATGGGCATTAAGGCAAGAGGCATACACTCCATGTCGATCTGGATGCAGTAGACGATGCAGTGGAGATACAAGTGCGCGTGTCCTAGTCCCGGTTCCCCACGAACACGAGCGCTCATCCGAGTCCCTGTTCACCGGAGTTGGCCGAAGAGGAGGGGGTCAAAGTTCGGTGGAGACCTAGGTAGGAGGACGAGGAGTAGCTGCGTGGCTGGAGCGGCCTTGTCCGCGGCGCGCACGTCGGAGGAGACGGCCGGGACGGAGCCTGGGCGCCGCGCCAGCCGCCATCTCCTCTGCTGCTCGACTCTCCCCTGTTTCAGCTTGCGAGCGACAAAGACGGGTGCCGACCCCGAGCTGCTTGTGGCGGATTCGTGGCTGGCGACGCGGTGCGGCGAGGTCGACGGGGCCGCACACACCGCCGTACCGATGCACGCCGGCGCCGGCGAGGAAGCTATCCGCGCCGCCATGGTTCTTCCGCGGTCAAGGAGGATTCTCCCAAGCCTATGCCGTCGGTGGTGCTCCACCCGGTCAGGAGGAGGAGGCCCACCGGCCACCGGGGAAGGGGAGGAGACGGCGGCGACGGATCTGGATGGGGGGTTGCGGGCACTCGATCTGAAAATTGAGTGAGGGATTGAGGGGGAGGTGGGTGGGCGACTGTCGATCTCTACGCCGGCGGAGGCTGGGGTTGCCGGAGTGGAGAGGATGGGGGATGGGAGGCGGCGGCGCGGTGTTGGGTGAGAGCGGCAGCGTGGTGGGTCTGGACTATGGTGTGACTGCGTTGCTGTAGCGTGAGTTTGGTTTGGTGGACGTGTACCCCAGCGTGCCCTAAATCCGACGGCCGCGAGAGGCTGGATCGGACGGCGGAATGGTGTTCCTCTGAGCAATCCGGGGCGAGGCCTGTTTAGCCATCCCATTGGATGGATCGAGGAAAATTCTTCTACTCACGAGTCTCTGGCTCGGAAATTAATCGCCAACAGAAAAAAAAAATCGCCAACCACATCGTGCGCCTACTGCGCGGGAAAACATTAACTGTGAATTGGTATACGGAAAGTCTACTCAACCGCCAGCGGCCAGCCAGAAGCGTACAACTTTATAATCTGGTTGGGACGTCGAACCATCAAAGTATTGCATGCAAACTACATGATATACTACGTACTTGCCAACATCAATATTTCACCTACGTACACATCATCTCTATCCAGTGTAAAGAGACTCGGTTACTAAGACATCATAGAGGTCGCGAGCATGGCAGGAACAACCTTCTCCACGACATCCTCCTCGTAGGTGGCTACCTTCTTCCACTTTGCCACGCCCCCGTCTCTTTCTCGTCCCAGACAACACCGCCTTCATTCGTCGCCGCTCGTCCATGTGTGTCCTGGCTTCTTCGCTTAGCCGGGACGCCATGACATGGTCGACTTGGATCTTCTGGCGCCTCGTTCTGTCGTGGTCTCCATCGGCTCACCAGAAGAGGGGGAGCGGACCTTGCAACAAATGGAGCCATGCGGGCGGCGGCTGATCTAGATAGGATTCGTTCTAGAGATTGTGTGGGGGGAAAGGAGTCGCGGAGAAAGGTTGGGGGAGGTATGCGCTCGTGTTCAGGGTGGATTGGTTGGGTCTAGTGAGTGAGAGGTAGGGAGAGACTGAGAGGGGCAAACGGCTGGTTCGGTGTTAACCCTAATCTGAATAGGCCCGTGAGCCGATTTAGGTTGGTCGAGTAGATTTTGGCCCATTAAATCTCTTCATTAAGCTTTTTTTGGTCCAATAAAGCTTGGAGGCACTTTTTCGGTTAATAACCGTTTCCTAAGAATGACATGTGACAGCCAATCGACAAAATACATAAACGTGAAAACTATCACGAGTGGTATAAAATAAACAACATGTCACTATCAAGTGACACGTCAAATGTTGTGTACTAGTTATGTCGTAGCATGAAATAACGACAAGCATGGACAAGTGACAAATGAACAAAGGTACAACATGGATGCATGCTTTCTATTCAAGTCCCCAAAAAACAACTTCAATATTCAACCCCAATATCGCCTCGGTCGAAGCTCATATGAAAAAAGTTACAACTCATACAAAATAGAGATAGCGGTCACTCAACTTATATGAGTAAATGGTCACTCTCAACTCGTAAAGTGTGAATACCCATCACTCAAGTTGTACGAGATGAGTGAACTGGACATGAACCGGCCCTGGCGCAGGTTTTTCCTGTCCACTTGGCGATCCCGAATGGTCCAGGAGAAAATTACTATGTTTGATTTTTTTAGAAAGAACCCTATCAAAAATAGGAAACAAAGTAAACATTTCACACATAGTGGTGACCTAGCCCCTTTCATTGACATGTTGGGCCTAGCGCTGATTTGCCCAAATCAAAGTTTGAACCCCGAGTGGATTGGGAACGTCTCGACGATCTTGGCGGGAAGGCAAGGGGAACTGGGAGAGGGCGTTCCATACACGTGGGGAGAGGGCGCGCCATACACCTGCGTTCGCACTGCAGCTGTAGGCGGGGCTCGGGGCCCTATGTGTCCGGAGGAGAGGCGTCGACGACTTTTAGTGGCAGACAACGAAGGTGATAGTTACAGGCATTGGAGAGGACGTGCGTGAGCGAGAATCAAGGTGAGGGGGGGGGGGGATCTCGCGGGGAACACACTAGACTATCAGGCGAGGGAACAGAGCTCGACATTGTCGTGTTCGTCAACGGCAGCGTCGGTCGCAGCGAGACTCATTGGGAGGAGCTCAGGGACGCGCAACTCTTTGAGGTTGCGACTATAGCTTCATTGAGCCTCCATACAGCTCTAGGAACATACGAGGGAGTACGGGGTGATGCGTTCAAGGAGATCTAGCTGCGACAGTATGAGCCGAAGTTGGGGAAGGCCCACGATTTGGCAGCACTAGACAAAGGAAAGCGCGAAGGGAATGTTCTTGGAGTCTTGCGATGTCTACGGTCAGTGCAGAGGGTGACGTCGGCGGTGGGGCGTTCTGGACGCAGCTCCCGTTCTCGTGGTACCAGGGGAAAACGACCGTAGAGGATCCCCCTTTCGTGTAACGAAGTCACGGCCGCGTCCTGGTCGTCGGAGCTCAGGCAAACGAGTCGTCAGAGCTCAGGGGAAGGAGCACATCAGCAGAGGTGCTTGCCCGCGCGGTTCCATCAATGGCCGAGCTTCGGGTGGAATGGCATATCGCGCCCTGTTTCGTTTCCGGCGACCTGAAGCTCTCGCCCCGAGCGCGGCGCCTGGCCTCGATAAAAAATCCATGGCTGGGAGGTGGTGTCGGCCAGCGGAACAGTGACGTCAACCCCAACCCGTCTCTCCCATTTGGCGTCGAGCATCAAGTTCGAAGGAGAAGAATCGTTTGATGCCTCAGCTTTCAAAAATTGATGCTATCTAATTTTTCGTAATTGAATAAAGAAAAAACCAAATAAAAAATGATAATATTTTGAATTTTATTTGTGACCTCAAAACTAGTTTTAAACTAATGTTATTCTCTGTAATTCAATAACCAAAACTAACAAAAAAAAAGGGCCTAGCCAGCCCACCCCACCGAACCATGCTCGCCAACCCCAAATCCCACCAAACCTCCAGTGTCGTTTTTGCAGCTGCCACCCCGCCTATCGTTTTTCTCTCGCCATCTGGTCCCCCTCTCTCTGCCTAGGAGCATGCACGACTCCACATACAAGAAAACGCACGCACGCTCCTTCCCCAACCCTAGGTCTCACTCCTCCTTCAACCTCACTCCCTGGCTCCATCGCCTCTGCTCACCTGCACACGTCCTCTCTCTGCCTCCCTTTTGTGAGCTCTCTCTCCGCCTCGGTATGCCGCCGCCGAAGTGCTCCTCTCTTGCTATATCGTCTCTCACTCTCCAGCACCAGCGGACGACCTCGCTCATCCCCATCCCTGGCACTCCTCCCCGGCTCCGATACTCCGCCTCCTGCCTTCCTTTCATGGAGCAGGGAGACACGCCATCCGCTCGAACTCACGACGGTTTTTGGAGTATTTCTCATGATACCATGAAATATCAAGACACTGAAATAAAAAACAAAGAAAATACAAAAAAAAAATGTGTCGGCAAAATGCACCTCTCTTCGTCATATGGCCCACATACACCTCTCGGTAAGCAGAACTTGGATAGACCTCACTCAGTAGTTCGTAACCAACGTACACATCTATCTCGGTCATCCAGACAACCATACACATCTCTTCATCATCAAGTTTTATATACACATCACTTGGTAGTCTACACCTACGTACAAACCTATTCGGTCGTTTGGACCCGCATACACTTTTCTCGGTCATCCGGCCCACATGAACTTCTCTTGGATATTTAGTCCCTCATACACCTCTCAATGTCACGTGAACATCCCTCGCTTGTCGGAAACGTAGACACCTCTCTAATTCAGCGAACCCAAATGCACTTCTTGTTTGGAGCTCATTTGCTAATGTTACCTATGTTCCTTGACCTTGGACCCAAAATGGTGTGTTGTGACCCAAATAGAAGGCCAGAAAAAACAAAAATAAGGACTCTATTAATGTTCGACGATAGAACCACACCTGAATGGTGGGTAATAAATGTTACCTAACATTTAATAAGAACCCTAATAACAGGATGGCAGGAAACACCACATTAAATTTCGTTTAATAATCGTCTCCTAGAATGAAAGAACGACATGTGACAACGAAAAGACACAAAAAAATGTAACAAATACCACATCAAATAACGTGTACAAGCTATCTCGTAGCATGAAATAACAACATGCCGAGGAGATGCCAAATGAAATAAAGGTACAACATGGATGCATGATAAGCTCATGTATGAAATCGCCTGACACAAAAGAACTTCTCAACAGTTTTCTCACCCCCCCCCACACACACACACAAATCGCCTCGGTCGGAATTCATATGCAAAATTACAGCTCATAAAAAAATAAGCTCATGTATGAAATTGCCCGACACCTGTGAATCCTAGTGTGACATGTGACATACTCTTTATTTTTTATATCGTGAAACATTCTTGTATGTGCATATCATTTCATGTCCATTATAATCATTGGTATGCACAAAGAATGACATTTCATGCCCGGAGACTATATTTTATGCTACAAACCTTATAAAACCAATTTCGATAATCACTGATCACGAAAATGCGACGGTTTTAGCAAAGCCTCGTCCCATGACACTTCATTTAAACCCTAGAAATCCTTTGAAAGTGGTTATCACATGTGGCATTTATCTTTTTTTGTGATGACATAGGTCGTATGAATATGGAAATCGAAAAGAGTTCAAGGTATTGAAAGAGTTGGGTCGGTGGTGCCAAAATGAGAGTTTAACCCTTCAAGTTTAGAATCTTCCTACATGTTAGTTTTGATTGTAAATGAATATCCACCTCGCGGTTGTGTGTTGGCTATTAATAAATAACATCACCCTTACGTACTCATATTAGAGCCCATGCAATTGGGAGAAGTTTCCGACCCTTATTGGGACGGTTTTAGACAAAATCTCGTATGTTTGTCTAAGCTCGTCTAACCCAAAATGATCCGACAATGGTTATCACGTGTGTTTACCTTTTGGTGTTAGGGTATGTCATAGGAGCATGGAATGACCCAACACTTGCTTCAGGTTCATGCACTAGGTGGGTGGATGGCGCCGCACGTGTTCGTTTAGCCCTACAAGTGTAGAATTTTTCTACTAGTCGTTCTATATTGTTAAGGCCGTGATACCTCACTGTTGTCTACCCGATCTTAATAATACGCCAACGCTGTTTGTATACCAATCTAGGACACGTATTCAGGCGCAAACCCTCATCATGTGGTCCTGCAGAAGTGGATGTCGCATTTCGGTTCTTTTTATCATTGTTTGTGTTGGGATATGTCATAGTCATCTGGAAACCCAAATACGAGTCCACGTTATTGCCAGTTTAGGTCGGTGTCGTCACTAGTGGTAGTTTAGCACTACCCAACGAAGACACCTCGTAGTGGAACTTCCTGTTTCGATGGTAACACTAATCTATATGCCCACATTAGGGTCTCATGACAGTGGGATCATAATTCTGGCCTTCCCATCGTTTTTTCCAGCGAAACCCCGTCCCACGGTCCTGGCCTCCTCTAACCCTGTAGCAATCCTCCGAAAGTGGTTAATCAACATTTGATTTTCTCTTTGCTTCCTATTATGATTCAGTCATCTATTTGGTTAGCACGCTAGGTAATAATTACGATGTATAATGTCTAAGGCATGCGAGCCGCATATGTTGGCCGAGCCTTCTAATATGCCGGTTTGTATTTTGTCGAGTCCAAATAGGTTTAGATTCGAGTCAGTTTCCAGCTTGAATCTTTTCAACGACTAGGATTTGGCCTCCTATATAAAGGGAGCCAGAGCCTAGGGTTTTGGACATAGTTGAATTATGTCGAACATTGTGTTCAGGTTACCATGTCCCTTGGGGATCGTGTGTGGAGGGTGTCTCATACGTTCGTCGATTATCTTTGAAATAAAGGCACGAGTGTTCTTGGATATGCCAAGGGTTATCGTGCGTGGCGAAGAAGGCTCTTGGATCTTCAAGGGTGTCGAGTTTGGCGTGAGGCCTGGTGTTCATCACCCTGTTGCCTCGCCTAAATATATCCAGATTCTTTAGGTTACGTGTATCGCTCACGTGATTTGGAGAATAGTTATCTCAGTGGTTCTTGCGGTGAAAGATCGGACAACCATCTACATCATATTAGGATAGTTCATAGACACTTCTACAAACAACACAAACTGGTTCCAAGTTACTTGCAAGAATGGGTCGTGGAACTAAAGCGGGAGATTCGCCCTATAAGTGTAAAATCTTATCGCGAGATATTCTTATTCTCAAGGAAGTGACACATCATGTGTCGATGGAATTGGGACGGAGGATTTCTAGCCCTTTTATGGCGGACTCGGGTGAAACCTTGTTCAATTGAGCCCCCTCATCAAACCATAGTAATCCTTTAGAAGATGTTGTCGCATGTGGAATTTATCCATTGCTTGTATTAGGATGGGTCTTAATAATATGGGGAAAACCAAAATAGGTCCCAAGTAAGCGCAATAGTTGGGACGATGGAGCGAAGTGTGAACTTTAGTCCTCCAAATGAGAATCTCATATGTGTTAGTCATGCTTTTTGTGAAGGAAGTGTCACACTCCCGGCCGGGGTACCAACTCTTAATAAATCCACACCACCATTGTAATAACATATTGTGGTCCCATTAAAGTGTGTGTGTGATGTGGGGGTGGGGGGTGTGGAGGGGATGGAGTCCTTCCCGACGCGTTCCTAGGCGAAACTTGTCTCGTGGGCCCGTGTTGTGTAACCCCCTAGCAATCCTTCAAATGTGGTTATCACCTGTTTATTTTCTCTATATTTATGTTGGTATGGATCATAGGAATATAAAACAAAAAAGAGTCCCAATATATTACAAGAGTTGGCTAGTGGTGCGTGAGTCCCAATATAACACTATGTTCACAGATCTACATAACACGGAAACAAGCAAGTATTTGATGCATGCACCATCGATCTGACCTTTAGATGTGCGAGCGGCCCTAATGTTCAAAGCGCTACCGAAAATGCCGGCAATGCAATCATTTAAAATAGTCACGAGAGGAGTAAAAAACCCGGGCATTAAAACTAAATCTAATACTATTATGGTTTTCGCTTGTAAACTAAATAATTTATGGGCTGAATCGCCACCAATATAAAAAAATTAGATTAAACATATACAAAAAGAGTTACCTTATAGTGTAAATGGTACATTGTTGGACACACATGAAATTAAATTGTCAGAATTTTCTGCATGGGTCCTAGATACACTTTTGTATGGCAAAGGATAGAATGATAGATCGGGCAAGTAGAAGTATGCTAAGCTCGGACTTCTTGAGAGTTTTTCAAGTCATCAAAATTGCCTAGATTTTCGTGTGCAAAGTTACGAATCACGGAAAAAACAACCAACCGGCCAACAATCTTTGGACACAAACTAAGGCATCCAATCACACCGCTACAATGAGATGCTAGGTAATAGCTATAATGCATCAAATGATAGCACTCCATCCATCACATGAAATGATAGGACATAGATGTTTCCTACCAAAATATAATAACGACCAACAACCCAACAATACATGAAATGATAGGAAATCACTATACCCTAGCATAGACCAAGACAACATGCGGACAAGTAAGAACACATGAAATGATATGTAATAGTTATTGCTTAATTCATAAAATAATAAAGCACGACAAACTGGCATGAGAAACATCAAGGACTCCAAACTTCTCCTCGCCAGGGTCGTTGTGCGGAGAGATGAGAGGTTGTCCATGGAATATGAACTCCTTCCCTCCTCTCTCGCCGGTAGCCACCGATTTCCAAAGGTGGACGATATAAGAATCTCAAAGACTTCAAAGAAACCTTCAATTTGTGGACATATAACAAAAGACATACCATCCGGTGGCGGGAAAAGGGGGCAACACCCCCCCCCCCCCCCCTCAACATCACCACCCTGCAATATTTTCTTGAAGTTCTTTGATTTCTTGATTTTCTATGCTAAAACCTCCTCAAAAATGTTTCGACGGTACAACCATTTAGAAGTACCGAAACGGATAGATTAGCGAATGCCAAAGAAAGAATATGCGGGGCATGCGAGATTGGGTAGAGCTTTTTAAGCCGGGGAATAATTGGATCTCATAAAGGGCAACAACCAAATGGCATATAAAATGACACTTAACAACAATCTCCTAGCATAATAACATATCAAACGATAGGTAATGGCTATCTCTGACCCGCGTTGATGCTTCTCTCAATTTTGAGCGAATTATTATCACATTTTATCTGATTTTGTTTTATCAAACTTGCGAACCATGTTCGAGTGTCTAAACGGATTTTGAAAGGACAATTTTTTTGCCTCACGTGGATATAAATTGACGTTAAATCTCCAGACACCTGGTATCCAAGCACACCACGCCAATGAAGATATTGTAGGTAATAGATGATATTTCGTTCATAAAGTGATAACATGACACACATCAAGTGAAAATGGTAAGAAATAGCCGCATCCTACCAAAATAAAATAACGGTTGACAACCAAACAAAACATGAAAGTATATGCAATTGTTATCTCATAGAATAAAATAAGGGAAAGATAACGTGCAACCATAAAGAAACCGGAAATTGTGTGTACCAGTTATCATTTAATTCATAAATAATAATAACATGCAACGATCAAATGACATGTAATAACTATCCAGCGTAATGGCACATCAAACTATAGGTAATAGCTATCCTGGGCTCACACAGAGGCCTATGTTCATTTCGATCATATTTTGATCACCTTTTCTCTCCTTTTGTTTTATAAAATTAGCGAGCCCATTCAAGTGCATAGGAAGATTTCTTGGGGCTGGGAATTTCTACATGGGTCCTGCATATGCTTTCATGTCTCAAAACGATTAGATCAATAAAAGTAGAGGTCTATCAAGCCTAACTCCCCGGGATCGATTCGAGAACCTGCTAGAAAATCCTGCCAGTATCTCCATGAAGTGCTCTTGCCGGTGTCACCGATTATTCCCTCTTCTCGGTTCTAAAAGATCCCATAGAAATGCTATCACATCTGTCAATCATGTCTTTAAAAATGTTTTTGTCTTCCCCGCTCAAGCGGTAGTGAAATCATAGCTAGGCACATTTTGGCGACGGTAGTGGCCGTGGACGTTGATGCTTGGGTTAGGGCATACCGTCCTTAAAGAGTTGTGGCCTTAATCTACAGATCAGGACCGCCGACTAGCTATAAAAAAAGGTGTTATGATGCCGAAATTTTCAATCTAGTTTCAAGGTTATTCTTATCTGCGTGATGCATTATTATTCATTTACTTATATAGTGAATCTTGTAAGAACTAGGGATCGATTTCTCAGGTTTCTATGACCTACCCTAACACAATCAAAGATAAAAGTTCAGTAGCTAACTCCCTTTCGACACCGGTCAAAGGGGACAATTTGGGGCCTACATGACAAGGTTCAGCTACTCCCGGTGCGATGAGGTGCCATAATTCATCCAGATCTTGCGTGGTCTCATAATATATTTATTAAATTGTGTTGGAAGGTGGAAAGAGACAATAACACAAGTCCAAAGCTTGGCTATGTTCACATACTGTAAAATATTATGTACTTAGAAAGAGAAACTCCCACATCTAGGACACCCGGGAGGGATCTTTTGAGAACTTGGTCTCAAATTTGTTTTTGCAAGTTCCAATGACCAAGCCTAACACAACCTAAGAGAAAAATTCCACTGTCGATCCCTCTTTCGACGCCAGTCAAAGGGGTACATGACGCTGGGCCTACATGTTAGGTTTTGCCGAATACCTCTAAATCTTGTGTGATGTTATAGTGATACAACAAATTATTATGAAACATTATTTATAAGTGATATTTTATGTTCAAAAAAATACGCTCCCTGCTATTTCAATTGCTCGTCCGACATTACATCCATGAACATGATGTGATTTACCGGTTAAGTACTACAAATTACGCTGATCTATCTACCCTCTATAATCCCTAATGTGTCACACACTCTAACCTTGACTTGCTCCTCGTCTCGCTCGCCGTTGCAGCAAAACTTCTAGTTTGGTCTAGTTATCACCATCGAAATGATGCATATTATTTGTTCGACACTCTCCTATGTTGGAGCACGGTCTAGGATCACCATAGTCATTAACTTATGGTTCATGTTGTCATTTTCCTTTTCTCGCAGAAGACTCTCCCACTCGTCAACATCTCTCCCTGTCGATGATCATGAATTGATTGCGAATTCACCCATCTCTCTTGATGTAGGCCTTGAGGGTCAGATTAACCAAAAAATGGTCCATCGACTACCCTGGCATCTTGTTCGGACTTATCTCCGTGTGCGCGCCGCGGGGTAGTTTTCTCTAAAAGCTAGCGAAGCGTGGCTTATTTCAAGGACGTGTACGTACACATAGTGAACGTGTGCATCAAGGAGAGGAGAGCTGTGACGTGCACTTGTAGCTATTTTGAGCGGGAAAAGAATTCACAGGCGGAAGGCAACGTGGCCCGTAGCAAAATTGGGCCAACGTCCTGCCCGACGGCCCAGTTTCTTGTCCGAGCCGACGGAGATGAACAAAACCAGGCCGAACCCAAACCCCAGCTTCATTCTCTCCCTCCCCGCGACAGAACCTCCGCGGCGGCGCGGCAGTCAGGCTCGCCGGCGCGCGCGTGCGTCGCCCTTAGGACGGCGCACGCGGCCCCGTCGACCTCGTCTGACCGACCCAGCCGTAGCTGGTGGAGACGGCGGCGGTCCCTTCTCTCGCAGAAACCAAACCCTAACCCTATTTTCGTCTCTCCCATCCCCTACTCGGCTGCTGGACGGAAGAAACGGCCACGCGAGCCGCTCTAGGTCGAGCTCTCCTTTGGCGACGTGTGGTGCGGCTGTTCGTAGGGCGCTGCACGCCAGCGACACGGCCGTCGTCACCCACGCCGCCACCGACGATGCTCAAGGTGCCTCTCGCCGGCGCCCGTCTCCAGCTGCGCAAGGTATGACCCGTGCCCCAACCGCCAATCTGATTCCTCTTCTCCCCTAGCCTCAAAATCGATGCTTTCTTTCTTGAGCAGCCGGACGAGTCCACAAACCATCTCCCGTTGTTCCGTCCACATAGCCATCTCTTTGGTTACACTCCCCCGGCAATAGCCATCGTACTGGTGTGGATCTAGGCATGTAGGTTTGAATTTAGTCTAGGCATGTGACCCTAAAACCAGACTAGGTAATTTTACGTGATGTGCAAAGCTCGACCTTCTCAGGATATTGAATCCGTTTCGATTGCTGATACGAGTTTCAGTTTTGTGAAAAATATATACTATTACTCCATGTTGAAGATGTTTATATCAACCTAGTGAATCCAAATTTGAGATTGTTTCTGCTGATGTCTACTTTATTCCAACTGGTCAAGTGTAGAACTCCTTTTTGTTTAAGTTTAATAAGAATTTGTATACTTGCCGACTCTCCAGGCCGTATGCAGAGTCAATGTGCAGCTGGAGCTCCCCAGCAGCATCGTGCGGTGTGTCTGCTGGGAGGGCACGCCGTCCACTAGGACGCGAGCCAAGGAGAGCCGTCGTCCGCCGCACCCTGCAAGTACACCATGAGCCACAAGGGCGTGGTGCTGCTGCTGGAGGCCGGCTACGGGGCGCCCTCCTTCCTGTTGTCGCCCGTGTAGCCGCAGCACAACTGCAAAGGTAGGCGTGCGGTAGTGACTGAATAATAGGCTGGCTTGTCTACAGAATGCTTACGAATTGATGAGTTTATTTCCCTTTCTATTTTGGGTTCAAATTATGAACACTGCGAGGTCATACTGATGAGTTCAAACTGCACGTTACCATCCAGATCTGTCCCTACTCATTACAAGTCCACAATATGGGTCTATTTATCCAGAAATTGTAAGCAGCCACAAAGCCACGGAATGTTTATGCACTCGCTGCGTTGGAGTAGTATAGCTGCTTTTAGCATCCATGTACTGTTCATTTGTTAACAAAGTCAGTATATTAGCTTATCCCAGTCAAACTGATATCATCTTGTTGATTGAATGTAAGAAGCCTTTGCAACCATATTTGGCGTGGTTTGATTTTGATGATAGCGTAGATAAGAACAGAATAGTAGTAGAGTTGATCATATCTTATTAGTCCTTGATGCCGGTATTCTTGTTTCACCAAACTATGTTCTCCTGTCCATGTCAAAATAATCATCTGTCTAGTAATACTATCCTTAGTACTACCTCCGTTCCTGCATATAAGATGTTTTGTAGGCCATTGTAGCCTACCAAAACTTCTTATATTTTGGAACAGAGGTATTAGTTTTTTGCTTTTACATGTTGATCTGTGTGGAGTGTGGACAGTAGGTTTTTCCAGGTTATTTGCTAATTGTACATATTCAGTTTACTCTAGAATGACAGTGTAAACCCTGCCTGTGTGTGATCATGTGATGGATGAGAAGTTGCATCTATGTACCTTTCGCCCATGATGAACAAAAAATAGAGCTACACTTGATCTTTGTTATGCCTCACATCTACTACTTGTAGGCTTGTACCATACCGAGGAGACACATCTCCTACTTGTTTGATGTACACTGATATTTGATGTTTCTTAACTGCAAGTTTTAGAAGGCTGGAAGCTTAGGACATGGCTGTCTCCTCTGTTGCGAGGTTCTTCCCATGCTCTTGATCTTGCATTTCGACCCTTGATGGCCGCGGTGCGATGGTTTAGGTGAGCATCTTCTTGTCTCCTGGATGTGTTGTGTGAGCCGATGATGTAACGCCATTGGTTGATTGAATGGTGTACTTGTTATGCTCAATCTTGTTGTGTTGTGTATGAGTATCGATAGTGAAGATGATGTAGTTATTTATACATGCCTAAATCCTCTTTTTTATGTTTTAATTATTATCTACTCCCTCCGTTCCATATTAGATGAATCCCACATAGATGTATCTAGACACATTTTAGTGCTAGGTACATCTACTTGAGAGTCATCTAATATAGAACGGAGGGAGTATGTGTGCATCAATATAGTGAAGCATAATTTTAGTATCTATGCATGCGTAAACCCTCTGTTTTGTGTTTGAATGGTTATCCATGTTTGTGTGTGTGTGTGCAGTAGCTAGTTGTTATAGTGAAGGTGATGAAAACATGTGTTGCAATTGTTAGAATTGAGTTGGTGCGTATGCTCACTAGTTAAGTTGTACGTAGGTGTGTAGACACAGCGTCTGCGGTGTGTTTGTGCAGAATAATATTTTGTCACTAGATGTATTGTTTTTATATTTACCCAAGCTTGGTCTGGTGCAGGCTCTGCCTGGGGTTGCGGTTCTTCCTTGATGCCGACATTTGCAAGGAGGCTGCTGACGCTCTCGGGTCCGCAAGCGCTGGATTCCTTGCTCCCGCCGTGTGTATGAAATATAGGAGGATTGTTTTGAGTTGCAATCTCAGAAGTGGCATGTGTATGCCAAAGCTTCATCTTTGTGTGGTCTTGCAGTGTGGTGATGAGCATGTGTGAATGTAGGTTGTGTGGCCTCGTGTGGCTGGTATGGACGACTAGTACGGGCGGCCTATGGATGCGTCGCGGTTTACTCTGGCCTGGTTTGTGTCTATTTGACCTCATCCAAACGTACGGGATGGAAGAAATTATCTTATACCGTGATCTCTTGTTAGGCTGAGCAATGGCCTGGCCGTCCGTCTTATACCGTGAACATTACCGAGCAGCAACGAAATGAAAACGAGATTACCACCGTCGAGGTAGGTAGCGGCAGAAACGAAAATGAGTAGTGCCATGTCAGGATTCCCGCCCTGAAAATCCAAACTTTTCACCCTCCATGCATACTATAAATATAAAAGTGTGACTTGAAGTCTGACTAGGTTTCGCTAGTCATCAGTTGCGGGATTTGATCGGGGGCGCGTGTGTTGTGGTTTAGTTGGCGGGCGTACGTGCACCCATTAGAGAGGGTGCGACGTGTGAGAAAAAAGAAAAAAAAAAGAGCAGCTTAGCTTGGGCAGGCGTATCGTTGATGGAGACTAATTTGTTCTTAGTGAGCTGACGAGATTTTATCGGATACTTGCGTGCAGAGCCGTCGCGAGCGGATCGGCGAGCGGCTGCGAGTCCTGCAGGAGTACCCGGCACAACATCATCCTTGGCATTGCCCGTGGGCTGCTCTACCTCCATGAGGATTCGCTACTCAAGGTCGTCCACCGGGACCTCAAGCCCAGCAACGTGCTCCTGGACGACAAGATGAACCCCAAGATCTCCGACTTCGGCCTGGCAACGGGGTCAGCACGGGACGCGTCGTCGGAACCTAGTACATATTTACCAAGCACAAGCTACTACTATTTGTGTTGTAGATTACGGCTGATTATGTCTACTCACCACAGGTTGAAATTCTCGATGCAGTGGAGACATGGCGCCGGAGTTCGTGATGGACAGCGTCTTCTCGGTGAAGTCAGACGTGTTCAGCTTCGGGGTCCTCCTGCTAGAGATCCTGAGCGGGCAGCGGAACGGCATAGTGTACCTTCAGGAGCACGACCAATCCCTCATCCAAAACGTACAGATCTTTTAAAACTCTGATCGACCAACTTAATAAAAATTATGTTCGAATGCTTCATCTCGTAAGACCAGAATTAAAGCTAATGATTTTTTTTTTTGGACAGGCATGGACGTTGTGGAGTGAAGATAAGGCCGCCGATTTCATGGACGTCGCTCTTGGGCAATCATACTCGGCCGATGAGGCGTGGCGTTGCTTACAAGTCGGCCTCCTCTGCGTCCAAGACGACCCTGATGGTCGGCCGGCCATGTCCAGCGTCCTGCTCATGCTCGTCAGTGACCATACACTAGTGGAAACAACCCCTTTCGTCCAGGGGGCCAGGGGGCATCTGTCCCGGTTGCACAAAAACCCGGGACCAATGATATGCATTGGTCCCGGTTCGGTTGCCCCATGCAGCAGAAACCACCTGGGGGCATTTGTCCCGGTTCATGGGGAGACATTGGTCCCGGTTTGTGGCACGACCCGGGACCAATACCTAGCCACGGGCCACGTGGCACGCGCATGGGCATTGGTCCCGGTTTGTGGCACGACCCGGGACCAATACCTAGCCACAGGCCAATAAATAGTCTTTTTATCCACCCATTCAACCAATTTCCAAACGCATTTGTAATATTGGTTGAAGATATTTTCTCTTCAAAATCAGAAATACAAGCTAAACCTAAGTAGAAGACCTCTGCTGGTGGTAGAAGAAGCTGCGCTTAATGTCCGGCCACGATATTCGTCTCCGTTGCACAACTCTCAACAAAAAGCAGCATTCACATTAGGCGGCTGCGTTAATGTCCAACCACTCTCTATCCTCCTCTTTTTGAAGGTCGATCGCCCACACATTTCAGAAACGAAGCGCCAGTCCATCTTCCTATTGCAGTTCCGCGACTCGCACATGCCGGCGGCCACATGCGGTCAGGCATCGACACCGCAAAGTATGCATTCACATTAGGAGGGGGACATGCATTTCGATAGATAAACAAGGCACAATACACATAATGGCAAGATTGGATCTAAATCTAAACGGAGAGCATAGATCTAAATAAACAAGGCAGTACATAATGGCAAGAGTGCATCGATCTACTAGTCATACTCCTGCCTAGGCCTATAGTACATGTACTCGTAGTCGTCGTACTCGCCGCCGCCGTCGTCGTCACTATCGTCTGACGGTGCTCTGCACTCCCTCGGAGGATCACGACTCCAGGACTGGGCCTGAGGGTAGCGCAGGCGGGGGATATCGCCGGCCCTGATGTAGTTCATGACGCTCTGTAGAGTCCGGCCGGACCACCATAGCCGACGACCGGCCTCGTGAAAGTTCCCAGGAGGCAGACCGTCCTCCTCATACCTGGCGAGCGCCCTCTCGCGCCGATTGATGAAGAAGGCATCCCAAGTATGCTGGTTATCGGGATGCCAACTGGGATTTCTCCGCTGCTCCGGCGTGAGCTCGTGGTAGTAGTGGTTCGTGATGGCCGCCCGACGCGCCACACCTTGAGGAAGAGGAGGGACCGGCACTCCTCCGGCGCTCAGCATCCAACCGGCGGGAACGTTGTAGCCGCACGGGCAGGGGTAGTTCGAGGCGGAAAGTGCCTCCGCCTGGATGAATGTTAGAGTGGGTACGGTAGAAGCCATGAGAGAGTGGTGAGTTTGTATGTGTTTATGCCAATGGTGTGGCAATTCATACATATATATATAGCGAGAAGAAAACATCCCTTTAGTCCCGGTTGGGGACACCAACCGGGACTAAATGGGTTAGGGTTTCATTGAGAAACGGATCATCCCTTTAGTCCCGGTTGGGGACACCAACCGGGACTAAATGGAATTAGGGTTTCGTTTGGACCAATCAGATAGAATCACACGGATCGTGTGTTTCTTTCAAGCGCTCGTGAGTCGTTGGATCCGGGTGTGTTTTTTTCGAGCTGTTGTGAGCCGTTCGATCAGGGGTGGTGTGTTTCTTTCGAGCTGCTGTGAGCCGTTGGATGAGGTGTTTCTTAACCGTTGGATCAAAACCCTAGCTCAACACTTTGTGAGCCAGAGGACCCTATATATAGCCCAGCTTCATACACCGGTCAGTTCATCTCCCAAATACAAAACATCCGGATTCGCCAGCATACGCCCTGCGGTGCATTTGGTATGCATATATGCACCCAGTAGCCACTGCAGGGTTGTATACTGGCGATACCGATTGTTTTGTTCTACACCCCTATTTAAGATTTGATACATCATATATTCAGTTCATCGAGCAAATACAAAATCCGGATTCGCCGTCATACGTCCAGCCGTGCATTTGGTATGCATATATGCACCCAGTAGCCACGGTTGGGCCGTATGACGGCGATACCGTTTGTTTTGTTCTACACCCCCCTTGGATACATCATATATTCAGTTCATCGAGCAAATACAAAACATCCGGATTCGCCATCATACGTCCAGCCGTGCATTTGGTATGCATATATGCACCCAGTAGCCACGGTTGGGCTGTATGATGGCGATACCGTTTGATTTGTTCTACACCCCCCCTTGGATACATCATATATTCAGTTCATCGAGCAAATACAAAACATCCCGATTCTCCATCATACGTCCAGCCGTGCATTTGGTATGCATATATGCACCCAGTAGCCACGGTTGGGCTGTATGATGGCGATAC
Organism: Alopecurus myosuroides; assembly: GCA_028641055.1. Taxonomy (NCBI): domain Eukaryota; kingdom Viridiplantae; phylum Streptophyta; class Magnoliopsida; order Poales; family Poaceae; genus Alopecurus; species Alopecurus myosuroides. The sequence continues at coordinate 468,362,292 of CM054057.1, read as the reverse complement.
CGTTTGTTTTGTTCTACACCCCCCTTGAATACATCATATATTCAGTTCATCGAGCAAATACAAAACATCCGGATTCGACATCATACGTCCTGCCGTGCATTTGGGTCAGTGTTTAACACATTAATCCCCATTTAACACATTCATCCATGCATGCTTGGGTCAGTGTTCACTTTGAACTCGGGTAGTAATGTGCACGGGAACATCATCCGCGGCGTCCGAGCACGGCAGAACAGAATGTTTACCGCATCCCCCTCGGTGTTCGTTTGTTTTCTCTTTTTAATAAAAGAATTTGTATTCTGGCGACATTGCGGCGCGCTAGCGCATCTGTTTTCTGTTTAATGTAATTATTACTAATTTTAAAACAATATAAGATATTTATATTTAAATTAAGTGCAAATAGTGAAATAGTTAATAGTTTGAATAGTTAGAATAATTATTTAGGTAAACAGAAAACGGATTTGAATTATTTACGCAAATTCAAACAATTTTAATGTTGTAATTTTTTTCTAATTTGAAAGTATATATAAGTTATTCACGTGCATATTTAAGATATTCAAATTTAGGCGCTAAAACAATTGGCGCGCCGGCCCACTGGTTCTGGCGCGGGCGACCAGCCGGGCCTTTCGTCCCGGTTGTTGCCACCAACCGGGACGGAAGGGTCTTTCGTCCCGGTTGTTGCCACCAACCGGGACGAAAGGGTCATAGGATATAAACACGTCACCGCTCCCCTCAGTTCCGAGCGAGCGCAGGGACGAAATCGACGCCGCCAGGCTGCCCATTTTTTCCGTCCCCCCGCGCCGCCCCTCACCCGTCGGCATCCGCGCCGCCCCCCTCGCCCCGTCGGCATCCTCCTCTGTGGCGCCGCTCCCGACTCCGTCGAGCGCACCCACCCCCCCCTCGGCCCCCCCTACGCGCCCTCTCCCGTTCGCCTCGGCCGCGCGCCGCCCCTCGATCCCGTCGCTGCCCCCGCGCCGCCCCTCGATCCCGGCGCTGCCCCGCGCCGCCCCTCGATCCCGTCGCTGCCCCGCGCCATCCTCCACCGCCCCGCGCCGCCGGCCCGCCGCTGCCCCAAGAGGAGGTAAAAGGCTGCCTCCATCTCGCCCTAATCTGGGGCCTTTTTTGTTTTTCTTCCTTTTTTTTACTTAATTACTGTTTTTTATTATTGTTAGAATTATTAGTTTACAAATGTTAGAAATTTTAGTTTATGAATGTTAGAAATTTTAGATTAGACTTATTTACTTTAAATTTGTTTAGAATTGATATAAAAAAATTAAGAATGTTAGAGCATGTCTAACAGACCCCCTATATGGCCCAAACCCGTATAATAACCGCTGATATACGGGTTTGGGCTATACCCGGCCATCTAGCAGACCCCGTAAATGGACCACCCCGAACGATTTTTTACAAGTTTGGGTAGGGGGCGGCCCGTCGACCCCTACATGTGCGGGTCGGGAGGGGATATAGAGGGCCAACCCTCTACCTCGTGCGAGCTAGGGCGCGCTGAAGATCTTTTGAGAGTATGGACAGAGTTTACTTTGTCTAGAAATAACAACAGCAATTAAAATTCAGATATGAAGAGGCATCCCTGATGCCCCTGTTAGAAGAGAGCAAATCAACACTAAAATGAAGAAAACAGATATTGCTGTTGTATGAATGTGTTGAAGAAGCAAAGACAGGACCAAAGGTTACGAGTTGGTAACCTTTGGTCCTGTCTTTGCTTCTTCAACACATTCATACAGCAGCAATATCTGTTTTCTTCGTTTTAGTGTTGCTTTGCTCTCCTCTAACACGGGCATTAGGGATGCTTCTTCATATCTGAATTTTAATTGCTGTTGTTATTTCTAGACAAAGAAAACTCTGTCCATACTCTCAAAATATCAGCTGCCATGAGGGTGCCCAAGTCATGGATATGCAAAATGTCCAAAAACCTGTTTTGTGAGGGGCCAAAAGCTCGTGCGAGCTAGCAGACCCCTACCCCCACCCCGTAAAACAGAGAATATTCTGTTTTACGGGGTGGGGGTAGGGGGTCTGCTAGCTCGCACGAGTTTTTGGCGGTGTATGTAATGTGTATACAGGGCCCTCTACACGCGTTTTTAGGGGGCGAAAACATAAGGGGTCCGTTAGACATGCTCTTATTTTAGATTAGACTTAGCAATTTTAGATTTGTACGTTTAGAATTGATATAGGAAATTTAAGAATGTTAGAATTATTAGTTATTAGACTGACCAATTTTAGATTCGTACGTTTAGAATTGATATAGGATATTGAAGAATGTTAAAATTATTAATTATGAATGTTAGAAAATCTAATTAAGATAGTGTTATAAATTTAAGAATGCTAGAAATGTTATCGTATGTTTAAATATTATTATGCATAAGCAATTTTAATGAATTGGATCTGAAATATATACTTACTCTTTTTGTATAGTATGGAGCCAAGAGACGAAGATGCCGAAAATATGATCGAGGGTTTAATCCGCGGGCCCGACCGTAGAGCCCGATGTGAGCCAGTGGATGAACGACTCCGGTGAGGGAGATCCGGTGCTCACCCAGGGAGACGACTCCGATGAGGGAGAAGCGACGGCTCCGATATGGGAGCAGCCGACGGCTCCGGTGGAACATAAAATTACAAACACGGCTCCGAGGTGCATATATATATATGTTAATTAATGAAAGCATCCGTTGTCTATATACATGTATTAACAGTCTTTATATTTTTAGCCATCCGGTTCAAATATATCAACCGGAAAAAAAGACTACAACGAGGCGCAACAAAGAAGTTGAAAGTTACAGAAAGATACAGGATCGACACGATCACAGCAGTCGGTGCACCCGAGCTTCCCGCTGATGTTGCCCAAAAATTTGTGAAGCAATGCGGAGTGCTAAGTTAGAGATCACATCCCGATCACTGTTAATGAGTGGAATGAGCCAAAAGATCCGCCGGAAACAAGGAATTTTATATGTCGGCAAAAATAGCCAAAGATCATCTTTTCTCAAAGATTTTGGCTAATTTCAACCTTACCCGTGCCGGAGGTGGACGAGAATGAAGCGGATGTGACTGAGGCCGATGATTACTAAAATGAAACATGAGATACGGGAAAAGGTTCAAAGCGTGGACCTGAAAAAGATGGGCGAGCAATTCAAAACTGGAAGAAAAGATTGAACCTTGACTTATGTTAAGAAGAACAAGACTCCTGATTTCACTCAAGGGTATGAGAAAATAAAACCCGTATGGCCAGACTTCGTGAAGTAACAAGCTGGCAGAGAATGAACTGGAAAGGACGAAAACAAATGAGAAAAACGGCGGCAAAAAGGTATATCACCATGTTTATGGGGCAAGGTTGGCAACAAGGGTTCTAGTCACAAGTGGGAGACATGGAGGAGAACAACTGAATTTCAGCAGGGGATCACTCCCGAGCCGTTCTGTGGGTGTCGAGCGGACAAGGTCATGGTTCTACGGGCATGGGGGCAGGTTGGACGCCGAAGGAGAAAAGCAATATATAACCTAAGGCATAAAAAGAGTCATCCTCTACCCATAGAGAAGCTGTGAGACGGAGAAGCTAGACGCAATAAAGGACGTTAAAGATGGGAAGTTCGTGCCAGATAGAGAGAACGACGAGCTCACACGAGCCCTAGGGAATAAGGAACACGGAGGGCGTACACGAGGCACAAAAGGCACTCCTCCGTGGAGTGTTGCGTTCGAATCCACCAAAAAGTTATACCCAGATAGAAGCCGTCAACGTAAAAAGGACAAGGAGGCAGCTGAAGCAGAGAATCAGGCAAACTGGAGGCGTCAACTTGAAGAAATGGTAAAGCTGACACAGGATGTAGCAAAGAAGCAGCAGGACCAAATTAACACACTTAGCCAGCAGATAGTGTCTACCGGCGCATCAGTACAGATGCTAGAAGTTGAAGCTGAGGCTCCCGACGCCGCACATTCTCATCGCAAAATCAGCGTTGCGTCCACGCAGCTACCGGATGATGATGCACCACCGATGATTTACCCGGTGGACGAGATCACGGAAATGACATCCTGTGAGCTCCACGTGAAGGTCGTCAATATAACCATCAACGCGGCGGCCGGATATGTCTTACCGATTGGCAACGAACCAACTCACCATTGTCTCCCGGTTCCACGGGGCTACGCTGTTGTTGGGGTCGATGAAGTTGCCAACGGATTCGAGCGGGTAAAGCTTGATTTTCCTGAAGGTGAAGACGAAGAGTTGACTGAACTCGGAGAAGCCAAGAACTCGACCGTTCTATGGCTAAAGGAATGCATTATGCTCACAAATCAGACGGCAAAGCCATCGAATTCTCGCATTTCTCCAGCGCAAAAGTCTCCAGCGCGGTCGTCTTCGCAACGCATGCCGTCTCCGGCGCGGTCGCCTACGCCGTGCACGTCTCCAGCGCGGTCGCCTACGCCGCCGCGTCAGCCCTCTCCGCCCACTAAGTTTCTGCCGAAACGTAAAAAATCACCGAAACGTCAACGGTCACCCCTCCCGAAGGTACCAAAAGAGGTACCCAAGTTACCTTACGACTATACTCCCGAGGAAACCCAGAAAATCGCAAAGGACGAATACGATGCGTGGAAATCAAAGCGGAAGGAGAAGCAAAAGCCAGATTTCCCTGAGACCGAAGAAGAGATAGAACGAGCTTGGAAAATGGTGAAGACTCTTCATCAACCCGAGCCGAGTCTGTCATCTGACTATGACCGCTCTATTCTGAAGTCACACCAGGAAATGGTGCGGTCAACGAAGAGTAGTAGCGCAAGCGGGAAAAAGGGGAAATCAGTTGCTCAACTCGGAGAGCAGAAAAAACAATCCACGTCCCCGCTCAAAGTGATTTCCAATACCTAGGTGGGGCCGAGCACTAATATTGCCGATGAGGATATTGATCCGGAGTTTATAACACTGTACGCAGACAAGGCAGCTGATGCGGGTTTGTCCATTGCTGAGTATATGCAAACAGTGAACTACTTCCCCGCAGCTGAATGTGCGTACAAATACGAGTCCGGGCAGCCTCTTGTCAAACCCGAGGAGATAAAGAATCTACCAACGAAAATGCGAAGAGTGCATAATTGGTATATGCAAGCCGCTAATGAATCTGAGGACTGGCTATGTCTCAGCGTTAAGGACGAGCACTATGGAACTGGAAATGGAATTGTTATGATTCAATTTGAGGAATTGTTTCAGTTATACCAGCAGCAGGCCCTCGACAAATCTATCCTTAGTGCCTATTGTCTGTAAGCACTTATTTCTCTAGCTCACCTCATTCAATTGCATATATATTCATATATATATATATATAGTACACTCATATATTATAATTGCAGAATGAAGATTCTCGAATGCAAAAGAGATGGAATCTATGATATTGGGTTCATTGATCCAAATATTATTTTTGAAAAGACTCTTCGGCAATCTCCCAAGGATACAGAAAATAATATTCTGAGGGCAATAATATTTAACCAACACCGACGGGAAATACTATTTCCTTACAACTTCAAGTAAGTGTGTTACTCTGTTGTAAACATTCTGTTTTCCTTACTCGATGTTCATTGTATAATTGATGAGTTCTGCGTGCGCAGCTTCCACTATATTCTGCTAATCTTCCAAATTGACAAAGGAAAAGTAATTGTAATGGACTCAAAACGTAAACCCCTCTCAATGTGGGCTGACATGCAGGAAATGATCCAGCGGTAATTTCAATCTTTATTAATTTCAGTATTTATATATTGCAATATATCGACTACTTTGTTTCATTTTCGGATATCAAGTAATTACTAACTCTTTTTATTCTTTTTCTTTCTCGGGTAGGGTTTGGAAGAGGTTCATAAAGAAGTCTCCCGGTGAATGGGAAAAACAACTTACATTTGATGTTGTGCAAGTAAGTACTATCTAGATCCGTGCCCATCTCCATTATCATGCCTGGTTGATTATTATTTTGATTGAAACAATCTTCTCGTATAGTGCTTGCAACAAGGAGACGGGAATAACTTGTGTGGATACTACGTTTGCGAGTTCATTCGTCAGACCACATCTCCCAAGGGCAGAAATTTAAAACAACTTCATGTACGTTAATCGTCAATTCTTCTTATTACTATCTATTTTAGTTACTTAGCTTCATATATTTTAGTGACCACTCTTCTTTATATTAGATCGAACGGCTTCGGGACGGTCTTCTACCTAGGGACCGCATACGAGTAATTCAGGAGGAAATTGCGGGCTTCTTAGATGCAGAGGTCATAAACGTACATGGAGAGTACCATGCCTCCGGTTGGAACTAAGTTTGATTTTGTAATACACTCCATCGGTCATGTAATATGATCGATATACTTTGCTTCTGTAATATAAGTGTTTCTTATTCTGCTTTATATACTTATTCACTCGTGCGATCCGGGGGCTCGGTGGAGGGTACACCGAGGCTCCTCTCTTCTCGAGGTCCGGGGAGGGGCCGCCAGGAGGTCTCGGGGACCAAAAAAAACGGAAATTGTAAAGCCCTGCCGCGGCAGAGAAAAGGGAAAAAGCCCTGCCGCGGCAGAAGGGGCATGCATCCCGGGTCGTATTCAGAACCGGGACTAATAGCCCTGGCCAGGTTCCAGCGCTCGGGCCACGTGGTCAGCCCCATTTGTCCCGGGTCCTGCCACAACCGGGACCAATGGGAAGGGTATTTGTCCCGGATGCCCCGTCCCGGTTGCACAACCGGGACAAAAGGGGGCCTACGAACCGGGACTAAAGCCCCTGTTTCCACTAGTGATATGAGCCTGCCTGCACCATCTAGGCCGCTGAGGAACGTCCCGTCGTCAGCGCAATCATCGGCGCAGAAGAGCAGCGAGCCGTCCGTGTCCCAGAAGTCGATCAACTATGCCTCCATCACTGCCGTCCAGCCGCGATGAGGTTTAAGACTTCATTTGTACTCCCTACATTTTTCATGTTTCTTAAGAATCTTACTCGATTAGGATTTTTTTATCGTATTTGATTACGATTTTATCTTGGATTGACATGTAATGCAAGTCATGCAGTACAATTTGATTTTATCTTGGATTGCGCCTGTCTTGAGATGGTCACTCGGGCATTCTATAACCTTGTCTGGCTGACAGCTTTAGAATAGATTAAATGGTTAACACGGCGTTACCACATTTAGTTGGCCTCCTGAGTCTTGTCCCCCATTGTCCATGTGTGCTCCGGGGAGCAGTTCCACCTCTAGACGGCTCAGCGCCCTCCGAGGTGCGCGCCTTCCCATGGTGTGCTCCCTCCACACGCTTAGCCCTTTCTCTGGTTGGATCGCGTTGTTGGACGATAGCTGTCGCGGGGTACCATGGCATATCACATGCTTGAGGTGTTAGGGTTTCATGAAGAAAGATGGACGATGGTGGACTACTCGGTTTGACGGGACACAACGGGTCACGATTTACCCAGGTTCAAATCCCTTGTGTGGTGGTAAAACCCGTACCCCTGCCTGTGTATTTTCTCGGTGAGTTCACCTCGGTTATAAGGGGATTGCGGCCCAGAGATTAGATCGTGCGCAGGTGTGTATGCAGTATGAGTCTTGGTTTTGCTACCACCCCTCCTGCAACTTGTTGAGCATGTCTATGTCCTTTATATTCACCACTACCTCACCCCTGTCGGTGCATCGTCTTCGAGATTCTCGAGACCTTGTATGTCAAAGTCTACAAAGTTCTCTTGCTCTTGATAGAAAATTCCCTCGTATGTTTTGGGGTTAATGTTGTTATAATCATCGTCAGAGGGCATAGGTAGCTTCCCATGTGGCGACACCTGGAACACGACTTCCCAGCCCTTGAGTCCCTCTCTCTGACATGGGTAGGGCAAATAATAAACTTGCTTGGCTTGGTGGGCCACAATGAAGACATGGATCCGCTATAGGTGGTTGAAGGCTTCACTTCAACTAACCCAATGGAAGGGGTACTTTTCTGTCCATGCTTTGGGTCAAACCAGTGGCATTTGAACACAACGATCTTGAGTTCTATGTTCGTATTATTGTACGTCAGCTCATATACGTTATGTAACCTTCCGTAGTAGTCAAACTCACCGGCTCCTTTAGTGAAGACCCCGGTATTTACAGTTTTGCATTAGGCCGACTGTTCTGGTGAAACTCTGTATGGAAGCGATACCCATTCACATCATACTTATCATACGTCTCGACTCTACGATTACATCCTTGGGAGACACATATCAACTCATCGGACATCACAACGTTGGGATTAACTCCCTACAAGTTCAGTGTATTAGTTATGTGTAATAAAAAGGACAAGACACGGATTGCAAGGTAGGGGGACAGGCTAGAAATTACCTTTTCCCCGAACCAAGCCGTGAATTTTTTCTTTCCAGGGGCACCCTCTTTCAGAAGAATGTCCAGCTCGGCTTCATCAGGATCCACCGTTCCCGACCACATTTCATCCTTGAATTGGCTAAAATAAGATAAATATGTATTAGAGCGAAACTGAGTTACTAGTTGCAAAGTAATTCGGTTCACCATTTTACCTGAGGAAACTTCCTGCTCCCCCCTCATCACGAACCACTTCATCCAAGTTCAAGAGAACATATAGCATTACGCACTCCAGCTCTTCCTTGGTCAAGGTATACTTTTTTGCGCCACCGGCCTTGCCACCAGGACACTTGAAGAGGAGGAGCTTGGGGTCTTTCTTAGGCTCGTCGACATTGTATCGAGAGGCCTGGTTATGCATAGTGGGAACATCATCGGGAAAGTACGTTAGCCTAGCGTCTGCCATCTCCTGGAGGATAGTTGCCTCAGCTATGCATGCTTCAATCTGATTTTTGTTTCCACATTTGGTTCGAATATACTTAAACTCTCTCTCAATACAAAACTGCCAACGGAACTGCACCGGTCCACCCAAGAGAGCCTCGTTCGCGAGATGCACAACAAGATATGCCATCGGAGTAAAGAAGCCCGACGGAAATATCGTCTCTAAGTTGCATAGCAACTCCGGCACTAGATCATGCAGCTTCTGAATAATCAGGGGACATATCTGCTTAGCGCAGAGCGTGCGGAAGAAATGGCTCAACTCCGCGAGCACTCGCCACACACGATCGGGGAGATACCCTCGAACCATCACCGGCATCAGCCGCTCAATCCAAATATGATAGTCGTGACTCTTGACTCCGGTGACTTTTCCCGTTGCAAGATTGACTCCCTTACTTATGTTCGAACAATAACCGTCAGGGAACGTCACGACGTATTTGAGCCACATGAATGCCTCCTTCTTTTGAAGACTAGTAAGGCAGACGTAGGCATGCGGCTTGAACCAATTTTTTCGACGGTTGTTAGTAGGTTGCATGTGTAATCTCTCCCTATCATAGAGCTTCTTAACATCGACTCTAGCTTTGACATTATCCTTTGACTTGTCAGGAATGTTCAGCACTGTGTGAAACAGAGACTCTCCGACATTCTTTTCGGTGTGCATCGCATCGATATTATGGGGTAGTTCGAGGTCCTTGTAATATTCGATCTGCGTCAAGCCTGCCACGTGAGTCTAGTTGTGTGTTTCACCATATCCCACATATCGTGGGCCATTTCCCGGAGCAGGCACGAGAGCACGTAGCTCGGCATCAACAGCTGCACCATCGAAAGTTGGTATCTCTATCTCTTCACGCTCAACTCTTCCCTTTTTGAAGTTATGTTCGTCTTCTCTAAACCGATGCCTTCTTTTGAGAAACTTGCGATGCGTGTCGAACGCGGAATACTTCTTACCGCCGTTTAGCCAAAGGAACTCAAGTTGGTTCCTGCACACTGATCCGAACTTGTACGGGATCGAAGGGTGTGCTGACCAGCGGGGTGGAGATAGCGGTGAAGCGCTTGTCCGTGCGGTCGCGGCAGGGTGCGGCGGAATTCCGGAACGAGGTGGAGCTGATCGCCAAGCTGCAGCACCGCAACCTGGTGCGACTGCTCGGCTGGTGTGCCGAAGACGACGAGATGCTGCTCGTCTACGAGTACCTGCCCAACCGCAGCCTCGACGCCTTCCTCTTCGGTTCGTTCCATTCTCGTGTTATTTACCTGCTGGAGAAAAATCCTGACCTATGAACTTCAAGTAATGAGTCCACTCAATTTTACATGGTCCACACTAATATAAACGGTTTTGTTTTTGAAAATGTAAATACAAAAAATTTGTGCCTCGATCTATTGCTCACTCCAATCCATAAAAAGTGTCGCTCATATTGTACTAAGTTAATACAAAAATTATACTACGTGAACGACACTTTTTTTTATGAATAAGAGGGAGTAGTATTAATTAAGAATTAGTTTTACTCCCTCCATCACAGTATAAAAGGCGTATCTCCAAAATCAGGAATTTTCAGAATTGGAGCTATTTAAGGCGCACAAAATTAATTGCGTAATCAATGGGGCGTTTGGAGAGCAATTAGGTGCAGCTTTTTCTCTCTTCCTATTCCCTTCCGTAGCATGCATGCAAGTGGGATTAAGTGGGAACATGCTCCCAGGGAAATGTCTCCACCAATGCATGCGTGAGGAAGTGGGGATTTACTGGAAGGGGAGGTTACCAAGCGTTTTTTTCTCGTGCTATTAGGCGCATGCTCTTCATTGCCCATGCCTGGTTATCTCCCTGTGCCAAATTTATTGCAGCCTATGGCTAGTAGCGTTGGTACCAGCGACGTGTGAGATACGCCCTTTAAACTGTGATGGAGGGAGTACAAGAAAATGAAGTAATTGCACATCCTTCGGATGCAAGCCAATGGAAAGAAATTGACTCTGAATATCCAACGTTCGGGGCGGAGGCAAGGAACATCAGGTTGGGTGTGAGCACCGACGGACTCAATCCATTTGGCAACAAGAGCAACACGCATAGCACCTGTCCTGTGTTTTTATGGATGTACAATATCCCCTGGTTGTTCATGAAGAGGAAGTATATTCACATGAGTATGCTAATTCAAGGGACTAAAAAACCAGGCAACGACATCAATCTATACCTGAAACTGCTTAAAGATGAGCTGGACACACTATGGGCCGATGAAGGGGTCAACACATGGGACGCCTTCGGTGAACAATATTTCCCAATGAGAGTTGTCTTGCTCTATACGGTTCATGACCTACTCCTCTGATGTTTCCCTTCTTCTTGTGATCTTCAGAAATATGGTATTGATACGTCCATAATAATACAATGTTCTCTAGATGTGCATCTAGGTAAGCAACCTATGTGATACAAGATATGATACGACAGGTGTGGCAGGAGCTGCTACATAATAAGTATGATGGGGCTAAACAAGTAATACAAGATTCTCTAGATCGTTGTTTCCGTGTTCATCCATTTTCGTTTTCGTCATCGATGTAGGGCATGTTCGACGACAGGTGTGGCAGGAGCTGCTACATAATAAGTATGTTAAAGATACACCATTACAACAGGTGGAGGCTAAATCCATGGACTCACTTTTTGGAAAGGATTGATGCGGGTAAAGTCTGATTTTTTCAAAAGACACGATCGGGCACGCCTCGACAGCAGCACCCTACGTACCCTTTCACAAATTTTATTTCTGTGTTTTGTTCCGGGGTTTTTTCCGCAAAACTTCTGAAACGCTGAATGTTGGCAGTCTCAGCTAGCCCTGGATAAAAAGGGAAGAGCGAAAGGAGGCGAGCATCTGGTCGTCCATTGGATTGCTCTTGTTACTGCTCCGTACAGCGACGCCTTCGAGCAGTAGGAGCAGGAGCGTGTGCTGGGGCTCACACGATGCGGCCGCGTACTCGCCCCTGTCTCTCTTTTTATCTCCCGTCGCGCGCGCTTGGACTGGTATACCAGAGATGGATCGGCTATCTCGACCATGGGCTCGCATTCGGAAAAGAAATACGAACACACGGATCCGATAAAAAATCACCTGCTCTAACATGGAGGGCAATGGGTCCATATATCGATCTTCATCCTCTTTAATCTACAGATCCATCTGCTGGCCGCCGACCGAGTAATAATAATAAAGGCAGGCAAAGCAAAGCAATTTCAATCACCTGTCTTGGATCTGGATGCAAGCACGCACGCCCACCCCTTCGCCTGGATATACACCTCAAGGGCGCTCGGAATCCACGACCACCGACTGACTTGCTCCTCGCTTACCCAAAGACCACTCGTGTTGCCCCAGCATCATGCATCCTCGCCTCGCCATGCCATGCCACGCCACGCCACGCCTCGCCACGCCTCGCCTCGCCGAGCCGACGCCGCTAAGTCCGCCAAGTCACACGCGCAACCGCACGCGGCCGATCACAATGGACTAGCATTTATAGGGAGACGACGAGACGAGAGGGTCAGTTTTTTTACAAGGCAAGTGAGTTGGGGCGGGAAAGGAAGACAATTCCGATTCCATCCGTCCGTCGGTGTTGCGTGCTGCAATATGGACCGCTAAGATATCCTATGTTGCCGCAGATTGCTCAGCTGGAGGCTTGGAAGACGAGGCATCAATCACGGATTGGATTGTGTAAACCGCTACATTAATATACTTTCTTTAGAGGAGTTCTATGGTACCCCTAATTAAATATAGACCGTCTATTTTTATGGATCTAACGGCTTGTATTAAACCATACTAGTGTCTAAAATCTGAGTAGTATAAAACATACTAGTCTATAAGGTCGGAGTTAAAATTGGAAACTCCGCAGTAAAATCAAAATCAAAGATCCTGTTAAAAAGGCAAGCCCCCGTAATTCCTAATATACTACATGCATCATATTGCTACTGTACGGGGTGTAATGGTGGTCAAAACAAGAGCACATTTCATACCATGGCTACTTGGTGTACATGAATTCCGGCAAGGATGTGTGTTAACCGGCCATCCGCGTACATAAAGTCTGTTCGAGTTTGTTCTAATATTTTGCTGTTATGTTGCCCAGCAGGCCGGAGTCATAGGTGCCGAGCTGTCCGGCCGGCTGGCCGGCCGATCGCCATGCATGCGTAGAGTAACGCTCAACAGGGACTAGTCATCGGCTAGAGAATAGCAATCCGTATAGACCATAAAAAAAGATTAATTATCATGATTCTAAGCTAAACCAACGACATGTTTGGTGGGATTTAGTTACCATAATTTTAGGCTAAATAACGGAATATTTTAGCTGTATTTGCACACCAATTAATGATTTTCCAATTAAAAGTCCAAACGGTCTATCTTAACCAACGGTTAGATTTGAAACCATACTAGTCATCTTTGTTTAGTAGTAAAAGGTACCATAGAATAAGCCTTTCTTTATTTATAAGCTACGGGAGGCAAACCTGGCCGGATCTGCAGGAACCGCCTAAACACATGCATGTTCCGTGCCATCATAGCATTTATTTATATTATACGAGAAAATTAAAACTATTGTTGTTGCGCTAATTCTTACTTCCGCTACGGCCGGCCGAATAGGCGGTCAATCCGCGTCCGCTAAATACTACTAGGAGCAGCTGCCTTTTGTTGTTGCGCTAATCGTGCAACGTGCCAGTCGGGATTAGAAGCGCGGATGGTCTTAGAGCACCCACAACGGTGTACGCCTGTATGGCCGCTTAGGGAGAAAAAAAAAATAACATAACGAAATTGTAAATTTGCCTAAGCGCCCCACTCCTCAACGCTGGCCGCTAAATCAGACGCTAAACACACGCTACGAAACAGATTTCTGTGCGGAAAAAAACTCCAAGCGCTCAGCGCAAAGTTAAGCTTTCGTGCCATCGTAGCATTTATTTATATTATACGAGCACGGCCTAGGCGGTCAATCCGCGTCCGCTTTTGTTGTTGTGCTAATCGTGCAACGTGCCAGTCGGGATTGTTGATGGTCTTAGAGCATGTACAATGGTCGATAAGGCCATCTTATCTTAACTCCGCCACGTGATATAAATATGACCAAAAAAACATATTGTACAATGAGCTATTTTTTAGTCCTATCAATAACAATCAGATATCCTAAATATGTGGTGAGACAATTATGCTAAGAGGTGATCTCTTAGCTAAGAAAATACAAACGTCTTTTTTCTATTTCTCTCTCCGCTAACTAAACAATTATCCTACATATCATTGTTAAGAGAGAACCATTGTACATGCCCTTGGGAACCTAGCAGACAGATCTGCTAACGGGGTGTGCGGCCGATTCCGTGAGAGCCGTTAATATTCATGGGATGGAATAGATGAATGATTCATAATACCTTGCGACATGTACATCAAACAAGTTTAACAATGCAAGTGCAAAAGGGACAAATTACATACAACTTCAGATTTCGACAAATTCAATTAATTCTGACTCAAGACCGACCATATTTGTAGAAACACAGGCACGCTGCTACTACTACTACTATTACATACACTACTATACAGTCGGCCAGCGAGGAAGGAAGGCGGCCGTCCTCAGCATCCCTTGCACCAGGCATCAATCAAAACTGAACCTGCAGATGATAACCATAGAAACAAAATCATCATTACCATGCTCGTTACCAATACAAAATTAAGCTGACCTGGACAGTCCAGCGAAACAGAAAAAACAAGTGCACAAGTTGGCAACATACATAAATTCTTGTATACAAGTAATAGAAATGGCAACAACAAACATAGCTACAAAAATGCAAAGAGCCATCCTTACGCTCAACAAGATCATGGGCATAAACTTACCACCACCCAAAACGTGGATTAATTACTTCCTTCATGGTTAAATAATGGATCCTGGAGCACATCAACAAGCAACTACAAATACTACACTACCACTCTTAATCTTCTGGGTGATATGTCAGCAAACAAAACCTCACTCTCAATTACGAAAAATTATAGTCAAGATGAGAGTGAACCTATGAAACCGTGGGCCTAGTCCGCTGAGAAAATCTCCAGTACCAAAGCAACATATTAGCAACAGACCATCGGCTCACATAGCATGCACGGCGCAAGGGGAAAACAAGAAACTCGCCTAAAACACGGAGACGAATAAGCTGCCAAGGTGAACTCGCCGCTTTTGCACGGCAGAGAGGGCGGAGGTGAAGGACCAAGTACTTGAAGCCGAGTGCCAGCCAAGCCTGCAGCCTCACATGAGACACGAAGACACCACCTGCGTTGTCCTCGACGCCTCACCTTCCCCTGCAGATAACAAAATAAAAAAGGCATCATTAGCATAATCATTTTACCAAATACTAAGATCGAGCTGAACTGGATAGTGTGCTATCCACCGCCCCACAGAGCACAGACACATCCAGAAAATTGCCACTCCATCGGAATCGCAAGAACAACAACATATATAGCTATAAAAGTGCAAACAACCATCCACATTGTTCATATCACATCAAGTAAACAACAAGCAACTTTACAAGTCAATGCATACATACATGCGTCAGCCGGAGTAAGCACAAGCTAGCTAGCAGACATTAAGCAAGCTTGCTTCAGGATTCATCTAAGAAAGCTCACTAGCATCAGGATTCAGCTAAGCAAAGTAGTCTAGCAAAAGCAAACACATGTAGGCATACATGCCGACATGCATGCATAGACAAGCACAGGCTCCGGCATGGGAGAATCAACTATGGTTCGCGGGTGTTCAGCTGAACACCCAAATATTTTGGCAAAAAAATATACATAGTGAATATATGTATCACTTTTGGTATTTTTAGCATATATACATTGGGTTTGTTGTCCAATTCAAACAAAACCTTAAATTTGTACTTTTATTGGTGCCAAGACATAGACCATTTGGTATTTTAGCATATAACAAGAAGCATCCGCAAGCGGTTAGCCCCTAGTAAAACAACTAGCAACTTTGCTTATCTCGCCGCATTTACATTCAACAACAAACAATCCATGCTCTTCAATCTAGTGTCTTACATGCTCACAAGTCTTTACGTTTAGTCAATGCTTGTCTAGTCGCATTATATTATGTACCAATCGGATTTCAATCATTCTACATGAATAAATTACACAATAACCTCTTTTATAGCAGTCAAATTCCACCAAGATACTAGCATCATGAGTTCATGACCAGATTATGATACTAGTATTTGACCAGATCATGTATTTGGGCGTGCACATCTGCTAGGTAGTATCTGAAGAAATAACTAAGTTTGGGAATGCACATCAGCTAGCTAACACCATGAAAACAAATAGCATCAGCTAAACATGCACGCTACACTTGTGCAGCAAAAATATCCAAACTAGTTTCCTAGATCAGACAAGCCTCAGGTTCTACCAAACACAAAGCACGTAAGTATGTGTGGCCGACCAGAACCTTCAAGTCATCTCCAGAACACTATGCTGCTCCATATACTGAGTCACGTCTCACGCCCGACTACGACAAAATGATCAGTAAAAGGCATGTAGAGGCACCTACCAGGTATTCTAGCCCAGAGTCTGAGTAAAAGTCATTGGCCGAGCGCCCTCCAGAACCAGGCGCCCATCCTGTACGCCTCCGCCAGCGCCATCTTGGGCTCTACCACCAAACAGAAACATGAACATAGACCTGGTTCGTTAAGCTGGGGTTTTTGCCACACTAAAAAGGTACCGCAGCATCATCAAAAGTGAAACGGAAAGGTCCAGGAGGATTGGTCAGAGGTACTCACTGGCGTGGATGCGCAGCAGCCCATCTTCGGCATTGTCCTTGCCATCAGAGGAGATCAGAAGCAGGTCAGCCTCCTTGCGGCGGTGGCGCTGCCATCATAGCACCTTCGCGCGATGTGGACAATTTCTTGAAGGACGGTGTTGAGGTCACCTTGGGGCAAGCAGCACGACCTCTTCTCCAGCTACATTACAAGCGATATGGCTGCCGTGACAGAGTTGTCGGTGATGAGTCTGGGCGGCGAGGGCCTCACACCAGTACCACTTACGCACCAGACCGACCGGCGGAACCTGCACATCACAGAAAAAAGATGATATTATTAACATGTTCATCATAATTGATATTATCATTAGTTGCATAGTAACCATCTCGCTACACTAGATAGAGCAAGTAAAATTCATGGATTACAACGACTTAAGCATCCACCCATGCAGTATTGATGTGCACTATCAGCTGTGCCTAGCTAATAATCAACTAAAGGTCCACTAGCAAGACCACCAAAAAATCTGGTATGACCCTCCATAATTTGCGAACAGCCAGATCACACAACAAAATATAATGAACGATAATACTTCATACATGTCTGACATTTCAAATACACAAAACCAACTCGACCATAGGTCTGACCAAAAGAGGAACTTTGCGATGCAGAAAAGAAACACCAACGAAACTTTAGGGTGTGTTTGGTAGCCTGGGTCACCCCAACATGGGTATCCCAATTGGGCCAAGCTGATCTGATACATGCCGAGCTGAGATTTTTTCAAGTGTTTGGTAGCTTGTCTAGGCTGAGACCAGAGTGCAGAAATTAATATTACAAACAGGTCTAGTTTTTTACACAAAAGTCCTTAAACGGAGAAAACTAAAAGCAATCGATTCCTCCTCGCGTGTGTAGAGCAGATCGCCGGCGGCGGTGAGGCTCCGTGGTGGCGTCTTTGAGGTGCGGGGCGACGTCGTTGAGGCGCGGGGCGGCGTCAGTGAGGCGTGGGGCGGCGGCAGTGCCTGGACGCGGGGCGGTTCGTGCAGGCGACCGTGAAGCTCCGTGGCGGCGGCCATGCTCGGGGGTCGGGGCCGTGGCGCCCGGTGAGGGGCGGCTAGGTGGTCTTCGTGGAGTTCAGACGCGGGTCTCCGGGCGGCGCGGCGAGCTCTGCACGTCAGCCAGGCGTGAGGCCGCGGCGGTAACACGGGGCAGGCGAGCAAGCAGACGGGGCATGACGCGCGAGACCTAAGGGAAAATGGCCACCTATTTCGAGAGGGATTCGGCGCTCGCGTCACGGTGCACGGGTGGGGTCTACGCGGGAGGAAAATTTCGGTACCACCTCGCCCAGGCTGAGGAGAGAAGCTCGTTTCGAGCTTCACAAGTGGGCAGGGCCGAGGGGTGTTTTTCGCATGAGTTGGGCATGGCCGAGATAGCAAACACAGGCTACCAAACACCCGAAAGTTGGGTGAGATGAGAATCTCTGAGGCCACACAGGCTACCAAACGTGCCCTTATGCTCTGCATGGAAACGTGGTCGAACAGTTACATACGACACATGCAGTGTTACAAAATTTCTTCCAAATCTGGAACCTCAGTTGTTCATGCATTCTAACCATATAGGTAATTAAGATGCTAGAAAAGAAAGCTGCTGAGACCAAGGTGTATATACGATGATGGCATCTCATATGGAAGTAAAGAGCACATGCTCATACAAAAGGAAATATATCTCAAATGCCAAGCATAACACTATTGTTTTAATTAAGCATTTTCTTGTGTTATTACCTGGTACTTGACAGCATTGCCATCTTGCAGAACTCATTTTGCATGAAAAACTTGTATTGGAGCTTGGCAGGGCTTTCTGCTTCTTGGTCTTGGTCGTGGAAAGGACGACAGCCTTGTCATCTCCGCCGACGACTGGATCATCACGGTCTTGTTGTTCGCCAATCCTAGAAAAACACGTTAGTCAACAAGCCTGTGAGCTCTATGCAAGCAAAACAAGCAGCACCCAATTGAAAAAAAAACACAATCAACAAATTTTATTGAGTGGAATGGATTTCCTTCTAGCACACATGCTTGATTTCTTACTGCCTATACATTCAATTCAACAGGAAAAAAGAAACAAACCTAAGCACGAGTAGATGAAGAACTAGGACTGGACTATTCATGTGTAATTCCACAAGATGACACATTTGTTTGCAAGAATAAGATGGAGGAGGAGAAAAGCTCACCATTACTTGGAGACGTGGCCGCGGGTAGCCGCAGAAGCTCGGAAACGTTCATCTCAGGGAGGTAGTCGCCGGCACTGGCGGAACCAGGGGGGTACCAGCAGGGGCCTTGGCCCCCCCCCCCCCCTATGACATGCACATTAAGATTTTCTTTACATACTCCCTCCGTCCACTTTTATAAGGCACACTTCTTAGCATTTCAATAGTAAGAAGTGAGCCTTATAAAAGTGGACGGAGGGAGTATAAAAGGCTGATTTGGATGAGATTAGAAGGAAAAATTACATGCTTGGCTCCCCCTAATTGATTATTACCACGTTTGGTCCCCTCTAATGCTAAATCCTGGTTCCGCCCATGGTCGCCGGAATATAGCCGATAGCAGCAACCGGGCAGGCAACCAACATATCTTGCTCCTTGCCTCCCCGTCATCATTCCTGCGGCGCAGTGAGCTTGTCCCGCCGGTTACGGTGGTCAGCGACAAACTCGCACGTTGATCTGGATCCCCAGACTTGAGGGATAGTCCTGCAAGTTTTAAGAAATAAGTCCTTGGCATTCTTCGTTAAAATGAACACTAGTGCCTCCACAAAAAAAAGATGATTAAAATAATAGGATCATACTAGAATGTATGTCAGAACATGCTAATCAATAACACAAGTGTGGCGTTTCAGATTAAAACAACTTGTACATTCAGGACATTTAATTTACAGTTGCAGTTGAGGAGTTGAGCTGCACATACCAAGCATCCACAGATAATCATAACAACATGATACAGTTGCAAAAAAGGAACTAAGCCGCCCGTTTTTGTGTCATCACAAGAGTTTCACTGACTTATGTCATTATATATGACCGACATATATAATCAACGCAGAAATATGAAACCTACATACATACAAGTATAATCGCCAGATGCAATCGTGCGCAGCGTACAAGGACTCAAATTCAGTTGGAACAAAGCATGAAGAAGCAATAATGAAGGTTATTTAAATCCATCCAGAGCAATGTTAAATGAGTTAAAAGCTAGATGGAGAGCATTTAATTCTACTTTAGCCTGGCAGCCCTGGCTACTCCTAGCCAAGAAGCTCCTCCAGAGCAACCAAACTGACAGCAAGAAGATTCACTGCTCCCACCAAGGTACGAGTGCTTATGGGAGCATCTAACCAGGTTCCATTATGACCCTATATCGAGATCCATGCAAGAATGCTCTCCAATGGGAACAAGATTTACAAGGAATACTAGGGTAGAAGGAGAGGGATCTCACCGCTCACCTGCAGGCTGAGGAGGTCGTCGGGAACGACACCGGGATATAGTCATGGACGTCAGTAGCAGGTTGGGGAGTAGGGTCGCCAGCGCCAGCAGGGAGGTGGTCCAGCCACCCTGCCCATCATCTAGTTCCCCTCCTCGTTACTCTTGAACAGCAAGTGCAAGATTGCAACTGCAAAAAAAATACACAAATAAAGCAAAGATAATTTAAAAAACTGGTCATGCATCTTGACAATTAGCATAATCAGAAATCATTTCCCGGAATTGCCATGGAGCGCTCACTTCCGCACAGATCAAAGCTAGGAAACTCTTTGCTGGCTGTAACTAAAATGTTCAACACAAAGCTGGCTATTCTTTTGTCAATGCCTATTTAATAAATAAATTATTGATACTAGTTAATTAACCGGAAAACTAAATTTTTGCATGACCACTCCTGCTATTGTCTGGGTCGCATAATAATTAATAATTCAACGATAAACTCATAAGGCAAAGCACTACTCGGACTGCTTTCTAATTAGAAACATGCAAACCAAACTTATTACGGCTTGTGCCTTTGGGATGATTGATACAACCATTATACTAGCACACAACGTTACAAGAAGAAATGATTAAAGCACTAGAATGGACAAATGATACAACGCAGCATAGCCGGTCAGCGAGGCTGAGTCCTTGTCCTGCCACGCCGTCCTCGCGCTTCACCTTTACAGCAGGTTACTTATACGCAAAGAGAGACTACTGTTACCAACGTCTCTCAGCCATAATACAAGATCTATATTACGTACAGACTGAAAATGATCACGATACACTCGAGAGACAAAATAAGCTGCAGGATTAAGCTAAAAAATCCAAGCCTACAAAAAATTCTTTTCTTATCAAGCCATCATCAAAATTTTAAGTTATAACCAATAGAAAATCTAGCTCCCAGGTCAAGAATCTCAATGCCATCCAGTAGCTACAAAAAAGGAACCGAACTACCACCGCAAGTCCATGACCTCAATTTGCATCTAGCATGGTAACCAGGCAGGAATTCGTACCAAGTATACAAACATCACACCACAGAACAAATGTAAACAGTTTCACACTCTAGATTTATCACAAACCATTCAGCATAACAAAGTGGTATAGAATGGTAAAATAAGAATGTGCAAAAACTTTTGGTTGAAGATGGTACAGTGGCTACCAACAGTCTAGCAAAAACAAAATGAAATGGAACAAAGCTAGCTCCCAGGTCTAGGACCTCAACACCGAACGTTAAAAAAAGAACCTCAATGCCATCCAGTAGTTATAGGAAACATTGACCAAGACAGAAACAAGCATTGCATAATCTACATACAATCTCCGGGATAGAAAAACCCAGCACTCTTGACCTGTGCTAACTAGAACCTAACGGAGAATGCAATACCAGTTGGAAGAAGAAATACACACAAAAAAGCAATTCTAGCCGCATCAATCATTTCAACCGCGACCAGAGAAAAAAATATTGACCTTTCAGTGCCAATGTGAACAATTTTTTGTAGGGCAGGGGGTCTGGCAAATTATAAAGGATTTGAGAAAACTGTGGCAAATTGTAAATTTTCCCGAAGGGCGGCGTCGAGGTCGCCTTGGTCGCAAGCAGCAAGGCCACTTCTCCAGTGACTTCACAATCGCCATGTCTGTCCGCGAGGAGTCCGTCGGAGATGAGTCTGGATGGGAGGACCTCACACCGGTACCACTTGCGCACCAAACCGACCGGTGAAACCTGCACATCACAAAAAAGACGTTGTTATTAACATGTTTATTATTACTGATATTATCATCGTTGCATATAAACTATCTCGCTACATTATATAGAGCAAGTAAAATTGATGGATTAAAACGACTTAAGTAGTAGCTAGTTAGCACCAACAATGCACTAGTTATGTGCACTCAGATGTACCTAGCTAATAATCAACTAAAGATCCGCTAGCAAGACTACCAAAAAATCGTCTTGACCCTCCATAATTTGCGCACGCCCAGGTCACACAGCAAAATATAATGAACGATAATAATTCATACATGTCTGACATTTCAAATACACAAATCCAACTCGACATAGGTCTGATCAAAAGCGGAACTGTGCGACACGGAAAAGCAACATCAACAAAACTTTATACTCCGCATGGAAACTCGATCCAGTTACTTACAACACATGCAGTGTAACAAAAATTCTTCCAAATCTGGAACCTCGGCTGGTCATGCATTCCAACCACATTATCGCATAGGTAATTAAGATGCTAGAGAATAAAGCTGCCGAGACCAAGGCGTATACATGATGATGGCATCTCATATGGAAGTAAAGAGCACATGCTCATACAAAAGGAAATATATCTCAAATGCCAATCATAACACGATTATTTTAATTAAGCATTTTCCCGTGTTATTACCTGGTACTTGACAGCATTGCCATCTTGCAGAACTCCTTGTGCATCAATATATTGTGGAGGAGCTTGGCCTTGGCCGCGGAGAGGACGACAGCCTTGTAATCACTCCCCGACGACTGGATCATCACGATCTTGTTTTTCGCCAAGCCTGGAAAAACATGTCAGTCAAAAAGCCAGTGAGCTCTATGCAAGCAGAACAAGCAGCACACAATTAAAAAAAAATAGCACATTTGCCTCATATATATGTATCGAATGCACACAATCAACGAGTTTTATTGAGTGGAATGATTTCCATCTGGCGTGCATGCTTGATTACTTACTGCCTACACATTCAATTCAACAGGAGAAAAAAGAAACAAACCTAAACAACAATAGATGGAGACCTACAGAGGACTGGACTTATCATGTGTAATTCTACAGGAGGGCACATTTGTTTGCAAAAGTAAGATGGATGAGGAGAAAGTACTCACCAGTGCTTGGAGACGTGGCCACCGGCAGCCACATAGGCTTGGAAACGTTCATCTCAGGGAGGTAGGCGCCGGAAGATAGCCGACAACAGCAGTCAGGCAGGCAGCCAACATATCTTCCTACTTGCCTCCCCGCCTGCGACGCAGTGAGCTCCTCCCGTCGGCTACGGCGGTAACCGACATACTCTAATGTTGATCTGGATCCCAAGACTTGAGGGGTCGTTCTGCAAGATTTTAAAAAGAGGTCCTTGGCATTCTTAGTAAAAATGAGCACTACTGCCCCCACAAAAAAATGATTAAAACAACATGATCATACTATAATGTATGTCACAACATGCTAATCAATAACCCAAGTGTGGCGTTTCCGATTAAAACAAGTAGTAAATTCAGGACATGTAATCTACAATTGCAGTTGAGCTATAAGCACACAGCAAACATCCGCAGATAATCACAACCATAAGATACAGTTGCAAAAAAAACGACCGTTTTGTGTCATCATATATAACCGACATAGATAATCAACGCAGAAATATGAAACCTACATACATACATGTATAACTGCCAGCTGCGATCACGTGCAGCATACAAGGACTCTGATTCAGTTGGAAGAAAGCATGAAGAAGCAATAATGATGGTTACTTAAATCCATCCAGAGCAATGTTAGATGAGTTAAAGGCTAGATAGAGAACAGTTAATTCTACTTTAGCCTGACTAGTACCACCCCAGAAGCTCCTCTAGCGCGACCAAGCTGACTGCAAAAAGCTGCAGTGCTCCCACCAAGGTACGAGTGCTAATGGAAGCATCTAACCATGTTCTATTATGATCCTATATCGAGATTCGAGATCCATGCAAGAATGATCTCCAATGGGAACAAGATTTACAAGAAATGCTAGAGGAGGAGGAGGAGAGGGAGAAGGATCTCACCGGGCAGCTAAAGGCTCGGGAGGTCGGCGGCAACAGCACCGGAATGGAGTCATGGCCAGCAGTAGCAGGTTGGGGAGGAGGTCGCCAGCGCCAGCAGAGAGGTGGTCATTGGCATCAGCAGGAGGCCCTTCTCCTTATCTGCAGCGGGGGAGGCCCTCCTCCATCTCCTTACTCCCATGTCTTCCGGCTTCCTTCCAAGTGTGATGCATCAGGCTGCACACAGCTGCACTGCCCATCATCTAGTTCCCCTCCTTGTTACTCTTGAACAGGAAGTGCACGATTGCACCTGCAAAAAATACACAAATAAAGCAAAGATAATTTCAAAAACTGGCGACACATCTTGAAAATTAGCATAATCAAAAATCATTTCCCAGAATTTCCATGGAGCGATCACTTCCGCACAGATCAAAGCTAGGGAACTCTTTACTGGCTGTAACTAAAATGTTGAACACAAAGCTGACTATTCTTTTGGCAAACCCTATATAATTAATTATTGGCTGGGTCACACAACAACTAATAATTTGACGATAAACTCATATGGCACAGCACTACTCCGACTGATTTGTATTTACAAACGTGCAAACAAAACTTATTACAGCTTTTGATTTGGTTTTATCCATACAACTCATAGACTAGCACCCAACATAACAAGAAGAAATGATTAAAGCACTAGAATGGACGAACGATACAACGCAGCATAGCCGGTCGGCAAGGCGGAGTCATTGTCCTCGGAATCATTCCACATCGTCCTCGCCGCTTCACTTGTTACAGCAGGTTACTTATACACAAAGAGAGACTACTGTTACTAACTTTTCTCAGCCAATAATACAAGTCTAGATCCTGTACAGACAAAAAATGATCACCATACACTCGAGAGACAAATTAAGCTGCAGGATTAAGCTAACAAAAATCCAAGCCTACAAAAATATATTTTCTTATCCAAGTCATCATTAGAATTTTAGGTTACAAGTTACAACCAAAAGAAATTTGTCCTCCCTCCCTAAACAAGAACTGATCAGGTAGATAGAAAAAATGTAAGCACAAACTTGGTACAACACTATAGTAATAAGATAAAGTGTAGTAGTATCACACTCTTTTCACCATGTTCTAAAGCTACAACTAGAACCATATCCGTGAAGCAAAGAAGTTATTGAACATAAGCAATTAACCTTGACCAAGGCTACAATGCATACGGAATACAACCATATCCATAAGGAATACAACAATCGATCAATTCTGCTTAACGTGCATACATGGATGCAAAACTAAGTTTCCATTGCTTCCCTGAGATAGTTTGAACCTGGCAACATACATATATATCATCCTGAATGTCAAGAATACATAGGTCTATGTTTGTCTATGTTGTACAAATGCCAAGGGCAAATACATTATCCAGTGAAACTAGTAAATAGGCATATAAAAAATCAATGGGCATTAAGGCAAGAGGCATACACTCCATGTCGATCTGGATGTAGCAGTAGACGATGCAGTGGAGATACAAGTGCGCGTGTCCTAGTCCCGGTTCCCCACGGACACGAGCGCTCATCCGAGTCCCTGTTCACCGGAGTTGGCCGAAGAGGAGGGGGTCAAAGTTCGGTGGAGACCTAGGTAGGAGGACGAGGAGTAGCTGCGTGGCTGGAGCGGCCTTGTCCGCGGCGCGCACGTCGGAGGAGACGGCCGGGACGGAGCCTGGGCGCCGCGCCAGCCGCCATCTCCTCTGCTGCTCGACTCTCCCCTGTTTCAGCTTGCGAGCGACAAAGACGGGTGCCGACCCCGAGCTGCTTGTGGCGGATTCGTGGCTGGCGACGCGGTGCGGCGAGGTCGACGGGGCCGCACACACCGCCGTACCGATGCACGCCGGCGCCGGCGAGGAAGCTATCCGCGCCGCCATGGTTCTTCCGCGGTCAAGGAGGATTCTCCCAAGCCTATGCCGTCGGTGGTGCTCCACCCGGTCAGGAGGAGGAGGCCCACCGGCCACCGGGGAAGGGGAGGAGACGGCGGCGACGGATCTGGATGGGGGGTTGCGGGCACTCGATCTGAAAATTGAGTGAGGGATTGAGGGGGAGGTGGGTGGGCGACTGTCGATCTCTACGCCGGCGGAGGCTGGGGTTGCCGGAGTGGAGAGGATGGGGGATGGGAGGCGGCGGCGCGGTGTTGGGTGAGAGCGGCAGCGTGGTGGGTCTGGACTATGGTGTGACTGCGTTGCTGTAGCGTGAGTTTGGTTTGGTGGACGTGTACCCCAGCGTGCCCTAAATCCGACGGCCGCGAGAGGCTGGATCGGACGGCGGAATGGTGTTCCTCTGAGCAATCCGGGGCGAGGCCTGTTTAGCCATCCCATTGGATGGATCGAGGAAAATTCTTCTACTCACGAGTCTCTGGCTCGGAAATTAATCGCCAACAGAAAAAAAAAATCGCCAACCACATCGTGCGCCTACTGCGCGGGAAAACATTAACTGTGAATTGGTATACGGAAAGTCTACTCAACCGCCAGCGGCCAGCCAGAAGCGTACAACTTTATAATCTGGTTGGGACGTCGAACCATCAAAGTATTGCATGCAAACTACATGATATACTACGTACTTGCCAACATCAATATTTCACCTACGTACACATCATCTCTATCCAGTGTAAAGAGACTCGGTTACTAAGACATCATAGAGGTCGCGAGCATGGCAGGAACAACCTTCTCCACGACATCCTCCTCGTAGGTGGCTACCTTCTTCCACTTTGCCACGCCCCCGTCTCTTTCTCGTCCCAGACAACACCGCCTTCATTCGTCGCCGCTCGTCCATGTGTGTCCTGGCTTCTTCGCTTAGCCGGGACGCCATGACATGGTCGACTTGGATCTTCTGGCGCCTCGTTCTGTCGTGGTCTCCATCGGCTCACCAGAAGAGGGGGAGCGGACCTTGCAACAAATGGAGCCATGCGGGCGGCGGCTGATCTAGATAGGATTCGTTCTAGAGATTGTGTGGGGGGAAAGGAGTCGCGGAGAAAGGTTGGGGGAGGTATGCGCTCGTGTTCAGGGTGGATTGGTGGGGTCTAGTGAGTGAGAGGTGAGGGAGAGACATAAATGAGAGGGGCAACGGCTGGTTCGGTGTTAACCCTAATCTGAATAGGCCCGGTGAGCCGATTTAGGTTGGTCGAGTAGATTTTGGCCCATTAAATCTCTTCATTAAGCTTTTTTTGGTCCAATAAAGCTTGGAGGCACTTTTTCGGTTAATAACCGTTTCCTAAGAATGACATGTGACAGCCAATCGACAAAATACATAAACGTGAAAACTATCACGAGTGGTATAAAATAAACAACATGTCACTATCAAGTGACACGTCAAATGTTGTGTACTAGTTATGTCGTAGCATGAAATAACGACAAGCATGGACAAGTGACAAATGAAACAAAGGTACAACATGGATGCATGCTTTCTATTCAAGTCCCCAAAAAACAACTTCAATATTCAACCCCAATATCGCCTCGGTCGAAGCTCATATGAAAAAGTTACAACTCATACAAAATAGAGATAAAAGCACTAGCGGTCACTCAACTTATATGAGATGAGTAAATGGTCACTCAACTCGTAAAGTGTGAATACCCATCACTCAAGTTGTACGAGATGAGTGAACTGGACATGAACCGGCCCTGGCGCAGGTTTTCCTGTCCACTTGGCGATCCCGAATGGGTCCAGGAGAAAATTACTATGTTGATTTTTTTAGAAAGAACCCTATCACAAAATAGGAAACAAGAGTAAACATTTCACACATAGTGGTGACCTAGCCCCTTTCATTGACATGTTGGGCCTAGCGCTGATTTGGCCCAAATCAAAGTTTGAACCCCGAGTGGATTGGGAACGTCTCGACGATCTTGGCGGGAAGGCAAGGGGAACTGGGAGAGGGCGTTCCATACACGTGGGGAGAGGGCGCGCCATACACCTGCGTTCGCACTGCAGCTGTAGGCGGGGCTCGGGGCCCTATGGTGTCCGGAGGAGAGGCGTCGACGACTTTTAGTGGCAGACAACGAAGGTGATAGTTACAGGCATTGGAGAGGACGTGCGTGAGCGAGAATAGTCAAGGTGAGGGGGGGGGATCTCGCGGGGAACACACTAGACTATCTAGGCGAGGGAACAGAGCTCGACATTGTCGTGTTCGTCAACGGCAGCGTCGGTCGCAGCGAGGACTCATTGGGAGGAGCTCAGGGACGCGCAACTCTTTGAGGTTGCGACTATAGCTTCATTGAGCCTCCATACAGCTCTAGGAACATACGAGGGAGTACGGGGTGATGCGTTCAAGGAGATCTAGCTGCGACAGTATGAGCCGAAGTTGGGGAAGGCGCCCACGATTTGGCAGCACTAGACAAAGGAAAGCGCGAAGGGAATGTTCTTGGAGTCTTGCGATGTCTACGGTCAGTGCAGAGGGTGACGTCGGCGGTGGGGCGTTCTGGACGCAGCTCCCGTTCTCGTGGTACCAGGGGAAAACGACCGTAGAGGATCCCCCTTGTTCGTGTAACGAAGTCACGGCCGCGTCCTGGTCGTCGGAGCTCAGGCAAACGAGTCGTCAGAGCTCAGGGGAAGGAGCACATCAGCAGAGGTGCTTGCCCGCGCGGTTCCATCAATGGCCGAGCTTCGGGTGGAATGGCATATCGCGCCCTGTTTCGTTTCCGGCGACCTGAAGCTCTCGCCCCGAGCGCGGCGCCTGGCCTCGATAAAAAATCCATGGCTGGGAGGTGGTGTCGGCCAGCGGAACAGTGACGTCAACCCCAACCCGTCTCTCCCATTTGGCGTCGAGCATCAAGTTCGAAGGAGAAGAATCGTTTGATGCCTCAGCTTTCAAAAATTGATGCTATCTAATTTTTCGTAATTGAATAAAAGAAAAACCAAAATAAAAAATGATAATATTTTGAATTTTATTTGTGACCTCAAAACTAGTTTTAAACTAATGTTATTCTCTGTAATTCAATAACCAAAACTAACAAAAAAAAAGGGCCTAGCCAGCCCACCCCACCGAACCATGCTCGCCAACCCCAAATCCCACCAAACCTCCAGTGTCGTTTTTGCAGCTGCCACCCCGCCTATCGTTTTTCTCTCGCCATCTGGTCCCCCTCTCTCTGCCTAGGAGCATGCACGACTCCACATACAAGAAAACGCACGCACGCTCCTTCCCCAACCCTAGGTCTCACTCCTCCTTCAACCTCACTCCCTGGCTCCATCGCCTCTGCTCACCTGCACACGTCCTCTCTCTGCCTCCCTTTTGTGAGCTCTCTCTCCGCCTCGGTATGCCGCCGCCGAAGTGCTCCTCTCTTGCTATATCGTCTCTCACTCTCCAGCACCAGCGGACGACCTCGCTCATCCCCATCCCTGGCACTCCTCCCCGGCTCCGATACTCCGCCTCCTGCCTTCCTTTCATGGAGCAGGGAGACACGCCATCCGCTCGAACTCACGACGGTTTTTGGAGTATTTCTCATGATACCATGAAATATCAAGACACTGAAATAAAAAACAAAGAAAATACAAAAAAAAAATGTGTCGGCAAAATGCACCTCTCTTCGTCATATGGGCCCACATACACCTCTCGGTAAGCAGAACTTGGATAGACCTCACTCAGTAGTTCGTAACCAACGTACACATCTATCTCGGTCATCCAGACAACCATACACATCTCTTCATCATCAAGTTTTATATACACATCACTTGGTAGTCTACACCTACGTACAAACCTATTCGGTCGTTTGGACCCGCATACACTTTTCTCGGTCATCCGGCCCACATGAACTTCTCTTGGATATTTAGTCCCTCATACACCTCTCAATGTCACGTGAACATCCCTCGCTTGTCGGAAACGTAGACACCTCTCTAATTCAGCGAACCCAAATGCACTTCTTGTTTGGAGCTCATTTGCTAATGTTACCTATGTTCCTTGACCTTGGACCCAAAATGGTGTGTTGTGACCCAAATAGAAGGCCAGAAAAAACAAAAATAAGGACTCTATTAATGTTCGACGATAGAACCACACCTGAATGGTGGGTAATAAATGTTACCTAACATTTAATAAGAACCCTAATAACAGGATGGCAGGAAACACCACATTAAATTTCGTTTAATAATCGTCTCCTAGAATGAAAGAACGACATGTGACAACGAAAAGACACAAAAAATAAATGTAACAAATACCACATCAAATAACGTGTACAAGCTATCTCGTAGCATGAAATAACAACATGCCCGAGGAGATGCCAAATGAAATAAAGGTACAACATGGATGCATGATAAGCTCATGTATGAAATCGCCTGACACAAAAGAACTTCTCAACAGTTTTCTCACCCCCCCCCCCACACACACACACAAATCGCCTCGGTCGGAATTCATATGCAAAAGTTACAGCTCATAAAAAATAAGCTCATGTATGAAATTGCCCGACACCTGTGAATCCTAGTGTGACATGTGACATACTCTTTATTTTTTATATCGTGAAACATTCTTGTATGTGCATATCATTTCATGTCCATTATAATCATTGGTATGCACAAAGAATGACATTTCATGCCCGGAGACTATATTTTATGCTACAAACCTTATAAAACCAATTTCGATAATCACTGATCACGAAAATGCGACGGTTTTAGCAAAGCCTCGTCCCATGACACTTCATTTAAACCCTAGAAATCCTTTGAAAGTGGTTATCACATGTGGCATTTATCTTTTTTTGTGATGACATAGGTCGTATGAATATGGAAATCGAAAAGAGTTCAAGGTATTGAAAGAGTTGGGTCGGTGGTGCCAAAATGAGAGTTTAACCCTTCAAGTTTAGAATCTTCCTACATGTTAGTTTTGATTGTAAATGAATATCCACCTCGCGGTTGTGTGTTGGCTATTAATAAATAACATCACCCTTACGTACTCATATTAGAGCCCATGCAATTGGGAGAAGTTTCCGACCCTTATTGGGACGGTTTTAGACAAAATCTCGTATGTTTGTCTAAGCTCGTCTAACCCAAAATGATCCGACAATGGTTATCACGTGTGTTTTACCTTTTGGTGTTAGGGTATGTCATAGGAGCATGGAATGACAAAATTGATTCCAGGTTATTGCAATAGGTGGGTTGGTGGCGCCGAAGTGTTCGTTTAGCCCTACAAGTGTAGAATTTTTCTACTAGTCAGTTCTATTTGTGAAGGAAGTGATACCTCACTGTTGTCTACCAGATCTTAATAATCCGAAACGCTGTTGTATACCAATATTAGGACACGTTTTCAGGCGAAACCTCATCATGTGGTCCTGCAGAAGTGGATGTCGCATTTCGGTTCTTTTTATCATTGTTTGTGTTGGGATATGTCATAGTAATATGGAAAACCAAATAAGAGTCCACGTTAGTGCATGTTTAGGTCGGTGTCGTCATAGTGGTAGTTTAGCACTACAACCGCAGAATCCTCGTAGTGGAAATTCCTGTTTCGATGGTAACACTAATATATATGCCCACATTAGGGTCTCATGAAAGTGGGATCATAATTCTGGCCCTTCCCATCGTTTTTTCAAGCGAAACCCCGTCCCACGGTCCTGGCCTCCTCTAACCTGTAGCAATCCTCCGAAAGTGGTTATCACATTTGATTTTCTCTTTGCTTCTATTATGATTCAGTCATCTATTTGGTTAGCACGCTAGGTCAATAAATTACGATGTATAATGTCTAAGGCATGCGAGCCGCATATGTTGGCCGAGCCTTCTAATATGCCGGTTTGTATTTTGTCGAGTCCAAATAGGTTTAGATTCGAGTCAGTTTCAGCTTGAATCTTTTCAACCGACTAGGATTTGGCCTCCTATATAAAGGGAGCCAGAGCCTAGGGTTTTGGACATAGTTGAATTATGTAGAACATTGTGTTCAGGTTACCATCGTCCCTTGGGGATCGTCGTGTGGAGGGTGTCTCATACGTTCGTCGATTATCTTTGAAATAAAGGCACGAGTGTTCTTGGATATGCCAAGGGTTATCGTGCGTGGCGAGAAGGCTCTTGGATCTTCCAAGGGTGTCGAGTTTGGCGTGAGGCCTGGTGTTCATCACCCTGTTGCTCGCCTAAATATATCCAGATTCTTTAGGTTACGTGTATCGCTCACGTGATTTGGAGAATAGTTATCTCAGTGGTTCTTGCGGTGAAAGATCGGACAAACATCTACATCATATTAGGATAGTTCATAGACACTTCTAAAACAAAAAAAATGGTTCCAAGTTATTGCAAGAATTGGGTCGTGGAACTAAAGCGGGAGATTAGCCCTATAAGTGTAAAATCTTATCGCGAGATATTCTTATTTCTCAAGGAAGTGACACATCATGTGTCCGATGGAATTGGGACGGAGGATTTCTAGCCCTTTTATGGCGAGACTCGGGTGAAACCTTGTTCATTGAGCCCATCATCAAACCATATTAATCCTTTAGAAGATGTTGTCGCATGTGGAATTTATCATTGCTTGTATTAGGATGGGTCATAATAATATGGGAAAACCAAAAATAGTCCCAAGTAAGCGCAATAGTTGGGACGATGGAGCCGAAGTGTGAATTTAGTCCTCCAAATGAGAATCATCAT
This sequence comes from Alopecurus myosuroides, assembly GCA_028641055.1. Lineage (NCBI taxonomy): Eukaryota > Viridiplantae > Streptophyta > Magnoliopsida > Poales > Poaceae > Alopecurus > Alopecurus myosuroides. Next base: position 468,329,966 of record CM054057.1, on the reverse strand, counting down.
ATGTGTTAGTCATGCTTTTGTGAAGGAAGTGTCACCTCACGGCCGGGGTACCAACTCTTAATAAATCACACCACCATTGTAATAACATATTGTGGTCCCATTAAAGTGTGTGTGTGTGTGGGGGGGGGGGGGGTGTGGTGGGGATTGGAGTCCTTCCCGACGCGTTCCTAGGCGAAACTTGTCTCGTGGGCCCGTGTTGTGTAACCCCTAGCAATCCTTCAAAAGTGGTTATCACATGTTTATTTTCTCTATATTTATGTTGGTATGGATCATAGGAATATAAAACAAAAAAGAGTCCCAATATATTACAAGAGTTGGGCTAGTGGTGCGTGAGTCCCAATATAACACTATGTTCACAGATCTACATAACACGGAAACAAGCAAGTATTTGATGCATGCACCATCGATCTGACCTTTAGATGTTGCGAGCGGCCCTAATGTTCAAAGCGCTACCGAAAAATGCCGGCATGCAATCATTTAAAATAGTCACGAGAGGAGTAAAAAAACCGGGCATTAAAACTAAATCTAATACTATTATGGTTTTCGCTTGTAAACTAAATAATTTATGGGCTGAATCGCCACCAATATTAAAAAAATTAGATTAAACATATAAAAAAGAGTTTACCTTATAGTGTAAATGGTACATTGTTGGACACACATGAAATTAAATTGTCAGAATTTTCTGCATGGGTCCTAGATACACTTTTGTATGGCAAAAGGATAGAATGATAGATCGGGCAAGTAGAAGTATGCTAAGCTCGGACTTCTTGAGAGTTTTTCAAGTCATCCAAAATTGCCTAGATTTTCGTGTGCAAAAGTTACGAATCACGGAAAAAACAAACCAACGGCCAAAATCTTTGGACACAACTAAGGCATCCAATCACACCGCTACAATGAGATGCTAGGTAATAGCTATAATGCATCAAATGATAGCACTCCATCCATCACATGAAATGATAGGACATAGATGTTTCCTACCAAAATATAATAACGACCAACAACCCAACAATACATGAAATGATAGGAAATCACTATACCCTAGCATAGACCAAGACAACATGCGGACAAGTAAGAACACATGAAATGATATGTAATAGTTATTGCTTAATTCATAAAAATAATAAAGCACGACAAACTGGCATGAGAAACATCAAGGACTCCAAACTTCTCCTCGCCAGGGTCGTTGTGCGGAGAGATGAGAGGTTGTCCATGGAATATGAACTCCTTCCCTCCTCTCTCGCCGGTAGCCACCGATTTCCAAAGGTGGACGATATAAAGAATCTCAAAGACTTCAAAGAAACCTTCAATTTGTGGACATATAACAAAGACATACCATCCGGTGGCGGAAAAGGGGGCAACACCCCCCCCCCCCCCCTCAACATCACCACCCTGCAATATTTTCTTGAAGTTCTTTGATTTCTTGATTTTCTATGCTAAAACCTCCTCAAAAATGTTTCGACGGTACAACCATTTAGAAGTACCGAAACGGATAGATTAGCGAATGCCAAAGAAAGAATATGCGGGGCATGCGAGATTGGGTAGAGCTTTTTAAGCCGGGGAATAATTGGATCTCATAAAGGGCAACAACCAAATGGCATATAAAATGACACTTAACAACAATCTCCTAGCATAATAACATATCAAACGATAGGTAATGGCTATCTCTGACCCGCGTTGATGCTTCTCTCAATTTTGAGCGAATTATTATCACATTTTATCTGATTTTGTTTTATCAAACTTGCGAACCATGTTCGAGTGTCTAAACGGATTTTGAAAGGACAATTTTTTTGCCTCACGTGGATATAAATTGACGTTAAATCTCCAGACACCTGGTATCCAAGCACACCACGCCAATGAAGATATTGTAGGTAATAGATGATATTTCGTTCATAAAGTGATAACATGACACACATCAAGTGAAAATGGTAAGAAATAGCCGCATCCTACCAAAATAAAATAACGGTTGACAACCAAACAAAACATGAAAGTATATGCAATTGTTATCTCATAGAATAAAATAAGGGAAAGATAACGTGCAACCATAAAGAAACCGGAAATTGTGTGTACCAGTTATCATTTAATTCATAAATAATAATAACATGCAACGATCAAATGACATGTAATAACTATCCAGCGTAATGGCACATCAAACTATAGGTAATAGCTATCCTGGGCTCACACAGAGGCCTATGTTCATTTCGATCATATTTTGATCACCTTTTCTCTCCTTTTGTTTTATAAAATTAGCGAGCCCATTCAAGTGCATAGGAAGATTTCTTGGGGCTGGGAATTTCTACATGGGTCCTGCATATGCTTTCATGTCTCAAAACGATTAGATCAATAAAAGTAGAGGTCTATCAAGCCTAACTCCCCGGGATCGATTCGAGAACCTGCTAGAAAATCCTGCCAGTATCTCCATGAAGTGCTCTTGCCGGTGTCACCGATTATTCCCTCTTCTCGGTTCTAAAAGATCCCATAGAAATGCTATCACATCTGTCAATCATGTCTTTAAAAATGTTTTTGTCTTCCCCGCTCAAGCGGTAGTGAAATCATAGCTAGGCACATTTTGGCGACGGTAGTGGCCGTGGACGTTGATGCTTGGGTTAGGGCATACCGTCCTTAAAGAGTTGTGGCCTTAATCTACAGATCAGGACCGCCGACTAGCTATAAAAAAAGGTGTTATGATGCCGAAATTTTCAATCTAGTTTCAAGGTTATTCTTATCTGCGTGATGCATTATTATTCATTTACTTATATAGTGAATCTTGTAAGAACTAGGGATCGATTTCTCAGGTTTCTATGACCTACCCTAACACAATCAAAGATAAAAGTTCAGTAGCTAACTCCCTTTCGACACCGGTCAAAGGGGACAATTTGGGGCCTACATGACAAGGTTCAGCTACTCCCGGTGCGATGAGGTGCCATAATTCATCCAGATCTTGCGTGGTCTCATAATATATTTATTAAATTGTGTTGGAAGGTGGAAAGAGACAATAACACAAGTCCAAAGCTTGGCTATGTTCACATACTGTAAAATATTATGTACTTAGAAAGAGAAACTCCCACATCTAGGACACCCGGGAGGGATCTTTTGAGAACTTGGTCTCAAATTTGTTTTTGCAAGTTCCAATGACCAAGCCTAACACAACCTAAGAGAAAAATTCCACTGTCGATCCCTCTTTCGACGCCAGTCAAAGGGGTACATGACGCTGGGCCTACATGTTAGGTTTTGCCGAATACCTCTAAATCTTGTGTGATGTTATAGTGATACAACAAATTATTATGAAACATTATTTATAAGTGATATTTTATGTTCAAAAAAATACGCTCCCTGCTATTTCAATTGCTCGTCCGACATTACATCCATGAACATGATGTGATTTACCGGTTAAGTACTACAAATTACGCTGATCTATCTACCCTCTATAATCCCTAATGTGTCACACACTCTAACCTTGACTTGCTCCTCGTCTCGCTCGCCGTTGCAGCAAAACTTCTAGTTTGGTCTAGTTATCACCATCGAAATGATGCATATTATTTGTTCGACACTCTCCTATGTTGGAGCACGGTCTAGGATCACCATAGTCATTAACTTATGGTTCATGTTGTCATTTTCCTTTTCTCGCAGAAGACTCTCCCACTCGTCAACATCTCTCCCTGTCGATGATCATGAATTGATTGCGAATTCACCCATCTCTCTTGATGTAGGCCTTGAGGGTCAGATTAACCAAAAAATGGTCCATCGACTACCCTGGCATCTTGTTCGGACTTATCTCCGTGTGCGCGCCGCGGGGTAGTTTTCTCTAAAAGCTAGCGAAGCGTGGCTTATTTCAAGGACGTGTACGTACACATAGTGAACGTGTGCATCAAGGAGAGGAGAGCTGTGACGTGCACTTGTAGCTATTTTGAGCGGGAAAAGAATTCACAGGCGGAAGGCAACGTGGCCCGTAGCAAAATTGGGCCAACGTCCTGCCCGACGGCCCAGTTTCTTGTCCGAGCCGACGGAGATGAACAAAACCAGGCCGAACCCAAACCCCAGCTTCATTCTCTCCCTCCCCGCGACAGAACCTCCGCGGCGGCGCGGCAGTCAGGCTCGCCGGCGCGCGCGTGCGTCGCCCTTAGGACGGCGCACGCGGCCCCGTCGACCTCGTCTGACCGACCCAGCCGTAGCTGGTGGAGACGGCGGCGGTCCCTTCTCTCGCAGAAACCAAACCCTAACCCTATTTTCGTCTCTCCCATCCCCTACTCGGCTGCTGGACGGAAGAAACGGCCACGCGAGCCGCTCTAGGTCGAGCTCTCCTTTGGCGACGTGTGGTGCGGCTGTTCGTAGGGCGCTGCACGCCAGCGACACGGCCGTCGTCACCCACGCCGCCACCGACGATGCTCAAGGTGCCTCTCGCCGGCGCCCGTCTCCAGCTGCGCAAGGTATGACCCGTGCCCCAACCGCCAATCTGATTCCTCTTCTCCCCTAGCCTCAAAATCGATGCTTTCTTTCTTGAGCAGCCGGACGAGTCCACAAACCATCTCCCGTTGTTCCGTCCACATAGCCATCTCTTTGGTTACACTCCCCCGGCAATAGCCATCGTACTGGTGTGGATCTAGGCATGTAGGTTTGAATTTAGTCTAGGCATGTGACCCTAAAACCAGACTAGGTAATTTTACGTGATGTGCAAAGCTCGACCTTCTCAGGATATTGAATCCGTTTCGATTGCTGATACGAGTTTCAGTTTTGTGAAAAATATATACTATTACTCCATGTTGAAGATGTTTATATCAACCTAGTGAATCCAAATTTGAGATTGTTTCTGCTGATGTCTACTTTATTCCAACTGGTCAAGTGTAGAACTCCTTTTTGTTTAAGTTTAATAAGAATTTGTATACTTGCCGACTCTCCAGGCCGTATGCAGAGTCAATGTGCAGCTGGAGCTCCCCAGCAGCATCGTGCGGTGTGTCTGCTGGGAGGGCACGCCGTCCACTAGGACGCGAGCCAAGGAGAGCCGTCGTCCGCCGCACCCTGCAAGTACACCATGAGCCACAAGGGCGTGGTGCTGCTGCTGGAGGCCGGCTACGGGGCGCCCTCCTTCCTGTTGTCGCCCGTGTAGCCGCAGCACAACTGCAAAGGTAGGCGTGCGGTAGTGACTGAATAATAGGCTGGCTTGTCTACAGAATGCTTACGAATTGATGAGTTTATTTCCCTTTCTATTTTGGGTTCAAATTATGAACACTGCGAGGTCATACTGATGAGTTCAAACTGCACGTTACCATCCAGATCTGTCCCTACTCATTACAAGTCCACAATATGGGTCTATTTATCCAGAAATTGTAAGCAGCCACAAAGCCACGGAATGTTTATGCACTCGCTGCGTTGGAGTAGTATAGCTGCTTTTAGCATCCATGTACTGTTCATTTGTTAACAAAGTCAGTATATTAGCTTATCCCAGTCAAACTGATATCATCTTGTTGATTGAATGTAAGAAGCCTTTGCAACCATATTTGGCGTGGTTTGATTTTGATGATAGCGTAGATAAGAACAGAATAGTAGTAGAGTTGATCATATCTTATTAGTCCTTGATGCCGGTATTCTTGTTTCACCAAACTATGTTCTCCTGTCCATGTCAAAATAATCATCTGTCTAGTAATACTATCCTTAGTACTACCTCCGTTCCTGCATATAAGATGTTTTGTAGGCCATTGTAGCCTACCAAAACTTCTTATATTTTGGAACAGAGGTATTAGTTTTTTGCTTTTACATGTTGATCTGTGTGGAGTGTGGACAGTAGGTTTTTCCAGGTTATTTGCTAATTGTACATATTCAGTTTACTCTAGAATGACAGTGTAAACCCTGCCTGTGTGTGATCATGTGATGGATGAGAAGTTGCATCTATGTACCTTTCGCCCATGATGAACAAAAAATAGAGCTACACTTGATCTTTGTTATGCCTCACATCTACTACTTGTAGGCTTGTACCATACCGAGGAGACACATCTCCTACTTGTTTGATGTACACTGATATTTGATGTTTCTTAACTGCAAGTTTTAGAAGGCTGGAAGCTTAGGACATGGCTGTCTCCTCTGTTGCGAGGTTCTTCCCATGCTCTTGATCTTGCATTTCGACCCTTGATGGCCGCGGTGCGATGGTTTAGGTGAGCATCTTCTTGTCTCCTCGATGTGTTGTGTGAGCCGATGATGTAACGACATTGGTTGATTGAATGGTGTACTTGTTATGCTCAATCTTGTTGTGTTGTGTATGAGTATCGATAGTGAAGATGATGTAGTATTTATACATGCCTAAATCCTCTTTCTTATGTTTTAATTATTATCTACTCCCTCCGTTCCACATTTTGTCACTAGATGTATTGTTTTTATATTTACCCAAGCTTGGTCTGGTGCAGGCTCTGCCTGGGGTTGCGGTTCTTCCTTGATGCCGACATTTGCAAGGAGGCTGCTGACGCTCTCGGGTCCGCAAGCGCTGGATTCCTTGCTCCCGCCGTGTGTATGAAATATAGGAGGATTGTTTTGAGTTGCAATCTCAGAAGTGGCATGTGTATGCCAAAGCTTCATCTTTGTGTGGTCTTGCAGTGTGGTGATGAGCATGTGTGAATGTAGGTTGTGTGGCCTCGTGTGGCTGGTATGGACGACTAGTACGGGCGGCCTATGGATGCGTCGCGGTTTACTCTGGCCTGGTTTGTGTCTATTTGACCTCATCCAAACGTACGGGATGGAAGAAATTATCTTATACCGTGATCTCTTGTTAGGCTGAGCAATGGCCTGGCCGTCCGTCTTATACCGTGAACATTACCGAGCAGCAACGAAATGAAAACGAGATTACCACCGTCGAGGTAGGTAGCGGCAGAAACGAAAATGAGTAGTGCCATGTCAGGATTCCCGCCCTGAAAATCCAAACTTTTCACCCTCCATGCATACTATAAATATAAAAGTGTGACTTGAAGTCTGACTAGGTTTCGCTAGTCATCAGTTGCGGGATTTGATCGGGGGCGCGTGTGTTGTGGTTTAGTTGGCGGGCGTACGTGCACCCATTAGAGAGGGTGCGACGTGTGAGAAAAAAGAAAAAAAAAAGAGCAGCTTAGCTTGGGCAGGCGTATCGTTGATGGAGACTAATTTGTTCTTAGTGAGCTGACGAGATTTTATCGGATACTTGCGTGCAGAGCCGTCGCGAGCGGATCGGCGAGCGGCTGCGAGTCCTGCAGGAGTACCCGGCACAACATCATCCTTGGCATTGCCCGTGGGCTGCTCTACCTCCATGAGGATTCGCTACTCAAGGTCGTCCACCGGGACCTCAAGCCCAGCAACGTGCTCCTGGACGACAAGATGAACCCCAAGATCTCCGACTTCGGCCTGGCAACGGGGTCAGCACGGGACGCGTCGTCGGAACCTAGTACATATTTACCAAGCACAAGCTACTACTATTTGTGTTGTAGATTACGGCTGATTATGTCTACTCACCACAGGTTGAAATTCTCGATGCAGTGGAGACATGGCGCCGGAGTTCGTGATGGACAGCGTCTTCTCGGTGAAGTCAGACGTGTTCAGCTTCGGGGTCCTCCTGCTAGAGATCCTGAGCGGGCAGCGGAACGGCATAGTGTACCTTCAGGAGCACGACCAATCCCTCATCCAAAACGTACAGATCTTTTAAAACTCTGATCGACCAACTTAATAAAAATTATGTTCGAATGCTTCATCTCGTAAGACCAGAATTAAAGCTAATGATTTTTTTTTTTGGACAGGCATGGACGTTGTGGAGTGAAGATAAGGCCGCCGATTTCATGGACGTCGCTCTTGGGCAATCATACTCGGCCGATGAGGCGTGGCGTTGCTTACAAGTCGGCCTCCTCTGCGTCCAAGACGACCCTGATGGTCGGCCGGCCATGTCCAGCGTCCTGCTCATGCTCGTCAGTGACCATACACTAGTGGAAACAACCCCTTTCGTCCAGGGGGCCAGGGGGCATCTGTCCCGGTTGCACAAAAACCCGGGACCAATGATATGCATTGGTCCCGGTTCGGTTGCCCCATGCAGCAGAAACCACCTGGGGGCATTTGTCCCGGTTCATGGGGAGACATTGGTCCCGGTTTGTGGCACGACCCGGGACCAATACCTAGCCACGGGCCACGTGGCACGCGCATGGGCATTGGTCCCGGTTTGTGGCACGACCCGGGACCAATACCTAGCCACAGGCCAATAAATAGTCTTTTTATCCACCCATTCAACCAATTTCCAAACGCATTTGTAATATTGGTTGAAGATATTTTCTCTTCAAAATCAGAAATACAAGCTAAACCTAAGTAGAAGACCTCTGCTGGTGGTAGAAGAAGCTGCGCTTAATGTCCGGCCACGATATTCGTCTCCGTTGCACAACTCTCAACAAAAAGCAGCATTCACATTAGGCGGCTGCGTTAATGTCCAACCACTCTCTATCCTCCTCTTTTTGAAGGTCGATCGCCCACACATTTCAGAAACGAAGCGCCAGTCCATCTTCCTATTGCAGTTCCGCGACTCGCACATGCCGGCGGCCACATGCGGTCAGGCATCGACACCGCAAAGTATGCATTCACATTAGGAGGGGGACATGCATTTCGATAGATAAACAAGGCACAATACACATAATGGCAAGATTGGATCTAAATCTAAACGGAGAGCATAGATCTAAATAAACAAGGCAGTACATAATGGCAAGAGTGCATCGATCTACTAGTCATACTCCTGCCTAGGCCTATAGTACATGTACTCGTAGTCGTCGTACTCGCCGCCGCCGTCGTCGTCACTATCGTCTGACGGTGCTCTGCACTCCCTCGGAGGATCACGACTCCAGGACTGGGCCTGAGGGTAGCGCAGGCGGGGGATATCGCCGGCCCTGATGTAGTTCATGACGCTCTGTAGAGTCCGGCCGGACCACCATAGCCGACGACCGGCCTCGTGAAAGTTCCCAGGAGGCAGACCGTCCTCCTCATACCTGGCGAGCGCCCTCTCGCGCCGATTGATGAAGAAGGCATCCCAAGTATGCTGGTTATCGGGATGCCAACTGGGATTTCTCCGCTGCTCCGGCGTGAGCTCGTGGTAGTAGTGGTTCGTGATGGCCGCCCGACGCGCCACACCTTGAGGAAGAGGAGGGACCGGCACTCCTCCGGCGCTCAGCATCCAACCGGCGGGAACGTTGTAGCCGCACGGGCAGGGGTAGTTCGAGGCGGAAAGTGCCTCCGCCTGGATGAATGTTAGAGTGGGTACGGTAGAAGCCATGAGAGAGTGGTGAGTTTGTATGTGTTTATGCCAATGGTGTGGCAATTCATACATATATATATAGCGAGAAGAAAACATCCCTTTAGTCCCGGTTGGGGACACCAACCGGGACTAAATGGGTTAGGGTTTCATTGAGAAACGGATCATCCCTTTAGTCCCGGTTGGGGACACCAACCGGGACTAAATGGAATTAGGGTTTCGTTTGGACCAATCAGATAGAATCACACGGATCGTGTGTTTCTTTCAAGCGCTCGTGAGTCGTTGGATCCGGGTGTGTTTTTTTCGAGCTGTTGTGAGCCGTTCGATCAGGGGTGGTGTGTTTCTTTCGAGCTGCTGTGAGCCGTTGGATGAGGTGTTTCTTAACCGTTGGATCAAAACCCTAGCTCAACACTTTGTGAGCCAGAGGACCCTATATATAGCCCAGCTTCATACACCGGTCAGTTCATCTCCCAAATACAAAACATCCGGATTCGCCAGCATACGCCCTGCGGTGCATTTGGTATGCATATATGCACCCAGTAGCCACTGCAGGGTTGTATACTGGCGATACCGATTGTTTTGTTCTACACCCCTATTTAAGATTTGATACATCATATATTCAGTTCATCGAGCAAATACAAAATCCGGATTCGCCGTCATACGTCCAGCCGTGCATTTGGTATGCATATATGCACCCAGTAGCCACGGTTGGGCCGTATGACGGCGATACCGTTTGTTTTGTTCTACACCCCCCTTGGATACATCATATATTCAGTTCATCGAGCAAATACAAAACATCCGGATTCGCCATCATACGTCCAGCCGTGCATTTGGTATGCATATATGCACCCAGTAGCCACGGTTGGGCTGTATGATGGCGATACCGTTTGATTTGTTCTACACCCCCCCTTGGATACATCATATATTCAGTTCATCGAGCAAATACAAAACATCCCGATTCTCCATCATACGTCCAGCCGTGCATTTGGTATGCATATATGCACCCAGTAGCCACGGTTGGGCTGTATGATGGCGATACCGTTTGTTTTGTTCTACACCCCCCTTGAATACATCATATATTCAGTTCATCGAGCAAATACAAAACATCCGGATTCGACATCATACGTCCTGCCGTGCATTTGGGTCAGTGTTTAACACATTAATCCCCATTTAACACATTCATCCATGCATGCTTGGGTCAGTGTTCACTTTGAACTCGGGTAGTAATGTGCACGGGAACATCATCCGCGGCGTCCGAGCACGGCAGAACAGAATGTTTACCGCATCCCCCTCGGTGTTCGTTTGTTTTCTCTTTTTAATAAAAGAATTTGTATTCTGGCGACATTGCGGCGCGCTAGCGCATCTGTTTTCTGTTTAATGTAATTATTACTAATTTTAAAACAATATAAGATATTTATATTTAAATTAAGTGCAAATAGTGAAATAGTTAATAGTTTGAATAGTTAGAATAATTATTTAGGTAAACAGAAAACGGATTTGAATTATTTACGCAAATTCAAACAATTTTAATGTTGTAATTTTTTTCTAATTTGAAAGTATATATAAGTTATTCACGTGCATATTTAAGATATTCAAATTTAGGCGCTAAAACAATTGGCGCGCCGGCCCACTGGTTCTGGCGCGGGCGACCAGCCGGGCCTTTCGTCCCGGTTGTTGCCACCAACCGGGACGGAAGGGTCTTTCGTCCCGGTTGTTGCCACCAACCGGGACGAAAGGGTCATAGGATATAAACACGTCACCGCTCCCCTCAGTTCCGAGCGAGCGCAGGGACGAAATCGACGCCGCCAGGCTGCCCATTTTTTCCGTCCCCCCGCGCCGCCCCTCACCCCGTCGGCATCCGCGCCGCCCCCCCTCGCCCCGTCGGCATCCTCCTCTGTGGCGCCGCTCCCGACTCCGTCGAGCGCACCCACCCCCCCCTCGGCCCCCCCTACGCGCCCTCTCCCGTTCGCCTCGGCCGCGCGCCGCCCCTCGATCCCGTCGCTGCCCCGCGCCGCCCCTCGATCCCGGCGCTGCCCCGCGCCGCCCCTCGATCCCGTCGCTGCCCCGCGCCATCCTCCACCGCCCCGCGCCGCCGGCCCGCCGCTGCCCCAAGAGGAGGTAAAAGGCCTGCCTCCATCTCGCCCTAATCTGGGGCCTTTTTTGTTTTTCTTCCTTTTTTTTACTTAATTACTGTTTTTTATTATTGTTAGAATTATTAGTTTACAAATGTTAGAAATTTTAGTTTATGAATGTTAGAAATTTTAGATTAGACTTATTTACTTTAAATTTGTTTAGAATTGATATAAAAAAATTAAGAATGTTAGAGCATGTCTAACAGACCCCCTATATGGCCCAAACCCGTATAATAACCGCTGATATACGGGTTTGGGCTATACCCGGCCATCTAGCAGACCCCGTAAATGGACCACCCCGAACGATTTTTTACAAGTTTGGGTAGGGGGCGGCCCGTCGACCCCTACATGTGCGGGTCGGGAGGGGATATAGAGGGCCAACCCTCTACCTCGTGCGAGCTAGGGCGCGCTGAAGATCTTTTGAGAGTATGGACAGAGTTTACTTTGTCTAGAAATAACAACAGCAATTAAAATTCAGATATGAAGAGGCATCCCTGATGCCCCTGTTAGAAGAGAGCAAATCAACACTAAAATGAAGAAAACAGATATTGCTGTTGTATGAATGTGTTGAAGAAGCAAAGACAGGACCAAAGGTTACCAACTCGTAACCTTTGGTCCTGTCTTTGCTTCTTCAACACATTCATACAGCAGCAATATCTGTTTTCTTCGTTTTAGTGTTGCTTTGCTCTCCTCTAACACGGGCATTAGGGATGCTTCTTCATATCTGAATTTTAATTGCTGTTGTTATTTCTAGACAAAGAAAACTCTGTCCATACTCTCAAAATATCAGCTGCCATGAGGGTGCCCAAGTCATGGATATGCAAAATGTCCAAAAACCTGTTTTGTGAGGGGCCAAAAGCTCGTGCGAGCTAGCAGACCCCCTACCCCCACCCCGTAAAACAGAGAATATTCTGTTTTACGGGGTGGGGGTAGGGGGTCTGCTAGCTCGCACGAGTTTTTGGCCGGTGAAATGTGTATACAGGGCCCTCTACACGCGTTTTAGGGGGCGAAAACATAAGGGGTCCGTTAGACATGCTCTTATTTTAGATTAGACTTAGCAATTTTAGATTTGTACGTTTAGAATTGATATAGGAAATTTAAGAATGTTAGAATTATTAGTTATTAGACTGACCAATTTTAGATTCGTACGTTTAGAATTGATATAGGATATTGAAGAATGTTAAAATTATTAATTATGAATGTTAGAAAATCTAATTAAGATAGTGTTATAAATTTAAGAATGCTAGAAATGTTATCGTATGTTTAAATATTATTATGCATAAGCAATTTTAATGAATTGGATCTGAAATATATACTTACTCTTTTTGTATAGTATGGAGCCAAGAGACGAAGATGCCGAAAATATGATCGAGGGTTTAATCCGCGGGCCCGACGTAGAGCCCGATGTGAGCCAGTGGATGAACGACTCCGGTGAGGGAGATCCGGTGCTCACCCAGGGAGACGACTCCGATGAGGGAGAAGCCGACGGCTCCGATATGGGAGCAGCCGACGGCTCCGGTGGAACCATACAAATTACAAACACCGGCTCCGAGGTGCATATATATATATGTTAATTAATGAAGCATCCGTTGTCTATATACATGTATTAACAGTCTTTATATTTTTAGCCATCCGGTTCAAATATATCAACCGGAAAAAAGACTAAACGAGGCGCAACAAAGAAGTTGAAAGATACAGAAAGATACAGGATCGACACGATCACAGCAGACGGTGCACCCGAGCTTCCCGCTGATGTTGCCCAAAAATTTGTGAAGCAATGCGGAGTGCTAGTTAGAGATCACATCCCGATCACTGTTAATGAGTGGAATGAGCCAAAAGATCCGCGGAAACAAGGAATTTTATATGTCGGCAAAATAGCCAAAGATCATCTTTTCTCAAAGATTTTGGCTAATTTCAACTTACCCGTGCCGGAGGTGGACGAGAATGAAGCGGATGTGACTGAGGCCGATGTTACTAAAATGAAACATGAGATACGGGAAAAGGTCAAAGCGTGGACCCTGAAAAAGATGGCCGAGCAATTCAAAAACTGGAAGAAAAGATTGAACCTTGATTATGTTAAGAAGAACAAGACTCCTGATTTCACTCAAGGGTATGAGAAAATAAAACCCGTATGGCCAGACTTCGTGAAGTACAAGCTGGCAGAGAATGAACTGGAAAGGACGAAAACAAATGAGAAAAACGCCGGCAAAAAGGTATATCACCATGTTATGGGGCAAGGTGGCTACAAGGGTTCTAGTCCCAAGTGGGAGACATGGGAGAACAACCTGATTCAGCAGGGGATCACTCCCGAGCCGTTCTTGTGGGTCGAGCGGACAAGGTCATGGTTCTACGGGCATGGGGGCAGGTTGGACGCCGAAGGAAAAGCAATATATAACCTAAGGCATAAAAAGAGTCATCCTCTACCCATAGAGAAGCTGAGAGACGCAATAAAGGACGTTAAAGATGGGAAGTTCGTGCCAGATAGAGAGAACGACGAGCTCACACGAGCCCTAGGGAATAAGGAACACGGAGGGCGTACACGAGGCACAAAAGGCACTCCTCCGTGGAGTGTTGCGTTCGAATCCACCAAAAAGTTATACCCAGATAGAAGCCGTCAACGTAAAAAGGACAAGGAGGCAGCTGAAGCAGAGAATCAGGCAAACTGGAGGCGTCAACTTGAAGAAATGGTAAAGCTGACACAGGATGTAGCAAAGAAGCAGCAGGACCAAATTAACACACTTAGCCAGCAGATAGTGTCTACCGGCGCATCAGTACAGATGCTAGAAGTTGAAGCTGAGGCTCCCGACGCCGCACATTCTCATCGCAAAATCAGCGTTGCGTCCACGCAGCTACCGGATGATGATGCACCACCGATGATTTACCCGGTGGACGAGATCACGGAAATGACATCCTGTGAGCTCCACGTGAAGGTCGTCAATATAACCATCAACGCGGCGGCCGGATATGTCTTACCGATTGGCAACGAACCAACTCACCATTGTCTCCCGGTTCCACGGGGCTACGCTGTTGTTGGGGTCGATGAAGTTGCCAACGGATTCGAGCGGGTAAAGCTTGATTTTCCTGAAGGTGAAGACGAAGAGTTGACTGAACTCGGAGAAGCCAAGAACTCGACCGTTCTATGGCTAAAGGAATGCATTATGCTCACAAATCAGACGGCAAAGCCATCGAATTCTCGCATTTCTCCAGCGCAAAAGTCTCCAGCGCGGTCGTCTTCGCAACGCATGCCGTCTCCGGCGCGGTCGCCTACGCCGTGCACGTCTCCAGCGCGGTCGCCTACGCCGCCGCGTCAGCCCTCTCCGCCCACTAAGTTTCTGCCGAAACGTAAAAAATCACCGAAACGTCAACGGTCACCCCTCCCGAAGGTACCAAAAGAGGTACCCAAGTTACCTTACGACTATACTCCCGAGGAAACCCAGAAAATCGCAAAGGACGAATACGATGCGTGGAAATCAAAGCGGAAGGAGAAGCAAAAGCCAGATTTCCCTGAGACCGAAGAAGAGATAGAACGAGCTTGGAAAATGGTGAAGACTCTTCATCAACCCGAGCCGAGTCTGTCATCTGACTATGACCGCTCTATTCTGAAGTCACACCAGGAAATGGTGCGGTCAACGAAGAGTAGTAGCGCAAGCGGGAAAAAGGGGAAATCAGTTGCTCAACTCGGAGAGCAGAAAAAACAATCCACGTCCCCGCTCAAAGTGATTTCCAATACCCAGGTGGGGCCGAGCACTAATATTGCCGATGAGGATATTGATCCGGAGTTTATAACACTGTACGCAGACAAGGCAGCTGATGCGGGTTTGTCCATTGCTGAGTATATGCAA
Source organism: Alopecurus myosuroides (assembly GCA_028641055.1). Lineage (NCBI taxonomy): Eukaryota > Viridiplantae > Streptophyta > Magnoliopsida > Poales > Poaceae > Alopecurus > Alopecurus myosuroides. The sequence continues at coordinate 468,314,760 of CM054057.1, read as the reverse complement.
ACAGTGAACTACTTCCCCGCAGCTGAATGTGCGTACAAATACGAGTCCGGGCAGCCTCTTGTCAAACCCGAGGAGATAAAGAATCTACCAACGAAAATGCGAAGAGTGCATAATTGGTATATGCAAGCCGCTAATGAATCTGAGGACTGGCTATGTCTCAGCGTTAAGGACGAGCACTATGGAACTGGAAATGGAATTGTTATGATTCAATTTGAGGAATTGTTTCAGTTATACCAGCAGCAGGCCCTCGACAAATCTATCCTTAGTGCCTATTGTCTGTAAGCACTTATTTCTCTAGCTCACCTCATTCAATTGCATATATATTCATATATATATATATATAGTACACTCATATATTATAATTGCAGAATGAAGATTCTCGAATGCAAAAGAGATGGAATCTATGATATTGGGTTCATTGATCCAAATATTATTTTTGAAAAGACTCTTCGGCAATCTCCCAAGGATACAGAAAATAATATTCTGAGGGCAATAATATTTAACCAACACCGACGGGAAATACTATTTCCTTACAACTTCAAGTAAGTGTGTTACTCTGTTGTAAACATTCTGTTTTCCTTACTCGATGTTCATTGTATAATTGATGAGTTCTGCGTGCGCAGCTTCCACTATATTCTGCTAATCTTCCAAATTGACAAAGGAAAAGTAATTGTAATGGACTCAAAACGTAAACCCCTCTCAATGTGGGCTGACATGCAGGAAATGATCCAGCGGTAATTTCAATCTTTATTAATTTCAGTATTTATATATTGCAATATATCGACTACTTTGTTTCATTTTCGGATATCAAGTAATTACTAACTCTTTTTATTCTTTTTCTTTCTCGGGTAGGGTTTGGAAGAGGTTCATAAAGAAGTCTCCCGGTGAATGGGAAAAACAACTTACATTTGATGTTGTGCAAGTAAGTACTATCTAGATCCGTGCCCATCTCCATTATCATGCCTGGTTGATTATTATTTTGATTGAAACAATCTTCTCGTATAGTGCTTGCAACAAGGAGACGGGAATAACTTGTGTGGATACTACGTTTGCGAGTTCATTCGTCAGACCACATCTCCCAAGGGCAGAAATTTAAAACAACTTCATGTACGTTAATCGTCAATTCTTCTTATTACTATCTATTTTAGTTACTTAGCTTCATATATTTTAGTGACCACTCTTCTTTATATTAGATCGAACGGCTTCGGGACGGTCTTCTACCTAGGGACCGCATACGAGTAATTCAGGAGGAAATTGCGGGCTTCTTAGATGCAGAGGTCATAAACGTACATGGAGAGTACCATGCCTCCGGTTGGAACTAAGTTTGATTTTGTAATACACTCCATCGGTCATGTAATATGATCGATATACTTTGCTTCTGTAATATAAGTGTTTCTTATTCTGCTTTATATACTTATTCACTCGTGCGATCCGGGGGCTCGGTGGAGGGTACACCGAGGCTCCTCTCTTCTCGAGGTCCGGGGAGGGGCCGCCAGGAGGTCTCGGGGACCAAAAAAACGGAAATTGTAAAGCCCTGCCGCGGCAGAGAAAAGGGAAAAAGCCCTGCCGCGGCAGAAGGGGCATGCATCCCGGGTCGTATTCAGAACCGGGACTAATAGCCCTGGCCAGGTTCCAGCGCTCGGGCCACGTGGTCAGCCCCATTTGTCCCGGGTCCTGCCACAACCGGGACCAATGGGAAGGGTATTTGTCCCGGATGCCCCGTCCCGGTTGCACAACCGGGACAAAAGGGGGCCTACGAACCGGGACTAAAGCCCCTGTTTCCACTAGTGATATGAGCCTGCCTGCACCATCTAGGCCGCTGAGGAACGTCCCGTCGTCAGCGCAATCATCGGCGCAGAAGAGCAGCGAGCCGTCCGTGTCCCAGAAGTCGATCAACTATGCCTCCATCACTGCCGTCCAGCCGCGATGAGGTTTAAGACTTCATTTGTACTCCCTACATTTTTCATGTTTCTTAAGAATCTTACTCGATTAGGATTTTTTTATCGTATTTGATTACGATTTTATCTTGGATTGACATGTAATGCAAGTCATGCAGTACAATTTGATTTTATCTTGGATTGCGCCTGTCTTGAGATGGTCACTCGGGCATTCTATAACCTTGTCTGGCTGACAGCTTTAGAATAGATTAAATGGTTAACACGGCGTTACCACATTTAGTTGGCCTCCTGAGTCTTGTCCCCCATTGTCCATGTGTGCTCCGGGGAGCAGTTCCACCTCTAGACGGCTCAGCGCCCTCCGAGGTGCGCGCCTTCCCATGGTGTGCTCCCTCCACACGCTTAGCCCTTTCTCTGGTTGGATCGCGTTGTTGGACGATAGCTGTCGCGGGGTACCATGGCATATCACATGCTTGAGGTGTTAGGGTTTCATGAAGAAAGATGGACGATGGTGGACTACTCGGTTTGACGGGACACAACGGGTCACGATTTACCCAGGTTCAAATCCCTTGTGTGGTGGTAAAACCCGTACCCCTGCCTGTGTATTTTCTCGGTGAGTTCACCTCGGTTATAAGGGGATTGCGGCCCAGAGATTAGATCGTGCGCAGGTGTGTATGCAGTATGAGTCTTGGTTTTGCTACCACCCCTTCTAGCCTTTATATAGGAGGTTGGGTCTTGGGGATTTGTACATGAGTTGAATACGACTTGAGTCGGTTTCCTTAACCTATCCTTGTCTTGCGGGATACTCCTCGCTCCAAGTTGAGCTCCCTTCCATACCCGATGATGGGCCTGGCTTCGTGCATCTTAGCGGGCCGATTGAAGGACCCGTGACCTGGTATACCAACCGTACGTGCTCATTTGGCATGCCCACGTAAGTAGCCCCCGAGTGTCTGGTTGAGTCGAAGACTCGAGTAGCGACTTCAACCTGAACTTCGTTCGAGTCTGTCCTGTAATTGATAGCCTGAAAAAGATTGACTAGCTCGGAAGCTCCATCGAACCAGTTTTAACTGATGAGAGATAATTTTATTGGAGTTGAGGGAATATGGTATAACGAGCCTGGAGCACTCGACGAATCGAGTCCGGTTAATCGCGCTTGAGCAAAACACCGCTAAGCTCTTCAAATTCGAGTCCCTGACTCGAACTGGAAATAAGTAAGGTAGCTCGACTCGTGCCGCATAGGACTTACCGAATCGAATTCCATTGTTCAGTATAATTTACCTGACGCGTCCGTCGGGATTTTTCATCATGAATGTAGACATGGAAATAGCCAGGTAGTACAGAGTGGTGCGACTCCCAGTCTAGTGGACTCGATCCATGGGTCTTACTTTCATGGCGTAGGCATGGCATCCAGTTATGTTACGCGGCCGATGGATCTGGAAAATTAGAATGTGCATGCTTCACACCTGAATCTCGAGCACGTCCGGACGCCGAAACTTGCTTTGAAGCATATTCAACTCAAGCGAATCTCCACTTAATGAGGAGAAGCTCAACTTGAGTGTGTCCTTGAAATATATCAGTCAAAGCTTGAAGATAAACTTCACTTTACCTGCATCACTGATGACATCATGGCGCACTACGTCTCCGCACATGGTAGGCGATGGTATATTGATACGTTGAAAACGTAGTTATAATTTTTTATGCTTCGTTCTTGTTTTCTATCCAATGCCTTTATGTTTTTCACATATTTTCCTTCGTTTTCTGAATGTTTTCATGCACTAACCTAGTTCTTAAAGCAATATTCTCGGAATAGGCTGAAAATCCACGGAGATAGTTTTTACCCGGAACGAAGACAAAGACCGAAGGAGACCCGGAGGGATGCCAGGTGCGGGGCCACCCTAGGCCACACCTGGGGATCCCCTGGCAGCCTCGGCACCTCCTTGCACCGTATCTTCGCCTATAAATTGCCCTTAACTCTAAAAAGTTTGACAACAGAGATATTTTCCATGAAACATATAGAGAGGCGTCGTCACCTCGAAAGTCCAATCTAGGTCTTCTGCAGCCCTGTTTCGGGACCCTGCCAGAGGGGGAAATCGTCACCAGAGACCTTTTCATTGCCATGATTGCATCCACGATGATGCGTGAGTAGTTCATCTCAGGACTACGGGTCCATAGCAGTAGCTAGTTGGCAGTTCTCTCCGTGATGCCTCCATTTTTAGAGTCTCATGACATGCCTCATATGGTCGAGACTACCGTTATGTAATTGTGCATGTTCTGTTTGCTAGGATCCGATGAATCATGAGATTATGATTATTTTGTTCATGTCAAACTAAGATGCTTCACTTATATATAGAGAGAGTTTTAATGTTTTCTTGCAATACTCTCTGGTGTTTATGATTACCTTGGTCATGTAGTTGTTCATGTCAAACTAAGATGCTTCACTTATATATAGAGAGGTTTTATATGTTAGATAGTGGGTTCATGCATCCCTTACATGTGTGCTCGAGTGACAGAAATGTGACGGATGGGGGGTGTGTTGTTGCCACTAGGGAGAAAACAACAGTGCTCTTGTCTACGGACGAGAAGCATTGATTACATTATGTACTTTACTTAAGGCAATTGTTCGTTGCACACAAAGCAATCACTTTGTTGCTGCAACTTAATAGTAGATAGATTTGCTGGATAGATTTCTTGAGGTGTAATATTAGATATGGCTGCATGCTGGATAGCGGTCCATATGCCTTGACGTAATGACTACTATGTTATAGCCCATGAATTAAGTTGGATAGCGCATCGCTATCCTTTATACCACACTTTGAAGGGAATATGCCCGAGAGGCAATAATAAAGTGGTTATTATCTTATTCCTTGTTTATGATAAATTTTTATTTCTCATGCTAGAATTGTATTAATCAGAAACGTTGATACATGTGTGTTTAATAAACAAACAATGGTTCCTAGTAAAGCCTCTCTTTTAACTAGCTCGTTGATTAATAGATGGTCAAGGTTTCCTGATCATGAACATTGGATGTTGTTAATAACGAGGTCATGTCATTAGAAGAATGATGTGATGAACACGTACCCAATATCAAGATAACAATACGATCATGTCATTTAGTTTATATTGTTATATCTTGCATACGAAGTAACTTATTCCTTAGACCATGAGATCATGTCAATCACTGATACCGGAAGGGTGCTTTGATGTCATCAAACGTCACACCGTAACAGGGTGACTATAAAGGTGCCGTTAGGTATTCAGAAAGTATTAGTTGAGGCTCATGGATCAAGAGTGGGACAGGCTAGAAATTACCTTTTCCCCGAACCAAGCCGTGAATTTTTTCTTTCCAGGGGCACCCTCTTTCAGAAGAATGTCCAGCTCGGCTTCATCAGGATCCACCGTTCCCGACCACATTTCATCCTTGAATTGGCTAAAATAAGATAAATATGTATTAGAGCGAAACTGAGTTACTAGTTGCAAAGTAATTCGGTTCACCATTTTACCTGAGGAAACTTCCTGCTCCCCCCTCATCACGAACCACTTCATCCAAGTTCAAGAGAACATATAGCATTACGCACTCCAGCTCTTCCTTGGTCAAGGTATACTTTTTTGCGCCACCGGCCTTGCCACCAGGACACTTGAAGAGGAGGAGCTTGGGGTCTTTCTTAGGCTCGTCGACATTGTATCGAGAGGCCTGGTTATGCATAGTGGGAACATCATCGGGAAAGTACGTTAGCCTAGCGTCTGCCATCTCCTGGAGGATAGTTGCCTCAGCTATGCATGCTTCAATCTGATTTTTGTTTCCACATTTGGTTCGAATATACTTAAACTCTCTCTCAATACAAAACTGCCAACGGAACTGCACCGGTCCACCCAAGAGAGCCTCGTTCGCGAGATGCACAACAAGATATGCCATCGGAGTAAAGAAGCCCGACGGAAATATCGTCTCTAAGTTGCATAGCAACTCCGGCACTAGATCATGCAGCTTCTGAATAATCAGGGGACATATCTGCTTAGCGCAGAGCGTGCGGAAGAAATGGCTCAACTCCGCGAGCACTCGCCACACACGATCGGGGAGATACCCTCGAACCATCACCGGCATCAGCCGCTCAATCCAAATATGATAGTCGTGACTCTTGACTCCGGTGACTTTTCCCGTTGCAAGATTGACTCCCTTACTTATGTTCGAACAATAACCGTCAGGGAACGTCACGACGTATTTGAGCCACATGAATGCCTCCTTCTTTTGAAGACTAGTAAGGCAGACGTAGGCATGCGGCTTGAACCAATTTTTTCGACGGTTGTTAGTAGGTTGCATGTGTAATCTCTCCCTATCATAGAGCTTCTTAACATCGACTCTAGCTTTGACATTATCCTTTGACTTGTCAGGAATGTTCAGCACTGTGTGAAACAGAGACTCTCCGACATTCTTTTCGGTGTGCATCGCATCGATATTATGGGGTAGTTCGAGGTCCTTGTAATATTCGATCTGCGTCAAGCCTGCCACGTGAGTCTAGTTGTGTGTTTCACCATATCCCACATATCGTGGGCCATTTCCCGGAGCAGGCACGAGAGCACGTAGCTCGGCATCAACAGCTGCACCATCGAAAGTTGGTATCTCTATCTCTTCACGCTCAACTCTTCCCTTTTTGAAGTTATGTTCGTCTTCTCTAAACCGATGCCTTCTTTTGAGAAACTTGCGATGCGTGTCGAACGCGGAATACTTCTTACCGCCGTTTAGCCAAAGGAACTCAAGTTGGTTCCTGCACACTGATCCGAACTTGTACGGGATCGAAGGGTGTGCTGACCAGCGGGGTGGAGATAGCGGTGAAGCGCTTGTCCGTGCGGTCGCGGCAGGGTGCGGCGGAATTCCGGAACGAGGTGGAGCTGATCGCCAAGCTGCAGCACCGCAACCTGGTGCGACTGCTCGGCTGGTGTGCCGAAGACGACGAGATGCTGCTCGTCTACGAGTACCTGCCCAACCGCAGCCTCGACGCCTTCCTCTTCGGTTCGTTCCATTCTCGTGTTATTTACCTGCTGGAGAAAAATCCTGACCTATGAACTTCAAGTAATGAGTCCACTCAATTTTACATGGTCCACACTAATATAAACGGTTTTGTTTTTGAAAATGTAAATACAAAAAATTTGTGCCTCGATCTATTGCTCACTCCAATCCATAAAAAGTGTCGCTCATATTGTACTAAGTTAATACAAAAATTATACTACGTGAACGACACTTTTTTTTATGAATAAGAGGGAGTAGTATTAATTAAGAATTAGTTTTACTCCCTCCATCACAGTATAAAAGGCGTATCTCCAAAATCAGGAATTTTCAGAATTGGAGCTATTTAAGGCGCACAAAATTAATTGCGTAATCAATGGGGCGTTTGGAGAGCAATTAGGTGCAGCTTTTTCTCTCTTCCTATTCCCTTCCGTAGCATGCATGCAAGTGGGATTAAGTGGGAACATGCTCCCAGGGAAATGTCTCCACCAATGCATGCGTGAGGAAGTGGGGATTTACTGGAAGGGGAGGTTACCAAGCGTTTTTTTCTCGTGCTATTAGGCGCATGCTCTTCATTGCCCATGCCTGGTTATCTCCCTGTGCCAAATTTATTGCAGCCTATGGCTAGTAGCGTTGGTACCAGCGACGTGTGAGATACGCCCTTTAAACTGTGATGGAGGGAGTACAAGAAAATGAAGTAATTGCACATCCTTCGGATGCAAGCCAATGGAAAGAAATTGACTCTGAATATCCAACGTTCGGGGCGGAGGCAAGGAACATCAGGTTGGGTGTGAGCACCGACGGACTCAATCCATTTGGCAACAAGAGCAACACGCATAGCACCTGTCCTGTGTTTTTATGGATGTACAATATCCCCTGGTTGTTCATGAAGAGGAAGTATATTCACATGAGTATGCTAATTCAAGGGACTAAAAAACCAGGCAACGACATCAATCTATACCTGAAACTGCTTAAAGATGAGCTGGACACACTATGGGCCGATGAAGGGGTCAACACATGGGACGCCTTCGGTGAACAATATTTCCAATGAGAGTTGTCTTGCTCTATACGGTTCATGACCTACTCCTCTGATGTTTCCCTTCTTCTTGTGATCTTCAGAAATATGGTATTGATACGTCCATAATAATACAATGTTCTCTAGATGTGCATCTAGGTAAGCAACCTATGTGATACAAGATATGATACGACAGGTGTGGCAGGAGCTGCTACATAATAAGTATGATGGGGCTAAACAAGTAATACAAGATTCTCTAGATCGTTGTTTCCGTGTTCATCCATTTTCGTTTTCGTCATCGATGTAGGGCATGTTCGACGACAGGTGTGGCAGGAGCTGCTACATAATAAGTATGTTAAAGATACACCATTACAACAGGTGGAGGCTAAATCCATGGACTCACTTTTTGGAAAGGATTGATGCGGGGTAAAGTCTGATTTTTTCAAAAGACACGATCGGGCACGCCTCGACAGCAGCACCCTACGTACCCTTTCACAAATTTTATTTCTGTGTTTTGTTCGGGGTTTTTTCCGCAAAACTTCTGAAACGCTGAATGTTGGCAGTCTCAGCTAGCCCTGGATAAAAAGGGAAGAGCGAAAGGAGGCGAGCATCTGGTCGTCCATTGGATTGCTCTTGTTACTGCTCCGTACAGCGACGCCTTCGAGCAGTAGGAGCAGGAGCGTGTGCTGGGGCTCACACGATGCGGCCGCGTACTCGCCCCTGTCTCTCTTTTTATCTCCCGTCGCGCGCGCTTGGACTGGTATACCAGAGATGGATCGGCTATCTCGGACCATGGGCTCGCATTCGGAAAGAAATACGAACACACGGATCCGATAAAAAATCACCTGCTCTAACATGGAGGGCAATGGGTCCATATATCGATCTTCATCCTCTTTAATCTACAGATCCATCTGCTGGCCGCCGACCGAGTAATAATAATAAAGGCAGGCAAAGCAAAGCAATTTCAATCACCTGTCTTGGATCTGGATGCAAGCACGCACGCCCACCCCTTCGCCTGGATATACACCTCAAGGGCGCTCGGAATCCACGACCACCGACTGACTTGCTCCTCGCTTACCCAAAGACCACTCGTGTTGCCCCAGCATCATGCATCCTCGCCTCGCCATGCCATGCCACGCCACGCCACGCCTCGCCACGCCTCGCCTCGCCGAGCCGACGCCGCTAAGTCCGCCAAGTCACACGCGCAACCGCACGCGGCCGATCACAATGGACTAGCATTTATAGGGAGACGACGAGACGAGAGGGTCAGTTTTTTTACAAGGCAAGTGAGTTGGGGCGGGAAAGGAAGACAATTCCGATTCCATCCGTCCGTCGGTGTTGCGTGCTGCAATATGGACCGCTAAGATATCCTATGTTGCCGCAGATTGCTCAGCTGGAGGCTTGGAAGACGAGGCATCAATCACGGATTGGATTGTGTAAACCGCTACATTAATATACTTTCTTTAGAGGAGTTCTATGGTACCCCTAATTAAATATAGACCGTCTATTTTTATGGATCTAACGGCTTGTATTAAACCATACTAGTGTCTAAAATCTGAGTAGTATAAAACATACTAGTCTATAAGGTCGGAGTTAAAATTGGAAACTCCGCAGTAAAATCAAAATCAAAGATCCTGTTAAAAAGGCAAGCCCCCGTAATTCCTAATATACTACATGCATCATATTGCTACTGTACGGGGTGTAATGGTGGTCAAAACAAGAGCACATTTCATACCATGGCTACTTGGTGTACATGAATTCCGGCAAGGATGTGTGTTAACCGGCCATCCGCGTACATAAAGTCTGTTCGAGTTTGTTCTAATATTTTGCTGTTATGTTGCCCAGCAGGCCGGAGTCATAGGTGCCGAGCTGTCCGGCCGGCTGGCCGGCCGATCGCCATGCATGCGTAGAGTAACGCTCAACAGGGACTAGTCATCGGCTAGAGAATAGCAATCCGTATAGACCATAAAAAAAGATTAATTATCATGATTCTAAGCTAAACCAACGACATGTTTGGTGGGATTTAGTTACCATAATTTTAGGCTAAATAACGGAATATTTTAGCTGTATTTGCACACCAATTAATGATTTTCCAATTAAAAGTCCAAACGGTCTATCTTAACCAACGGTTAGATTTGAAACCATACTAGTCATCTTTGTTTAGTAGTAAAAGGTACCATAGAATAAGCCTTTCTTTATTTATAAGCTACGGGAGGCAAACCTGGCCGGATCTGCAGGAACCGCCTAAACACATGCATGTTCCGTGCCATCATAGCATTTATTTATATTATACGAGAAAATTAAAACTATTGTTGTTGCGCTAATTCTTACTTCCGCTACGGCCGGCCGAATAGGCGGTCAATCCGCGTCCGCTAAATACTACTAGGAGCAGCTGCCTTTTGTTGTTGCGCTAATCGTGCAACGTGCCAGTCGGGATTAGAAGCGCGGATGGTCTTAGAGCACCCACAACGGTGTACGCCTGTATGGCCGCTTAGGGAGAAAAAAAAAATAACATAACGAAATTGTAAATTTGCCTAAGCGCCCCACTCCTCAACGCTGGCCGCTAAATCAGACGCTAAACACACGCTACGAAACAGATTTCTGTGCGGAAAAAAACTCCAAGCGCTCAGCGCAAAGTTAAGCTTTCGTGCCATCGTAGCATTTATTTATATTATACGAGCACGGCCTAGGCGGTCAATCCGCGTCCGCTTTTGTTGTTGTGCTAATCGTGCAACGTGCCAGTCGGGATTGTTGATGGTCTTAGAGCATGTACAATGGTCGATAAGGCCATCTTATCTTAACTCCGCCACGTGATATAAATATGACCAAAAAAACATATTGTACAATGAGCTATTTTTTAGTCCTATCAATAACAATCAGATATCCTAAATATGTGGTGAGACAATTATGCTAAGAGGTGATCTCTTAGCTAAGAAAATACAAACGTCTTTTTTCTATTTCTCTCTCCGCTAACTAAACAATTATCCTACATATCATTGTTAAGAGAGAACCATTGTACATGCCCTTGGGAACCTAGCAGACAGATCTGCTAACGGGGTGTGCGGCCGATTCCGTGAGAGCCGTTAATATTCATGGGATGGAATAGATGAATGATTCATAATACCTTGCGACATGTACATCAAACAAGTTTAACAATGCAAGTGCAAAAGGGACAAATTACATACAACTTCAGATTTCGACAAATTCAATTAATTCTGACTCAAGACCGACCATATTTGTAGAAACACAGGCACGCTGCTACTACTACTACTATTACATACACTACTATACAGTCGGCCAGCGAGGAAGGAAGGCGGCCGTCCTCAGCCTCCCTTGCACCAGGCATCAATCAAAACTGAACCTGCAGATGATAACCATAGAAACAAAATCATCATTACCATGCTCGTTACCAATACAAAATTAAGCTGACCTGGACAGTCCAGCGAAACAGAAAAAACAAGTGCACAAGTTGGCAACATACATAAATTCTTGTATACAAGTAATAGAAATGGCAACAACAAACATAGCTACAAAAATGCAAAGAGCCATCCTTACGCTCAACAAGATCATGGGCATAAACTTACCACCACCCAAAACGTGGATTAATTACTTCCTTCATGGTTAAATAATGGATCCTGGAGCACATCAACAAGCAACTACAAATACTACACTACCACTCTTAATCTTCTGGGTGATATGTCAGCAAACAAAACCTCACTCTCAATTACGAAAAATTATAGTCAAGATGAGAGTGAACCTATGAAACCGTGGGCCTAGTCCGCTGAGAAAATCTCCAGTACCAAAGCAACATATTAGCAACAGACCATCGGCTCACATAGCATGCACGGCGCAAGGGGAAAACAAGAAACTCGCCTAAAACACGGAGACGAATAAGCTGCCAAGGTGAACTCGCCGCTTTTGCACGGCAGAGAGGGCGGAGGTGAAGGACCAAGTACTTGAAGCCGAGTGCCAGCCAAGCCTGCAGCCTCACATGAGACACGAAGACACCACCTGCGTTGTCCTCGACGCCTCACCTTCCCCTGCAGATAACAAAATAAAAAAGGCATCATTAGCATAATCATTTTACCAAATACTAAGATCGAGCTGAACTGGATAGTGTGCTATCCACCGCCCCACAGAGCACAGACACATCCAGAAAATTGCCACTCCATCGGAATCGCAAGAACAACAACATATATAGCTATAAAAGTGCAAACAACCATCCACATTGTTCATATCACATCAAGTAAACAACAAGCAACTTTACAAGTCAATGCATACATACATGCGTCAGCCGGAGTAAGCACAAGCTAGCTAGCAGACATTAAGCAAGCTTGCTTCAGGATTCATCTAAGAAAGCTCACTAGCATCAGGATTCAGCTAAGCAAAGTAGTCTAGCAAAAGCAAACACATGTAGGCATACATGCCGACATGCATGCATAGACAAGCACAGGCTCCGGCATGGGAGAATCAACTATGGTTCGCGGGTGTTCAGCTGAACACCCAAATATTTTGGCAAAAAAATATACATAGTGAATATATGTATCACTTTTGGTATTTTTAGCATATATACATTGGGTTTGTTGTCCAATTCAAACAAAACCTTAAATTTGTACTTTTATTGGTGCCAAGACATAGACCATTTGGTATTTTAGCATATAACAAGAAGCATCCGCAAGCGGTTAGCCCCTAGTAAAACAACTAGCAACTTTGCTTATCTCGCCGCATTTACATTCAACAACAAACAATCCATGCTCTTCAATCTAGTGTCTTACATGCTCACAAGTCTTTACGTTTAGTCAATGCTTGTCTAGTCGCATTATATTATGTACCAATCGGATTTCAATCATTCTACATGAATAAATTACACAATAACCTCTTTTATAGCAGTCAAATTCCACCAAGATACTAGCATCATGAGTTCATGACCAGATTATGATACTAGTATTTGACCAGATCATGTATTTGGGCGTGCACATCTGCTAGGTAGTATCTGAAGAAATAACTAAGTTTGGGAATGCACATCAGCTAGCTAACACCATGAAAACAAATAGCATCAGCTAAACATGCACGCTACACTTGTGCAGCAAAAATATCCAAACTAGTTTCCTAGATCAGACAAGCCTCAGGTTCTACCAAACACAAAGCACGTAAGTATGTGTGGCCGACCAGAACCTTCAAGTCATCTCCAGAACACTATGCTGCTCCATATACTGAGTCACGTCTCACGCCCGACTACGACAAAATGATCAGTAAAAGGCATGTAGAGGCACCTACCAGGTATTCTAGCCCAGAGTCTGAGTAAAAGTCATTGGCCGAGCGCCCTCCAGAACCAGGCGCCCATCCTGTACGCCTCCGCCAGCGCCATCTTGGGCTCTACCACCAAACAGAAACATGAACATAGACCTGGTTCGTTAAGCTGGGGTTTTTGCCACACTAAAAAGGTACCGCAGCATCATCAAAAGTGAAACGGAAAGGTCCAGGAGGATTGGTCAGAGGTACTCACTGGCGTGGATGCGCAGCAGCCCATCTTCGGCATTGTCCTTGCCATCAGAGGAGATCAGAAGCAGGTCAGCCTCCTTGCGGCGGTGGCGCTGCCATCATAGCACCTTCGCGCGATGTGGACAATTTCTTGAAGGACGGTGTTGAGGTCACCTTGGGGCAAGCAGCACGACCTCTTCTCCAGCTACATTACAAGCGATATGGCTGCCGTGACAGAGTTGTCGGTGATGAGTCTGGGCGGCGAGGGCCTCACACCAGTACCACTTACGCACCAGACCGACCGGCGGAACCTGCACATCACAGAAAAAAGATGATATTATTAACATGTTCATCATAATTGATATTATCATTAGTTGCATAGTAACCATCTCGCTACACTAGATAGAGCAAGTAAAATTCATGGATTACAACGACTTAAGCATCCACCCATGCAGTATTGATGTGCACTATCAGCTGTGCCTAGCTAATAATCAACTAAAGGTCCACTAGCAAGACCACCAAAAAATCTGGTATGACCCTCCATAATTTGCGAACAGCCAGATCACACAACAAAATATAATGAACGATAATACTTCATACATGTCTGACATTTCAAATACACAAAACCAACTCGACCATAGGTCTGACCAAAAGAGGAACTTTGCGATGCAGAAAAGAAACACCAACGAAACTTTAGGGTGTGTTTGGTAGCCTGGGTCACCCCAACATGGGTATCCCAATTGGGCCAAGCTGATCTGATACATGCCGAGCTGAGATTTTTTCAAGTGTTTGGTAGCTTGTCTAGGCTGAGACCAGAGTGCAGAAATTAATATTACAAACAGGTCTAGTTTTTTACACAAAAGTCCTTAAACGGAGAAAACTAAAAGCAATCGATTCCTCCTCGCGTGTGTAGAGCAGATCGCCGGCGGCGGTGAGGCTCCGTGGTGGCGTCTTTGAGGTGCGGGGCGACGTCGTTGAGGCGCGGGGCGGCGTCAGTGAGGCGTGGGGCGGCGGCAGTGCCTGGACGCGGGGCGGTTCGTGCAGGCGACCGTGAAGCTCCGTGGCGGCGGCCATGCTCGGGGGTCGGGGCCGTGGCGCCCGGTGAGGGGCGGCTAGGTGGTCTTCGTGGAGTTCAGACGCGGGTCTCCGGGCGGCGCGGCGAGCTCTGCACGTCAGCCAGGCGTGAGGCCGCGGCGGTAACACGGGGCAGGCGAGCAAGCAGACGGGGCATGACGCGCGAGACCTAAGGGAAAATGGCCACCTATTTCGAGAGGGATTCGGCGCTCGCGTCACGGTGCACGGGTGGGGTCTACGCGGGAGGAAAATTTCGGTACCACCTCGCCCAGGCTGAGGAGAGAAGCTCGTTTCGAGCTTCACAAGTGGGCAGGGCCGAGGGGTGTTTTTCGCATGAGTTGGGCATGGCCGAGATAGCAAACACAGGCTACCAAACACCCGAAAGTTGGGTGAGATGAGAATCTCTGAGGCCACACAGGCTACCAAACGTGCCCTTATGCTCTGCATGGAAACGTGGTCGAACAGTTACATACGACACATGCAGTGTTACAAAATTTCTTCCAAATCTGGAACCTCAGTTGTTCATGCATTCTAACCATATAGGTAATTAAGATGCTAGAAAAGAAAGCTGCTGAGACCAAGGTGTATATACGATGATGGCATCTCATATGGAAGTAAAGAGCACATGCTCATACAAAAGGAAATATATCTCAAATGCCAAGCATAACACTATTGTTTTAATTAAGCATTTTCTTGTGTTATTACCTGGTACTTGACAGCATTGCCATCTTGCAGAACTCATTTTGCATGAAAAACTTGTATTGGAGCTTGGCAGGGCTTTCTGCTTCTTGGTCTTGGTCGTGGAAAGGACGACAGCCTTGTCATCTCCGCCGACGACTGGATCATCACGGTCTTGTTGTTCGCCAATCCTAGAAAAACACGTTAGTCAACAAGCCTGTGAGCTCTATGCAAGCAAAACAAGCAGCACCCAATTGAAAAAAAACACAATCAACAAATTTTATTGAGTGGAATGGATTTCCTTCTAGCACACATGCTTGATTTCTTACTGCCTATACATTCAATTCAACAGGAAAAAAGAAACAAACCTAAGCACGAGTAGATGAAGAACTAGGACTGGACTATTCATGTGTAATTCCACAAGATGACACATTTGTTTGCAAGAATAAGATGGAGGAGGAGAAAAGCTCACCATTACTTGGAGACGTGGCCGCGGGTAGCCGCAGAAGCTCGGAAACGTTCATCTCAGGGAGGTAGTCGCCGGCACTGGCGGAACCAGGGGGGTACCAGCAGGGGCCTTGGCCCCCCCCCCCCCCTATGACATGCACATTAAGATTTTCTTTACATACTCCCTCCGTCCACTTTTATAAGGCACACTTCTTAGCATTTCAATAGTAAGAAGTGAGCCTTATAAAAGTGGACGGAGGGAGTATAAAAGGCTGATTTGGATGAGATTAGAAGGAAAAATTACATGCTTGGCTCCCCCTAATTGATTATTACCACGTTTGGTCCCCTCTAATGCTAAATCCTGGTTCCGCCCATGGTCGCCGGAATATAGCCGATAGCAGCAACCGGGCAGGCAACCAACATATCTTGCTCCTTGCCTCCCCGTCATCATTCCTGCGGCGCAGTGAGCTTGTCCCGCCGGTTACGGTGGTCAGCGACAAACTCGCACGTTGATCTGGATCCCCAGACTTGAGGGATAGTCCTGCAAGTTTTAAGAAATAAGTCCTTGGCATTCTTCGTTAAAATGAACACTAGTGCCTCCACAAAAAAAAGATGATTAAAATAATAGGATCATACTAGAATGTATGTCAGAACATGCTAATCAATAACACAAGTGTGGCGTTTCAGATTAAAACAACTTGTACATTCAGGACATTTAATTTACAGTTGCAGTTGAGGAGTTGAGCTGCACATACCAAGCATCCACAGATAATCATAACAACATGATACAGTTGCAAAAAAGGAACTAAGCCGCCCGTTTTTGTGTCATCACAAGAGTTTCACTGACTTATGTCATTATATATGACCGACATATATAATCAACGCAGAAATATGAAACCTACATACATACAAGTATAATCGCCAGATGCAATCGTGCGCAGCGTACAAGGACTCAAATTCAGTTGGAACAAAGCATGAAGAAGCAATAATGAAGGTTATTTAAATCCATCCAGAGCAATGTTAAATGAGTTAAAAGCTAGATGGAGAGCATTTAATTCTACTTTAGCCTGGCAGCCCTGGCTACTCCTAGCCAAGAAGCTCCTCCAGAGCAACCAAACTGACAGCAAGAAGATTCACTGCTCCCACCAAGGTACGAGTGCTTATGGGAGCATCTAACCAGGTTCCATTATGACCCTATATCGAGATCCATGCAAGAATGCTCTCCAATGGGAACAAGATTTACAAGGAATACTAGGGTAGAAGGAGAGGGATCTCACCGCTCACCTGCAGGCTGAGGAGGTCGTCGGGAACGACACCGGGATATAGTCATGGACGTCAGTAGCAGGTTGGGGAGTAGGTCGCCAGCGCCAGCAGGGAGGTGGTCCAGCCACCCTGCCCATCATCTAGTTCCCCTCCTCGTTACTCTTGAACAGCAAGTGCAAGATTGCAACTGCAAAAAAAATACACAAATAAAGCAAAGATAATTTAAAAAACTGGTCATGCATCTTGACAATTAGCATAATCAGAAATCATTTCCCGGAATTGCCATGGAGCGCTCACTTCCGCACAGATCAAAGCTAGGAAACTCTTTGCTGGCTGTAACTAAAATGTTCAACACAAAGCTGGCTATTCTTTTGTCAATGCCTATTTAATAAATAAATTATTGATACTAGTTAATTAACCGGAAAACTAAATTTTTGCATGACCACTCCTGCTATTGTCTGGGTCGCATAATAATTAATAATTCAACGATAAACTCATAAGGCAAAGCACTACTCGGACTGCTTTCTAATTAGAAACATGCAAACCAAACTTATTACGGCTTGTGCTTTGGGATGATTGATACAACCATTATACTAGCACACAACGTTACAAGAAGAAATGATTAAAGCACTAGAATGGACAAATGATACAACGCAGCATAGCCGGTCAGCGAGGCTGAGTCCTTGTCCTGCCACGCCGTCCTCGCGCTTCACCTTTTACAGCAGGTTACTTATACGCAAAGAGAGACTACTGTTACCAACGTCTCTCAGCCATAATACAAGATCTATATTACGTACAGACTGAAAATGATCACGATACACTCGAGAGACAAAATAAGCTGCAGGATTAAGCTAAAAAATCCCAAGCCTACAAAAAATTCTTTTCTTATCCAAGCCATCATCAAAATTTTAAGTTATAACCAATAGAAAATCTAGCTCCCAGGTCAAGAATCTCAATGCCATCCAGTAGCTACAAAAAAGGAACCGAACTACCACCGCAAGTCCATGACCTCAATTTGCATCTAGCATGGTAACCAGGCAGGAATTCGTACCAAGTATACAAACATCACACCACAGAACAAATGTAAACAGTTTCACACTCTAGATTTATCACAAACCATTCAGCATAACAAAGTGGTATAGAATGGTAAAATAAGAATGTGCAAAAACTTTTGGTTGAAGATGGTACAGTGGCTACCAACAGTCTAGCAAAAACAAAATGAAATGGAACAAAGCTAGCTCCCAGGTCTAGGACCTCAACACCGAACGTTAAAAAAAGAACCTCAATGCCATCCAGTAGTTATAGGAAACATTGACCAAGACAGAAACAAGCATTGCATAATCTACATACAATCTCCGGGATAGAAAAACCCAGCACTCTTGACCTGTGCTAACTAGAACCTAACGGAGAATGCAATACCAGTTGGAAGAAGAAATACACACAAAAAAGCAATTCTAGCCGGCATCAATCATTTCAACCGCGACCAGAGAAAAAAATATTGACCTTTCAGTGCCAATGTGAACAATTTTTTGTAGGGCAGGGGGTCTGGCAAATTATAAAGGATTTGAGAAAACTGTGGCAAATTGTAAATTTTCCCGAAGGGCGGCGTCGAGGTCGCCTTGGTCGCAAGCAGCAAGGCCACTTCTCCAGTGACTTCACAATCGCCATGTCTGTCCGCGAGGAGTCGTCGGAGATGAGTCTGGATGGGAGGACCTCACACCGGTACCACTTGCGCACCAAACCGACCGGTGAAACCTGCACATCACAAAAAAGACGTTGTTATTAACATGTTTATTATTACTGATATTATCATCAGTTGCATATAAACTATCTCGCTACATTATATAGAGCAAGTAAAATTGATGGATTAAAACGACTTAAGTAGTAGCTAGTTAGCACCAACAATGCACTAGTTATGTGCACTCAGATGTACCTAGCTAATAATCAACTAAAGATCCGCTAGCAAGACTACCAAAAAATCGTCTTGACCCTCCATAATTTGCGCACGCCCAGGTCACACAGCAAAATATAATGAACGATAATAATTCATACATGTCTGACATTTCAAATACACAAATCCAACTCGACCATAGGTCTGATCAAAAGCGGAACTGTGCGACACGGAAAAGCAACATCAACAAAACTTTATACTCCGCATGGAAACTCGATCCAGTTACTTACAACACATGCAGTGTAACAAAAATTCTTCCAAATCTGGAACCTCGGCTGGTCATGCATTCCAACCACATTATCGCATAGGTAATTAAGATGCTAGAGAATAAAGCTGCCGAGACCAAGGCGTATACATGATGATGGCATCTCATATGGAAGTAAAGAGCACATGCTCATACAAAAGGAAATATATCTCAAATGCCAATCATAACACGATTATTTTAATTAAGCATTTTCCCGTGTTATTACCTGGTACTTGACAGCATTGCCATCTTGCAGAACTCCTTGTGCATCAATATATTGTGGAGGAGCTTGGCCTTGGCCGCGGAGAGGACGACAGCCTTGTAATCACTCCCCGACGACTGGATCATCACGATCTTGTTTTTCGCCAAGCCTGGAAAAACATGTCAGTCAAAAAGCCAGTGAGCTCTATGCAAGCAGAACAAGCAGCACACAATTAAAAAAAAATAGCACATTTGCCTCATATATATGTATCGAATGCACACAATCAACGAGTTTTATTGAGTGGAATGATTTCCATCTGGCGTGCATGCTTGATTACTTACTGCCTACACATTCAATTCAACAGGAGAAAAAAGAAACAAACCTAAACAACAATAGATGGAGACCTACAGAGGACTGGACTTATCATGTGTAATTCTACAGGAGGGCACATTTGTTTGCAAAAGTAAGATGGATGAGGAGAAAGTACTCACCAGTGCTTGGAGACGTGGCCACCGGCAGCCACATAGGCTTGGAAACGTTCATCTCAGGGAGGTAGGCGCCGGAAGATAGCCGACAACAGCAGTCAGGCAGGCAGCCAACATATCTTCCTACTTGCCTCCCCGCCTGCGACGCAGTGAGCTCCTCCCGTCGGCTACGGCGGTAACCGACATACTCTAATGTTGATCTGGATCCCAAGACTTGAGGGGTCGTTCTGCAAGATTTTAAAAAGAGGTCCTTGGCATTCTTAGTAAAAATGAGCACTACTGCCCCCACAAAAAAATGATTAAAACAACATGATCATACTATAATGTATGTCACAACATGCTAATCAATAACCCAAGTGTGGCGTTTCCGATTAAAACAAGTAGTAAATTCAGGACATGTAATCTACAATTGCAGTTGAGCTATAAGCACACAGCAAACATCCGCAGATAATCACAACCATAAGATACAGTTGCAAAAAAAACGACCGTTTTGTGTCATCATATATAACCGACATAGATAATCAACGCAGAAATATGAAACCTACATACATACATGTATAACTGCCAGCTGCGATCACGTGCAGCATACAAGGACTCTGATTCAGTTGGAAGAAAGCATGAAGAAGCAATAATGATGGTTACTTAAATCCATCCAGAGCAATGTTAGATGAGTTAAAGGCTAGATAGAGAACAGTTAATTCTACTTTAGCCTGACTAGTACCACCCCAGAAGCTCCTCTAGCGCGACCAAGCTGACTGCAAAAAGCTGCAGTGCTCCCACCAAGGTACGAGTGCTAATGGAAGCATCTAACCATGTTCTATTATGATCCTATATCGAGATTCGAGATCCATGCAAGAATGATCTCCAATGGGAACAAGATTTACAAGAAATGCTAGAGGAGGAGGAGGAGAGGGAGAAGGATCTCACCGGGCAGCTAAAGGCTCGGGAGGTCGGCGGCAACAGCACCGGAATGGAGTCATGGCCAGCAGTAGCAGGTTGGGGAGGAGGTCGCCAGCGCCAGCAGAGAGGTGGTCATTGGCATCAGCAGGAGGCCCTTCTCCTTATCTGCAGCGGGGGAGGCCCTCCTCCATCTCCTTACTCCCATGTCTTCCGGCTTCCTTCCAAGTGTGATGCATCAGGCTGCACACAGCTGCACTGCCCATCATCTAGTTCCCCTCCTTGTTACTCTTGAACAGGAAGTGCACGATTGCACCTGCAAAAAATACACAAATAAAGCAAAGATAATTTCAAAAACTGGCGACACATCTTGAAAATTAGCATAATCAAAAATCATTTCCCAGAATTTCCATGGAGCGATCACTTCCGCACAGATCAAAGCTAGGGAACTCTTTACTGGCTGTAACTAAAATGTTGAACACAAAGCTGACTATTCTTTTGGCAAACCCTATATAATTAATTATTGGCTGGGTCACACAACAACTAATAATTTGACGATAAACTCATATGGCACAGCACTACTCCGACTGATTTGTATTTACAAACGTGCAAACAAAACTTATTACAGCTTTTGATTTGGTTTTATCCATACAACTCATAGACTAGCACCCAACATAACAAGAAGAAATGATTAAAGCACTAGAATGGACGAACGATACAACGCAGCATAGCCGGTCGGCAAGGCGGAGTCATTGTCCTCGGAATCATTCCACATCGTCCTCGCCGCTTCACTTGTTACAGCAGGTTACTTATACACAAAGAGAGACTACTGTTACTAACTTTTCTCAGCCAATAATACAAGTCTAGATCCTGTACAGACAAAAAATGATCACCATACACTCGAGAGACAAATTAAGCTGCAGGATTAAGCTAACAAAAATCCAAGCCTACAAAAATATATTTTCTTATCCAAGTCATCATTAGAATTTTAGGTTACAAGTTACAACCAAAAGAAATTTGTCCTCCCTCCCTAAACAAGAACTGATCAGGTAGATAGAAAAAATGTAAGCACAAACTTGGTACAACACTATAGTAATAAGATAAAGTGTAGTAGTATCACACTCTTTTCACCATGTTCTAAAGCTACAACTAGAACCATATCCGTGAAGCAAAGAAGTTATTGAACATAAGCAATTAACCTTGACCAAGGCTACAATGCATACGGAATACAACCATATCCATAAGGAATACAACAATCGATCAATTCTGCTTAACGTGCATACATGGATGCAAAACTAAGTTTCCATTGCTTCCCTGAGATAGTTTGAACCTGGCAACATACATATATATCATCCTGAATGTCAAGAATACATAGGTCTATGTTTGTCTATGTTGTACAAATGCCAAGGGCAAATACATTATCCAGTGAAACTAGTAAATAGGCATATAAAAAATCAATGGGCATTAAGGCAAGAGGCATACACTCCATGTCGATCTGGATGTAGCAGTAGACGATGCAGTGGAGATACAAGTGCGCGTGTCCTAGTCCCGGTTCCCCACGGACACGAGCGCTCATCCGAGTCCCTGTTCACCGGAGTTGGCCGAAGAGGAGGGGGTCAAAGTTCGGTGGAGACCTAGGTAGGAGGACGAGGAGTAGCTGCGTGGCTGGAGCGGCCTTGTCCGCGGCGCGCACGTCGGAGGAGACGGCCGGGACGGAGCCTGGGCGCCGCGCCAGCCGCCATCTCCTCTGCTGCTCGACTCTCCCCTGTTTCAGCTTGCGAGCGACAAAGACGGGTGCCGACCCCGAGCTGCTTGTGGCGGATTCGTGGCTGGCGACGCGGTGCGGCGAGGTCGACGGGGGCCGCACACACCGCCGTACCGATGCACGCCGGCGCCGGCGAGGAAGCTATCCGCGCCGCCATGGTTCTTCCGCGGTCAAGGAGGATTCTCCCAAGCCTATGCCGTCGGTGGTGCTCCACCCGGTCAGGAGGAGGAGGCCCACCGGCCACCGGGGAAGGGGAGGAGACGGCGGCGACGGATCTGGATGGGGGGTTGCGGGCACTCGATCTGAAAATTGAGTGAGGGATTGAGGGGGAGGTGGGTGGGCGACTGTCGATCTCTACGCCGGCGGAGGCTGGGGTTGCCGGAGTGGAGAGGATGGGGGATGGGAGGCGGCGGCGCGGTGTTGGGTGAGAGCGGCAGCGTGGTGGGTCTGGACTATGGTGTGACTGCGTTGCTGTAGCGTGAGTTTGGTTTGGTGGACGTGTACCCCAGCGTGCCCTAAATCCGACGGCCGCGAGAGGCTGGATCGGACGGCGGAATGGTGTTCCTCTGAGCAATCCGGGGCGAGGCCTGTTTAGCCATCCCATTGGATGGATCGAGGAAAATTCTTCTACTCACGAGTCTCTGGCTCGGAAATTAATCGCCAACAGAAAAAAAAAATCGCCAACCACATCGTGCGCCTACTGCGCGGGAAAACATTAACTGTGAATTGGTATACGGAAAGTCTACTCAACCGCCAGCGGCCAGCCAGAAGCGTACAACTTTATAATCTGGTTGGGACGTCGAACCATCAAAGTATTGCATGCAAACTACATGATATACTACGTACTTGCCAACATCAATATTTCACCTACGTACACATCATCTCTATCCAGTGTAAAGAGACTCGGTTACTAAGACATCATAGAGGTCGCGAGCATGGCAGGGAACAACCTTCTCCACGACATCCTCCTCGTAGGTGGCTACCTTCTTCCACTTTGCCACGCCCCCGTCTCTTTCTCGTCCCAGACAACACCGCCTTCATTCGTCGCCGCTCGTCCATGTGTGTCCTGGCTTCTTCGCTTAGCCGGGACGCCATGACATGGTCGACTTGGATCTTCTGGCGCCTCGTTCTGTCGTGGTCTCCATCGGCTCACCAGAAGAGGGGGAGCGGACCTTGCAACAAATGGAGCCATGCGGGCGGCGGCTGATCTAGATAGGATTCGTTCTAGAGATTGTGTGGGGGGAAAGGAGTCGCGGAGAAAGGTTGGGGGAGGTATGCGCTCGTGTTCAGGGTGGATTGGTGGGGTCTAGTGAGTGAGAGGTGAGGGAGAGACATAAATGAGAGGGGCAACGGCTGGTTCGGTGTTAACCCTAATCTGAATAGGCCCGGTGAGCCGATTTAGGTTGGTCGAGTAGATTTTGGCCCATTAAATCTCTTCATTAAGCTTTTTTTGGTCCAATAAAGCTTGGAGGCACTTTTTCGGTTAATAACCGTTTCCTAAGAATGACATGTGACAGCCAATCGACAAAATACATAAACGTGAAAACTATCACGAGTGGTATAAAATAAACAACATGTCACTATCAAGTGACACGTCAAATGTTGTGTACTAGTTATGTCGTAGCATGAAATAACGACAAGCATGGACAAGTGACAAATGAAACAAAGGTACAACATGGATGCATGCTTTCTATTCAAGTCCCCAAAAAACAACTTCAATATTCAACCCCAATATCGCCTCGGTCGAAGCTCATATGAAAAAGTTACAACTCATACAAAATAGAGATAAAAGCACTAGCGGTCACTCAACTTATATGAGATGAGTAAATGGTCACTCAACTCGTAAAGTGTGAATACCCCATCACTCAAGTTGTACGAGATGAGTGAACTGGACATGAACCGGCCCTGGCGCAGGTTTTCCCCTGTCCACTTGGCGATCCCGAATGGGTCCAGGAGAAAATTACTATGTTGATTTTTTTAGAAAGAACCCTATCACAAAATAGGAAACAAGAGTAAACATTTCACACATAGTGGTGACCTAGCCCCTTTCATTGACATGTTGGGGCCTAGCGCTGATTTGGCCCAAATCAAAGTTTGAACCCCGAGTGGATTGGGAACGTCTCGACGATCTTGGCGGAAGGCAAGGGGAACTGGGAGAGGGCGTTCCATACACGTGGGGAGAGGGCGCGCCATACACCTGCGTTCGCACTGCAGCTGTAGGCGGGGCCTCGGGGCCCTATGGTGTCCGGAGGAGAGGCGTCGACGACCTTTTAGTGGCAGACAACGAAGGTGATAGTTACAGGCATTGGAGAGGCACGTGCGTGAGCGAGAAAGTCAAGGTGAGGGGGGGGGATCTCGCGGGAACACACTAGACTATCTAGGCGAGGGAACAGAGCTCGACATTGTCGTGTTCGTCAACGGCAGCGTCGGTCGCAGCGAGGACTCATTGGGAGGAGCTCAGGGACGCGCAACTCTTTGAGGTTGCGACTATAGCTTCATTGAGCCTCCATACAGCTCTAGGAACATACGAGGGAGTACGGGGTGATGCGTTCAAGGAGATCTAGCTGCGACAGTATGAGCCGAAGTTGGGGAAGGCGCCCACGATTTGGCAGCACTAGACAAAGGAAAGCGCGAAGGGAATGTTCTTGGAGTCTTGCGATGTCTACGGTCAGTGCAGAGGGTGACGTCGGCGGTGGGGCGTTCTGGACGCAGCTCCCGTTCTCGTGGTACCAGGGGAAAACGACCGTAGAGGATCCCCCTTGTTCGTGTAACGAAGTCACGGCCGCGTCCTGGTCGTCGGAGCTCAGGCAAACGAGTCGTCAGAGCTCAGGGGAAGGAGCACATCAGCAGAGGTGCTTGCCCGCGCGGTTCCATCAATGGCCGAGCTTCGGGTGGAATGGCATATCGCGCCCTGTTTCGTTTCCGGCGACCTGAAGCTCTCGCCCCGAGCGCGGCGCCTGGCCTCGATAAAAAATCCATGGCTGGGAGGTGGTGTCGGCCAGCGGAACAGTGACGTCAACCCCAACCCGTCTCTCCCATTTGGCGTCGAGCATCAAGTTCGAAGGAGAAGAATCGTTTGATGCCTCAGCTTTCAAAAATTGATGCTATCTAATTTTTCGTAATTGAATAAAAGAAAAAACCAAAATAAAAAATGATAATATTTTGAATTTTATTTGTGACCTCAAAACTAGTTTTAAACTAATGTTATTCTCTGTAATTCAATAACCAAAACTAACAAAAAAAAAGGGCCTAGCCAGCCCACCCCACCGAACCATGCTCGCCAACCCCAAATCCCACCAAACCTCCAGTGTCGTTTTTGCAGCTGCCACCCCGCCTATCGTTTTTCTCTCGCCATCTGGTCCCCCTCTCTCTGCCTAGGAGCATGCACGACTCCCACATACAAGAAAACGCACGCACGCTCCTTCCCCAACCCTAGGTCTCACTCCTCCTTCAACCTCACTCCCTGGCTCCATCGCCTCTGCTCACCTGCACACGTCCTCTCTCTGCCTCCCTTTTGTGAGCTCTCTCTCCGCCTCGGTATGCCGCCGCCGAAGTGCTCCTCTCTTGCTATATCGTCTCTCACTCTCCAGCACCAGCGGACGACCTCGCTCATCCCCATCCCTGGCACTCCTCCCCGGCTCCGATACTCCGCCTCCTGCCTTCCTTTCATGGAGCAGGGAGACACGCCATCCGCTCGAACTCACGACGGTTTTTGGAGTATTTCTCATGATACCATGAAATATCAAGACACTGAAATAAAAAACAAAGAAAATACAAAAAAAAAATGTGTCGGCAAAATGCACCTCTCTTCGTCATATGGGCCCACATACACCTCTCGGTAAGCAGAACTTGGATAGACCTCACTCAGTAGTTCGTAACCAACGTACACATCTATCTCGGTCATCCAGACAACCATACACATCTCTTCATCATCAAGTTTTATATACACATCACTTGGTAGTCTACACCTACGTACAAACCTATTCGGTCGTTTGGACCCGCATACACTTTTCTCGGTCATCCGGCCCACATGAACTTCTCTTGGATATTTAGTCCCTCATACACCTCTCAATGTCACGTGAACATCCCTCGCTTGTCGGAAACGTAGACACCTCTCTAATTCAGCGAACCCAAATGCACTTCTTGTTTGGAGCTCATTTGCTAATGTTACCTATGTTCCTTGACCTTGGACCCAAAATGGTGTGTTGTGACCCAAATAGAAGGCCAGAAAAAACAAAAATAAGGACTCTATTAATGTTCGACGATAGAACCACACCTGAATGGTGGGTAATAAATGTTACCTAACATTTAATAAGAACCCTAATAACAGGATGGCAGGAAACACCACATTAAATTTCGTTTAATAATCGTCTCCTAGAATGAAAGAACGACATGTGACAACGAAAAGACACAAAAAATAAATGTAACAAATACCACATCAAATAACGTGTACAAGCTATCTCGTAGCATGAAATAACAACATGCCCGAGGAGATGCCAAATGAAATAAAGGTACAACATGGATGCATGATAAGCTCATGTATGAAATCGCCTGACACAAAAGAACTTCTCAACAGTTTTCTCACCCCCCCCCACACACACACACAAATCGCCTCGGTCGGAATTCATATGCAAAAGTTACAGCTCATAAAAAATAAGCTCATGTATGAAATTGCCCGACACCTGTGAATCCTAGTGTGACATGTGACATACTCTTTATTTTTTATATCGTGAAACATTCTTGTATGTGCATATCATTTCATGTCCATTATAATCATTGGTATGCACAAAGAATGACATTTCATGCCCGGAGACTATATTTTATGCTACAAACCTTATAAAAACCAATTTCGATAATCACTGATCACGAAAATGCGACGGTTTTAGCAAAGCCTCGTCCCATGACACTTCATTTAAACCCTAGAAATCCTTTGAAAGTGGTTATCACATGTGGCATTTATCTTTTTTTGTGATGACATAGGTCGTATGAATATGGAAATCGAAAAGAGTTCAAGGTATTGAAAGAGTTGGGTCGGTGGTGCCAAAATGAGAGTTTAACCCTTCAAGTTTAGAATCTTCCTACATGTTAGTTTTGATTGTAAATGAATATCCACCTCGCGGTTGTGTGTTGGCTATTAATAAATAACATCACCCTTACGTACTCATATTAGAGCCCATGCAATTGGGAGAAGTTTCCGACCCTTATTGGGACGGTTTTAGACAAAATCTCGTATGTTTGTCTAAGCTCGTCTAACCCAAAATGATCCGACAATGGTTATCACGTGTGTTTTACCTTTTGGTGTTAGGGTATGTCATAGGAGCATGGAATGACAAAATTGATTCCAGGTTATTGCAATAGGTGGGTTGGTGGCGCCGAAGTGTTCGTTTAGCCCTACAAGTGTAGAATTTTTCTACTAGTCAGTTCTATTTGTGAAGGAAGTGATACCTCACTGTTGTCTACCAGATCTTAATAATCCGAAACGCTGTTGTATACCAATATTAGGACACGTTTTCAGGCGAAAACCTCATCATGTGGTCCTGCAGAAGTGGATGTCGCATTTCGGTTCTTTTTATCATTGTTTGTTGTTGGGATATGTCATAGTAATATGGAAAACCAAATAAGAGTCCAGTTAGTGCATGTTTAGGTCGGTGTCGTCATAGTGGTAGTTTAGCACTACAACCGCAGAATCCTGTAGTGGAAATTCCTGTTTCGATGGTACACTAATATATATGCCCACATTAGGGTCTCATGAAAGTGGGATCATAATTCTGGCCCTTCCCATCGTTTTTTCAAGCGAAAACCCCGTCCCACGGTCCTGGCCTCCTCTAACCTGTAGCAATCCTCCGAAAGTGGTTATCACATTTGATTTTCTCTTTGCTTCTATTATGATTCAGTCATCTATTTGGTTAGCACGCTAGGTCAATAAATTACGATGTATAATGTCTAAGGCATGCGAGCCGCATATGTTGGCCGAGCCTTCTAATATGCCGGTTTGTATTTTGTCGAGTCCAAATAGGTTTAGATTCGAGTCAGTTTCAGCTTGAATCTTTTCAACCGACTAGGATTTGGCCTCCTATATAAAGGGAGCCAGAGCCTAGGGTTTTGGACATAGTTGAATTATGTAGACATTGTGTTCAGGTTACCATCGTCCCTTGGGGATCGTCGTGTGGAGGGTGTCTCATACGTTCGTCGATTATCTTTGAAATAAAGGCACGAGTGTTCTTGGATATGCCAAGGGTTATCGTGCGTGGCGAGAAGGCTCTTGGATCTTCCAAGGGTGTCGAGTTTGGCGTGAGGCCTGGTGTTCATCACCCTGTTGCTCGCCTAAATATATCCAGATTCTTTAGGTTACGTGTATCGCTCACGTGATTTGGAGAATAGTTATCTCAGTGGTTCTTGCGGTGAAAGATCGGACAAACATCTACATCATATTAGGATAGTTCATAGACACTTCTAAAACAAAAAAAATGGTTCCAAGTTATTGCAAGAATTGGGTCGTGGAACTAAAGCGGGAGATTAGCCCTATAAGTGGTAAATCTTATCGCGAGATATTCTTATTTCTCAAGGAAGTGACACATCATGTGTCCGATGGAATTGGGACGGAGGATTTCTAGCCCTTTATGGCGAGACTCGGGTGAAACCTTGTTCATTGAGCCCATCATCAAACCATATTAATCCTTAGAAGATGTTGTCGCATGTGGAATTTATCATTGCTTGTATTAGGATGGGTCATAATAATATGGAAAACCAAAATAGTCCCAAGTAAGCGCAATAGTTGGGACGATGGAGCCGAAGTGTGAATTTTAGTCCTCCAAATGAGAATCATCATATGTGTTAGTCATGCTTTTGTGAAGGAAGTGTCACCTCACGGCCGGGGTACCAACTCTTAATAAATCACACCACCATTGTAATAACATATTGTGGTCCATTAAAGTGTGTGTGTGTGTGGGGGGGGGGGTTGTGGTGGGATTGGAGTCCTTCCCGACGCGTTCCTAGGCGAAACTTGTCTCGTGGGCCCGTGTTGTGTAACCCCTAGCAATCCTTCTAAAGTGGTTATCACATGTTTATTTTCTCTATATTATGTTGGTATGGATCATAGGAATATAAAACAAAAAAAGAGTCCCAATATATTTCAAGAGTAGGGCTAGTGGTGCGTGAGTCCCAATATAACACTATGTTCACAGATCTACATAACACGGAAACAAGCAGTATTTGATGCATGCACCATCGATCTGACCTTTAGATGTTGCGAGCGGCCCTAATGTTCAAAGCGCTACCGAAAAATCCGGCATGCAATCATTTAAAATAGTCACGAGAGGAGTAAAAAAACCGGCATTAAAACTAAATCTAATACTATTATGGTTTTCGCTTGTAAACTAAATAATTATGGGCTGAATCGCCACCAATATTAAAAAAATTAGATTAAACATATAAAAAAGAGTTTACCTTATAGTGTAAATGGTACATGTTGGACACACATGAAATTAAATTGTCAGAATTTTCTGCATGGGTCCTAGATACACTTTTGTATGGCAAAAGGATAGAATGATAGATCGGGCAAGTAGAAGTATGCTAAGCTCGGACTTCTTGAGAGTTTTTCAAGTCATCCAAAATTGCCTAGATTTTCGTGTGCAAAAGTTACGAATCACGGAAAAAACAAACCAACGGCCAAAATCTTTGGACACAACTAAGGCATCCAATCACACCGCTACAATGAGATGCTAGGTAATAGCTATAATGCATCAAATGATAGCACTCCATCCATCACATGAAATGATAGGACTATAGATGTTTCCTACCAAATATAATAACGACCAACAACCCAACAATACATGAAATGATAGGAAATCACTATACCCTAGCATAGACAAGACAACATGCGGACAAGTAAGAACACATGAATGATATGTAATAGTTATTGCTTATTCATTAAAAATAATAAAGCACGACAAACTGGCATGAGAAACATCAAGGACTCCAAACTTCTCCTCGCCAGGGTCGTTGTGCGGAGAGATGAGAGGTTGTCCATGAATATGAACTCCTTCCCTCCTCTCTCGCGGTAGCCACGATTTCCAAGGTGGACGATATAAAGAATCTCAAAGACTTCAAAGAAACCTTCAATTTGAGGACATATAACAAAGACATACCATCCGGTGGCGGAAAAGGGGGGCAACACCCCCCCCCCCCCCCTCAACATCACCACCCTGCAATATTTTCTTGAAGTTCTTTGATTTCTTGATTTTCTATGCTAAAACCTCCTCAAAACTGTTTCGACGGTACAACCATTTAGAAGTACCGAAACGGATAGATTAGCGAATGCCAAAGAAAGAATATGCGGGCATGCGAGATTGGGTGTAGAGCTGTTAAAGCCGGGGAATAATTGGATTCTCATAAAGGGCAACAACCAAATGGCATATAAAATGACACTTAACAACAATCTCCTAGCATAATAACATATCAAACGATAGGTAATGGCTATCTCTGACCCGCGTTGATGCTTCTCTCAATTTTGAGCGAATTATTATCACATTTTATCTGATTTTGTTTTATCAAACTTGCGAACCATGTTCGAGTGTCCTAAACGGATTTTGAAAGGACAATATTATTGCCTCACGTGGATATAAATTGACGTAAATCTCCAGACACCTGGTATCCAAGCACACCACGCCAATGAAGATATTGTAGGTAATAGATGATATTTCGTTCATAAAGTGATAACATGACACACATCAAGTGAAAATGGTAAGAAATAGCCGCATCCTACCAAAATAAAATAACGGTTGACAACCAAACAAAACATGAAAGTATATGCCAATTGTTATCTCATATAATAAAATAAGGGAAAGATAACGTGCAACCATAAAGAAACCGGAAATTGTGTGTACCAGTTATCATTTAATTCATAAATAATAATAACATGCAACGATCAAATGACATGTAATAACTATCCAGCGTAATGGCACATCAAACTATAGGTAATAGCTATCCTGGGCTCACACAGAGGCCTATGTTCATTTCGATCATATTTTGATCACCTTTTCTCTCCTTTTGTTTTATAAAATTAGCGAGCCATTCAAGTGCATAGGAAGGATTTCTTGGGGCTGGGAATTTCTACATGGGTCCTGCATATGCTTTCATGTCTCAAAACGATTAGATCAATAAAAGTAGAGGTCTATCAAGCCTAACTCCCCGGGGATCGATTCGAGAACCTGCTAGAAAATCCTGCCAGTATCTCCATGGAAGTGCTCTTGCGAGGTGTCACCGATTATTCCCTCTTCTCGGTTCTAAAAGATCCCATAGAAATGCTATCACATCTGTCCATCATGTCTTTAAAAATGTTTTTGTCTTCCCCGCTCAAGCGGTAGTGAAATCATAGCTAGGCACATTTGGCGACGGTAGTGGCCGTTGGACGTTGATGCTTGGGTTAGGGCATACCGTCCTTAAAGAGTTGTGGCCTTAATCTACAGATCAGGACCGCCGACTAGCTATAAAAAAAGGTGTATGATGCCGAAATTTTCAATCTAGTTTCAAGTTATTCTTATCTGCGTGAGCATTATTATTCATTTATCTTATATAGTGAATCTTGTAAGAACTAGGGATCGATTTCTCAGGTTTCTATGACTACCCTAACACAATCAAAGATAAAAGTTCAGTAGCTAACTCCTTTCGACACCGGTCAAAGGGACAATTTGGGGCCTACATGACAAGGTTCAGCTACTCCCGTGCGATGAGGTGCCATAATTCATCCAGATCTTGCGTGGTCTCATAATATATTATTAAATTGTGTTGGAAGGTGGAAAGAGACAATAACACAAGTCCAAAGCTTGGCTATGTTCACTACTGTAAATATATGTACTTAGAAAGAGAAACTCCCACATCTAGGACACCGGAGGATCTTTTGAGAACTTGGTCTCAAATTTGTTTTTGCAAGTTCCAGATGACCAAGCCTAACACAACCTAAGAGAAAAATTCCACTGTCGATCCTCTTTCGACGCCAGTCAAAGGGGTACATGACGCTGGGCCTACATGTTAGGTTTTGCCGAATACCTCTAAATCTTGTGTGATGTTATAGTGATACAACAAATTATTATGAAACATTATTTATAAGTGATATTTATGTTCAAAAAAATACGCTCCCTGCTATTTCAATTGCTCGTCCGACATTACATCCATGAACAAGATGTTGATTTACCGGTTAAGTACTACAAATTACGCTGATCTATCTACCCTCTATAATCCCTAATGTTCACACACTCAACCTTGACTTGCTCCTCGTCTCGCTCGCCGTTGCAGCAAAACTTCTAGTTTGGTCTAGTTATCACCATCGAAATGATGCATATTATTTGTTCGACACTCTCCTAGTTGGAGCACGGTCTAGGATCACCATAGTCATAAACTTATGGTTCATGTTGTCATTTTCCTTTTCTCGCAGAAGACTCTCCCACTCGTCAACATCTCTCCCTGTCGATGATCATGAATTGATTGCGAATTCACCCATCTCTCTGATTGTAGGCCTTGAGGGTCAGATTAACCAAAAAATGGTCCATCGACTACCCTGGCAACTTGTTCGGACTTAACTCCGTGAGTGCGCGCGCCGCGGGGGGTAGTTTTCTCTAAAAGCTAGCGAAGCGTGGCTTATTTCAAGACGTGTACGTACACATAGTGAACGTGTGCATCAAGGAGAGGAGAGCAGTGACGTTGCTCTTAGTATCTATATTGAGCGGGAAAAGAATTCACAGGGCGGAAGGCAACGTGGCCCGTAGCAAAATTGGGCCAACGTCCTGCCCGACGGCCCAGTTTCTTGTCCGAGCCGACGGAGATGAAACAAAACCAGGCCGAACCCAAACCCCAGCTTCATTCTCTCCCTCCCCGCGACAGAACCTCCGCGGCGGCGCGGCAGTCAGGCTCGCCGGCGCAGCGCGTGCGTCGCCCTTAGGACGGGGCGCACGCGGCCCCGTCGACCTCGTCTGACCGACCCGCCGTAGCTGGTGGAGACGGCGGCGGTCCCTTCTCTCGCAGAAACCCAACCCTAACCCTATTTTCGTCTCTCCCAACCCCTACTCGGCTGCTGGACGGAAGGAAACGGCCACGCGAGCCGCTCTAGGTCGAGCTCTCCTTTGGCGACGTGTGGTGCGGCTGTTCGTAGGGCGCTGCACCGCCAGCGACACGGGCCGTCGTCACCCACGCCGCCACCGACGGATGGCTCAAGGTGCCTCTCGCCGGCGCCCGTCTCCAGCTGCGCAAGGTATGACCCGTTGCCCCAACCGCCAATCTGATTCTCTTCTCCCTAGCCTCAAATCGATGCTTTCTTTCTTGAGCAGCCGGACGAGGTCCACAAACCATCTCCGTTGTTCCGTCCACATAGCCATCTCTTTGGTTACACTCCCCCGGCAATAGCCATCGTACTGGTGTGGATCTAGGCATGTAGGTTTGAATTTAGTCTAGGCATGTGACCCTAAAACCAGACTAGGTAATTTTACGTGATGTGCAAAGCTCGACCTTCTCAGGATATTGAATCCGTTTCGATTGCTGATACGAGTTTCAGTTTTTGTGAAAAATATATACTATTACTCCATGTTGAAGATGTTTATATCAACCTAGTGAATCCAAATTTGAGATTGGTTTCTGCTGATGTCTACTTTATTCCAACTGGTCAAGTTGTAGAACTCCTTTTTGTTTAAGTTTAATAAGAATTTGTATACTTGCCGACTCTCCAGGCCGTATGCAGAGTCAATGTGCAGCTGGAGCTCCCCAGCAGCATCGTGCGGTGTGTCTGCTGGGAGGGCACGCCGTCCACTAGGACGCGAGCCAAGGAGAGCCGTCGTCCGCCGCACCCTGCAAGTACCCCATGAGCCACAAGGGCGTGGTGCTGCTGCTGGAGGCCGGCTACGGGGCGCCCTCCTTCCTGTTGTCGCCCAGTGTAGCCGCAGGCACAACTGCAAAGGTAGGGTTGCTGGGTAGTGACTGAATAATAGGCTGGCTTGTATACAGAATGCTTACGAATTGATGAGTTTATTTCCCTTTCTATTTGGGTTCAAATTATGAACACTGCGAGGTCATACTGATGAGTTCAACTGCACGTTACCATCCAGATCTGTCCCTACTCATTACAAGTCCACAATATGGGTCTATTTATCCAGAAATTGTAACAGCCACATAGCCACGGAATGTTTATGCACTCCGGCGTTGGAGTAGTATATAGCTGCTTTTAGCATCCATGTCTGTTCATTGTTAACAAAGTCAGTATATTAGCTTATCCCAGTCAAACTGATATCAGCTTGTTGAATGAATGTAACGAAGCCTTTGCAACCATATTTGGCCGTGGTTTGATTGTGAAGATAGCGTAGATAAGAACAGAATAGTAGTAGAGTTGATCCTATCTTATTAGTCCTTGATGCGGTATTCTTGTTTCACCAAACTATGTTCTCCTGTCCATGTCAAAATAATCATCTGTCTAGGTAATACTATCCTTAGTACTACCTCCGTTCCTGCATATAAGATGTTTTGTAGGCCATTGTAGCCTACCAAAACTTCTTAAATTTTGGAACAGAGGAATTAGTTTTTTGCTTTTCATGTTGATCTGTGTGGAGTGTGGACAGTAGGTTTTTCCAGGTTATTTGCTAATTGTACATATTCAGTTTACTCTAGAATGACAGTGTAAACCCTGCCTGGTGTGGATCATGTGATGGATGAGAAGTTGCATCTATGTACCTTTCGCCCATGATGAACAAAAAATAGAGCTACACTTGATCTTTGTTATGCTCACATCTACTACTTGTAGGCTTGTACCATACCGAGGAGACACATCTCCTACTTGTTTTGATGTACACTGATATTTGATGTTTCTTACCTGCAAGTTTTAGAAGGCTGGAAGCTTAGGACATGGCTGTCTCCTCTGTTGCGAGGTTCTTCCCATGCTCTTGATCTTGCATTTCGACCCTTGATGGCCGCGGTGCGATGGTTTAGGTGAGCATCTTCTTGTCTCCTGGATGTGTTTGTGTGAGCCGATGATTGTAACGCCATTGGTTGATTGAATGGTGTCTTGTTATGCTCAATCTTGTTTGTGTTGTGTAGTGAGTATCGATAGGTGAAGATGATGTAGTTATTTATACATGCCTAAATCCTCTTTTTTATGTTTTAATTATTATCTACTCCCTCCGTTCCATATTAGATGAATCCCACATAGATGTATCTAGACACATTTTAGTGCTAGGTACATCTACTTGAGAGTCATCTAATATAGAACGGAGGGTAGTATGTGTGCATCAATATAGTGAACGCATAATTTTAGTATCTATGCATGCGTAAACCCTCTGTTTGTGTTTGAATGGGTTATCCATGTTTGTGTGTGTGTGTGCAGTAGCTAGTTGTTTATAGTGAAGGTGATGAAAACATGTGTTTGCAATTGTTAGAATGAGTTGTGTGCGTATGCTCACTAGTTAAGGTGTACGAAGGTGTGTAGACACAGCGTCTGCGGGTGTTTGTGCAGAATAATATTTTTGTCACTAGATGTATGTTTTGTATATTTACCCAAGCTTGGTCTGGTGCAGGCTCTGCCTGGGGTTGCGGTTCTTCCTTGATGCCGACATTTGCAAGGAGGCTGCTGACGCTCTCGTGTCCGCAAGCGCTGGATTCCTTGCTCCCGCCGTGTGTATGAAATATAGGAGGATTGTTTTGAGTTGCAATCTCAGAAGTGGCATGTGTATGCCAAAGCTTCCATCTTTTGTGTGGTCTTGCAGTGTGGTGATGAGCATGTGTGAATGTAGGTTGTTTGGCCTCGTGTGGCTGGTATGGACGACTAGTACGGGCGGCCTATGATGCGTCGCGGTTTACTCTGGCCTGGTTTGTGGTCTATTTGACCTCATCCAAACGTACGGGATGGAAGAAATTATCTTATACCGTGATCTCATGTTAGGCTGAGCAATGGCCTGGCCGTCCGGTCTTATACCGTGAACATGTACCGATGCAGCAACGAAATGAAAACGAGATTACCACCGTCGAGGTAGGTAGCGCAGAAACGAAAATGAGTAGTGCCATGTCAGGATTCCCGCCCTGAAAATCCAAACTTTTCACCCTCCATGCATACTATAAATATAAAAAGTGTGACTTGAAGTCTGACTAGGTTTCGCTAGTCATCAGTTGCGGGATTTGATCGAGGGCGCGTGTGTTGTGGTTTAGTTGGCGGGCGTACGTGCACCCATTAGAGAGGGTGCGACGTGTGAGAAAAAAGAAAAAAAAAAAGAGCAGCTTAGCTTGGCAGGGCGTATCGTTGATGGAGACTAATTTGTTCTTAGTGAGCTGACGAGATTTTATCGGATACTTGCGTGCAGAGCCGTCGCGAGCGGATCGGCGAGCGGCTGCGAGTCCTGCAGGAGTACCCGGCACAACATCATCCTTGGCATTGCCCGTGGGCTGCTCTACCTCCATGAGGATTCGCTACTCAAGGTCGTCCACCGGACCTCAAGCCAGCAACGTGCTCCTGGACGACAAGATGAACCCCAAGATCTCCGACTTCGGCCTGGCAACGGGGTCAGCACGGGACGCGGTCGTCGGAACCTAGTACATATTTACCAAGCACAAGCTACTACATTTGTGTTTGTAGATTACGCTGATTATGTCTACTCACCCACAGGTTGAAATTCTCGATGCAGTGGAGACATGGCGCCGGAGTTCGTGATGACAGCGTCTTCTCGGTGGTGAAGTCAGACGTGTTCAGCTTCGGGGTCCTCCTGCAGAGAGTCCTGAGCGGGCAGCGGAACGGCATAGTGTACCTTCAGGAGCACGACCAATCCCTCATCCAAAACGTACAGATCTTTTAAAAACTCTGATCGACCAACTTAATAAAAATTATGTTCGAATGCTTCATCTCGTAAGACCTGAATTAAAGCTAATGATTTTTTTTTTTTTTGGACAGGCAAGGGACGTTGTGGAGTGAAGATAAGGCCGCCGATTTCATGGACGTCGCTCTTGGGCAATCATACTCGGCGATGAGGCGTGGCGTTGCTTACAAGTCGGCCTCCTCTCGTCCAAGACGACCCTGATGGTCGGCCGGCCATGATCCAGCGTCCTGCTCATGCTCGTCAGTGACCATTACACTAGTGGAAACAACCCTTTCGTCCAGGGGGCCAGGGGGGGGGGGCATCTGTCACCGGTTGCACAAAAAACCCGGGACCACTGATATGCATTGGTCCCGGTTCGGTTGCCCATGCAGCAGAAACCACCTGGGGGCATTTGTCCCGGTTCATGGGGAGACATTGGTCCCGGTTTGTGGCACGACCCGGGACCAATACCTAGCCACGGGCCACGTGGCACGCGCATGGGGCATTGGTCCCGGTTTGTGGCACGACCCGGGACCAATACCTAGCCACAGGC